>CM018045.1:14533355-14928355 GCA_008638375.1 Nyssa sinensis | reverse complement strand
GTATAGCTCCCGTTGCACCTTGTAGACAGTGTAGACCCAGATAAGAGGATTAAGAAAGATATTAGATATAGCATCTTTCACAAGTAGCTCAGACAAGCCTGGAGAGAACACAAGAAGACATGTTAGCAAACTGCTACCAGAAAAACCAACTTTTAAAAAGATAATAAAGCACATGAATTCAAACAAACTTTTCCACATGAATAGAGATAAACTGAGAATTCATATTACATACCACAATTTGCAACAATATTAAACATATGCTTCAAAGCCGAAAGTGTTTCCAGATTAAGTTGCTGGGGTGGAAGTGATTGAAATAAAAATCCCAGTATTGAAAATCCAGAAAGAAGATGCATCTGTTGTTGATTAGCTAAATTCTCATCTAGGACAGAAGCTATAAGCTCAATTACTTCTGCTGTCAAACGCTCTTTCGTGATAGGTGTAAGCAAAGTATGTCCAAATTGTCCCGTTTCCTCATTTTCATACAAATCATACTGTGTTAAAAGCGGGAAAAAAACAGATACACCCCCAACACAGTAAATAATTTGTTGCAGTAAGCGACGTGAACATAGCTGTGTCCCAACCATTACAGCTGCTTCAGATGAATTCTTATCCAGTGCATGATCCAGCAGTGGTGAAACATTAAATAAAGACCTACCATTACTAGCCTGAAAAAGGAGACCAATTTCCTTGAATTTCTTAATGTTCAGACAGGAAAGAAAGCTTAGTAATAAACATATTTTCATGAAAATAGAGAGAACCTGTGCATTAAGTCCAAAAATAATTTTGGACGCAAGACCGTCTTTGGCATCAAGAATTCCACCAGGCAATGGGTTATCCGAAGAAACTGCAATTTCATTATCAAGGAACAAATACATATAGCTTGGCCCTAAGGAATAGATACCCTGAACTTGTTCAGAAGTAATGGCATCGCCAAACATATAAACTGGACCAATCTGACCGAGAAAAGGAGATGAATCTTTGATGGAGTACATAGCATTCTCTTCTTCAAAGGAAGGTAAGTTTATTCTTGTGCCAATTGTGCAATTGGTCATTGACTCATTCACTTTTGCATATCTGAACCATTAAATAATGAACGTCAGGACAAATCTGTCCATTTTGAGGAGACAAGATACTAGGATAATTAACAAATTATTTTCAAGACAAAGCTAGATATATTGTGGAAGTCACACAGAACCTGCATTTTTCAGATGATACAAGAACTCCATCCACATAGCATCTCAATTGGCTACCCCCAGAAAATGCTCTTCCAATGCTATGAGTTATACAAAGGAAATGCCATTTCTTTCTAACAAGGTTAACATGTAGTGAAACACACTGTCGTTTCTGATTAATAGACTGCAAAATATAACCAAAAAGAAAGCATTAATTGCATGGAATTGTCTAACCATAAGCTAACCAACATGTAAAAAATGAAAAGACAGCAGACTTTATATAGCAACTATTGAAATCTATCATTTGTGCAGGCAGATATTTGGAAATGCTGCATTCACTTAACACAAAACATGACAGACAATTGGGGTTACCTCAAAAATTAGCTTATCCTTCGCAAGGACGGCCAAGCACCCTCTTCGATTTTCTGTAAGAAAACTGAAAAGCCCCATTGTTCCATTTTTAGGAAAGTTTTCTATCCTGAGCCAACAAGAAAAAGAAAATCCCTTATTCAGAGGCCACTGCACTGGCATCTTAATAATGACTCCCTGCAACAATAGGAAAGAGCAAAGAAAGGCCAAATGTGTGTAAGCCAGAGTAACAATATAAATTTCGTGCAAGCATTGTAAGAAGATATGTATAAAGGTTTCCAGCAAAAAATAGTAACTTAGAGAATTTCTTTAATACAAGTTACTTAGAATCATTTTAATCCCCCTATTGTAGCAACATTCACCATTAAGATATTAATTGAAAAAAAAAACATGGGAACAAAATCAGCTTCAAAAACCAAGATAAACCATCCTATATGATGTAGAAGTTGCAATGCTGTGGATAATATAGGCTACATAGTACCAACAATATATAACTCAACTCAACTCAACAAAGCCTTTATCCCAATTATTTGAGGTCGGCTACATGAATCTTATCTCGTCATTCTTCTCTATTTAAGGTCATTCTTTCAGTTAGACCACACACTATCATGTCTTTTTTAACTATCTCTACCAATGTTAATTTGGGTTGCCCTTGCCCCGTAGTATGACCATCAATATCAATCATGTCACTCTTCCTTGCCAGTGCATGTGCATTTACTAGTCTTCGTTGTATATGACCATACCACCTTAATTGGTTTCTCTCATTTTTAACTCCAATAGGCGCTAGTCCTACCAACTCATGAATGTATTCATTTTTAATTCTATATTTTTTTGTCTTACCGCACATCCATCTCAACATACTCATTTCGGCTAAACTCATTTTATTAACATATTGTTTCCTAACTAGCCAACACTCTGTTCCATACGACATCGTTAATCTAATAGTTGTTCTATAAAATTTACCTTTCAATTTTAAAGATATATGTTGATCGCACAATACGCCAAATGCACTTCTCCAATTAACCCATGCTGCTTTAATTCTATAAGTAACATCATCTCCAATTTCTCCCTCTTGATGAATAAGTGAACCTATATATCAAAAAATTTCGCTTTTTATTAACTCTTGATTTTCATTTTTCACTCCGTCTCTGTCTGTATTACTAGTTTTACTAAAGTTACACTCAAGATATTCAATTTTTGTCCTACTTATCCTAAAACCTTTTGATTCTAGAGCCTCTCTCCATACCTCTAATTTATCATTTATCCCTCTTTTAGTTTCATCAATTAAAACAATATCACTAGGAAAAAGCATATACCATAGAATTTTTCCGGTATATACTTAGTCAGCTCATCACCAACAATATATACAACACAATAATTAAAAATTTAGGACATATGCATGATGAGGATTCAAAAATATACACAAGCACACAGACTGATACAATAAAGAAAATATAGCATTATGATTGAAATATAGCCATGAAAAATCTTGATCATTAACATATATATATCAGACACAAGAAGATCATATCTTCTTTATTCTTTTCTAATAATTAAGAAATTTCAAATGATATCATTCTTGGAATATAAAAAAGCAGGCCCTAAATTAAGTTTTTTCATCAATCATGTTTAACAACAATGTGTGAAATTATAATTCAGTCAACATTTATTTTTTAAATATTTTAAAATTTTCAAATGATATCCGGAGAAAATAGAGCTTTCATCAATCATTTTACTATCAATTTTTCTACATATTAAAATTTTGACCAGGTTTGAAGTTAACATAATACATGTATCCTCATTCTCTTTTTCAGTCTAATCAATTTTATTATCTTCAACCTATGTAAACATAACAAAAACAGAAGTTAACTATGATGTCATAAGTCATATCATCTAAAAACTCTACAAAAGAATTTAAAAAAAAAAAAGGGATCTCAGCCTATTGTGCTCCAAAGTCCATAAGAAAGCTTTTGTCCCTTCAAAAGATCTTCTATTCCTTTCAAGCCAAAAGGAAAAAGGAGCCACTTGCCACACCTCTGCCACTCCCCTTTTCTTTTTCTTGCCCCTCCAACTAAACAGAATATCTTGAACTGAACAGGTCATCACCCATGGATTCAAAGAGCTCACAACTCCCTTGCCACCAAAAATGCAACAAAAGATGACCAACTGATTCCTCATTGCTCTTATACATGTAACATCAGTTAACCACTTCCCGCCTAAGAAGCTTATCGATTGTGAGGATTTTACCTAGGGCCCCTGTCCAATCAAAGAAAGCTACCATGGGAGGAACCTTCATACACTAGATAGACTTATATGGAAATGGTTGCCAGTGTCCTAGCAATGTATGGTAGTATGAGCTTACCTCAAAAACTCCTCTACTAGACCTCGCCCACCTCACCTCATCGTGCAAACCACCCCCTAGACCCACATCATCTAAATTTGTTTAGAACACCAATATCTCCTCCACCTCCCAATATTGAGCTGATCTATGAAAGAGGACCTCCCACACCACTCCCTATCAGATCTTCTAAGATAATCTGCTATAGTTGCTTCCTTATCAGCCGGAATCCTTAGGAGACATGGAAAAACTGACCCAAAGGGGAAATATTTTTAATCTTTAATAAAACTAATTATATCCATATGAATTATTATGTCCCTTCACTCCATATCAGCTGTGTCCTCTGACCAGTTGCATCTCAATATGTCTACCACTTGTAGCCTATCCAACACATAATTTAATTTTCAAATCTTAGTCATATGTAGAGTCTTCCAGACACATACATAAGGATGTCTAAACCAAGTTTTTATACAACATGGGCCACGGATCTTGATAAAAGGTCTACCACATAAGGCAAAGGTAATTCATAAGGAAATAGAAGTGTTATCTTTGTTTGGAAGAGTAGCTGGACTATGACATTTCCTATGTAAGTATGAGGTGAAGATTTCTCAAAAACCCTTAAAATGTTCACGGGAAAAGAAAGATTCCTTTTAGTTTTAGCTCTATATGCCATTTCAGGTGTAATGTCGGTTGATATGTATTAAATCGACAGTTATTCCAAAAGCTTAAGTTGTTAGAGAATGAGCCCAAACAATGTATATCAAGCTAACACCCTCCCCTAGGTGCAACCCTGTCTTGCATGTTAAGAAAAAGAGTATGGGGAGGACGTAACAAAGTGCAAGAGGCGAACCCAGACCTAATAAGGTAAATGAGTACATCTCATAACTAAAGTTCTTGTACCATGTTAGATCACCAGCTACTCCAAAATTTAAGTTGTTAGAGAATGGGTCCAACAATGTATATCAAGCTAACAACATGAAAATTGACACATTCTACATCTCCCAACCTATCTACATGCAGCAAAAATGCAAGACAGGTAACCTCCTCTTCCTCCACATAAATCTGTCACATATGGACAAAATTTGACCAAAGGTCGCAGCAAAAAAGGTAAACACAAAATGGAAAAACTCCACTAATCCTAACTAAATTGCGGGAAATGGCGATGTTCAATCTCCAAGCCCTTTCTAGAATTGGATTGATTTGAACACCCCCCAACTTTTTGCTCTCCAAGCAATAAATATCTGAAACAGTTTTAACAACAATGCCTACAAACTTGAAGCCTATGTGGAAAAAAACGGAAGTGGCAACATTTCATCCTGAAGGGGAAAAAATTCCTTCATGGATTTTATCTGTTGTCTTTAATATAGCACACTGGCAGAGTAAAGTACCAAAAAATAAAACAAAATAAACCCTAAAAGTATTGTTCACCTGTGAAACAAGAAGAAACATACATTATATAGATAAGGACAATAAATTAGAGAAGCATACTATTAACAGAAAGCATAGATAAGCAATAGTGCAATGAGAAGCAGCTTCCTGGAATAATATCACATAATGGTGGCTAAAATGACATCCAACAACAGATCTGCACAAATTTTTTTTGAAAGAAATAAAAGTACAGTTTGTCATCTATGGAGCTATGTTCTGTCTGCTTTTTACCCCCACGAAAATAAACTTTCTGAAGAAAGAGGTGTTAGCTGATTTTCTTGGTCTTTATCACCCCATCAGGTATAACACCTCAAGTTAACAAGCTCCTCTATTAACATCCATTATATAGATGCAGACTATAAATTAGAGATGCATTCTATTAACAGAAGCATAGATAAGCAATAGTATGATAAGAAGCAACTTCCTGGAAGAATTTTTTGAAAGAAATAAAAACACAGTTTGGCATCTATGGAGCTGTGTTCTGTCTGCTTTTTGCCCCCACGAAAATAAACTTTCCAAAGAAAGAGGTGTTAGCAGATTTTCTTAGTCTTAATCACCCATCAGATATAACACCTCAAGTTAACAAGCACCAAAATTTTACATAAAGTTTTTTATTATAAGTAATACTAACAATAATGTCTAAGTATCTATAATAATAATAACAACAACAACAACAGTAACAACTACGTAGTGCAAAGATTCAGTTTAAGTAACTCCTCCTTAAATTGACTTCTAAGGTTACCATTGAACTTACAGAGTCATTTCCATTGAGATCAAAGAAGGCGGTGGGTCCTTTCTCGTTTAGCATTGATAACATGCTGGTTAACAATAATGAACAGTACTGTTGTCGAGTCCCAATTTTTTCACTTCGGAGTAGAGCAAAGATTTTGCGAATATCCTTTCCAGATATGCTATGTCCACCGGTAACCTGAATTAGTTGAGCAATCTTCGAAATTACATTATCATTATCTTCTTGAGAAAACCAATCGATAAGAAAGTTAAGCATTCCTGCTCTGACACATGAAGTTCGGTTAGATATGGAATCTCGGAGCAGCTGAAGAAATACGTTGAGCCCGTATTGCCGCAAAGAGTCACTGCTCTGCCCAGTTATTAAATGGAAACATAATGATTCAGAATGATTTATCAGACTTCACAGTTCTACAGAAAAGAAGTGATTGATTCCACAATTAAAGGAAATCAGGAATTAAATAGGAAAATACTCGAAAAGGAAAATAAATTACCAACCTTCTGCAGAACACTAAGATAAAGTAAGATCACATCTTCATTCTGAGTCAAAACAGAAAACAAGAATAATAAATATAAGAAGCATGAACACGGGCGTAAAACTATATGTCCACAAATTGATGCATACTCAGACTAAATATAGAATTTGTTGAGACAACTAGAGGTTCAGTGGTCTAAGAACCTAAATGCTGGATCGCAGAAATTTTCTAAAGAAGGTTTTCACTATCAACTCACCTTGATTACAGGGCTCACTTTGATATCAAACTTTCCATCTACAAGCATATCAAGCAGAGCATTTAAAAGCCCCTCACTAGGCTGCCATTGACAGAAGTCCAACAGCAAACTTTGCAACGTCTGATAACCCTTGCCTACAAGAGCTCTAAATGCAGCCTGCAAACTAAAATAATCAATTCCCAGCAAAATAAATAAATAATTTTAAACAAAAAAGTGATATTAGCAAGAAATCACCACTTTGCCCTGTAAAGAGGAAAAGGAGAGAGCAAATATATATACATGTATGCACCTGTCTAAATGGCTAAATGTGTGCCCACGTACACATGCACATTGTTTCCTAACAATCAAAGAACATAAACAGGACAAGCAGGCCAACAACCATAAATTAAACATTGCACCACATAAGACACCGTAATAGATAATAAAAATAATAGCAATAATAATATACTGCGACAAGTGAACATCTAGTTGATCAAAGCACGAACCATGCAAGGCGATCCAAGAAAGTGAGTCATGTTTGACATAGAGAATAGAAAATAGCATAAACATAATTATTAAAAAAATAGATACAAAAATATGAATATATATATTTATCTATAAATGAATATATGCATAAGTATAATATATATATTGATAAGTAAGACAAACACCCACTTCGCCCATTTAGGACATGAACCCTCAACCTCCTCATTGGGAGGTAGAGGAGATAACACTAAAGGTAACGATTGGTGGTTATATATATCTATATATATAAAGAGAGAGAGAGAGAGAGAGAGAGAGAGAGAGAGAGAGAGGGGGGGGCAGAAGAAGAGGAGGAGGAGACGGAAAAATTCTATGACCAAGAGAACTTCCAGGTTTTCAACTATGAACAAGGGAGGTTTCATAGACACGAAGAGTCATACACAGATTTCAATACATATATAGGGGAGGTGGCAAGATGACTAGGAGTGTGCAAGCTTTTTGGAGTTTATTGATCAGTATCATTTGGTGGATTTGCCATTGGAGGCTGGGAGATTTACATGGGTTAGTGATAGGGGGGACGCAACTATGTCTCGATTGGATAGATTTTTGATCTCTTTGGGATAGGAAAGCAAGTATCCCAATTCTGTCAATACTTGTTTTCCCAAGCATGTGTTGGATCATAATCCGATTCTCCTGGCTAGTGGAGGGATGAGATGGGGCAAAACTCCATTCAGGTTTGACAATATGAGGCTGAAAGTCCGGGGGTTTAGGGATAAAGTGGCAGAATGGTGGCAGGGATATGACATAAGGGTAAATCCAAGTTTTTGTGATGGCCCATAAGTAGAAGCTTCTGAAGGCAGACTTGAGGAAGTGGAATGAGGAAAGTTTGGCAATATCCATGCTAGAAAGGAAGGCATACTGTGGAAAGGTGCAAAGTGATTCACTGACAGAGGAGGAAAGGATGCGAAGGGAAGGCTTGAACGGTGAATTGGGATGTGTGCTGAAGTCAGAAGAAATCTCAAGGAGACAAAAAACAAGAGTATGGTCACGATATGAGACACCGTTAATGATCCAGAGGAGGTTAAGGAAAGGGATAGCAAAGTTCTTATTAGGAATTGCATATGGAAGATTAGATGACAGTTTTGGGGATTAATTATATTCACAAATCCAAACAAAATATGCGCTAATGAATGCAAACACTCCTGCATTAATAAGAAAAAAGTTCATAAACTGGCTCGAAAGCAATCTGAATTGATTCAAACTGTAAAAAGAAGGGGGTAGGAGACCTAGATGATCTGAATGACAAGCAAAGGAAACAGATTAACTATATGCTGCAGAACAAAATTCAACAACTTGTTTGCACTCAACAAATAGAAAGATAATGAAACATTTTAGCAGTACAGTAAAGTTTACATTGTTGAAACAGCATTGAAGGGGCAAAAAGAGGAGAGTACCTTTGAGGTATCATTATGTGCAAGCAGGCAGGTAAGGATTTGAAGGACATTCAAAACCAAATTCTCTCCGTTCACCTCATCAAGGTTTCCATTCAACAGAGATACAACATGTAAAAAGCATTCACCATCACGAAACAAGGCCTGATAATACTGAGAACCCGCCCATGGGGTAACATATAAGTCAATTTTCAAAACCAGAAAATACCCAAAATATACACATACAGAAATACACACATCACACACAGAAAAGTATGGCCATATGAAGCAATAAGTAGCCACTCAAGAGAAATATACCACTTGATCGGATAGGAGCATCTCTCTCATCCCAACCAATAGATTGATTGATAGTTCAACAAATTTTTTTTCCCGTTCCTTTACATGAGTAAATGTTTCCAAATATTTAGAACATAAATGCAACTTCGCTTTCTGGTCTTCCTCAGAAAGTGGAGTAACCTGCAGAAGTAATGACCCCCGCCCCACCCAAAAAAAATAGAAGAAAATATCAACTCAATTGCCCAACTGTAACCATATAAATAACACACATCAAATTAGAAGTAGTACAATAGAATACCTTCATTAGCTCAATAATATGAGCAAGAACATTATTTCTTAAACCTTCTTCCCAGAATAACTCAAACAAACAATCAATACAAGTGGAACTGTGCAAAATCAAACTTTTAGCATCATCTGTAACCGAGAAATATTCAGTAAAGAGCTCCATTGATGTTTCCAAGCTTTTGTGCCAACTTTGGACTGTCTCAGAAGAATTAGATCTGTCACAACTCCGAGGAATCGCTTCCAAATGATTACTCTCAACATAAGGACTCATATTTCCAGGCCTTTTATATTCTTGGACCTGAATACACGCAACTTTGAGCAACCGGGGAATTGCATCAAGTATCTTGAAAGAAGAAACGGTTTTCTCAGCTGAAAGCCGTAATATATGAAGCAGGCTCTTTGCAAGAATTCCAGTGATCTCAGGATTACAAGCAGATTGCTCAAGGGCATCTAATAGAACAGAACATTCAGGCTGCCATGACACAATAATTAAAGATAAGCAGAAGTTCCTGAAAAAAACTAATACAGACTACAGAGTAAACTTTGAAGCACAAATGGAGCAGTCCACTGGAACCATGTTGAAAACAATTATTATGAGAAACGGGAAATACTCAAGGTATATAAATACAAAATTGCATGCACACACACTTCAATACATTAAGCAGGTTGGCTATGGGTCTGGCTAGATTTGCATACAAGTTCGAAACTGAGTCTGATGGATCCTAAATAATTCCGAATTCAAGTAGCAATATTAAAATTCAATCCAAATCCAAATAAATACAATATCTATTTTCAGTTTCAAAATAATTTTTTTTTGAATATATAGGGAAATTGAAAGGCACTTACAAAGTAATCCCCTCAAAAATATATATAAGATTGTTATATATAATACATTAAATTGCAGAATCAAGTTAACATTGAGTTCATTCCACTATATAGACGGACCTTATATTTAGAGACAGATTCAAACCAACAAAGCATAATCAGTAATGTAGTCAGGCTTCAATCAGATTGGAAATGAGTCGGAATCTGACCATGATCTAACTTGTAGACAGCCATACATGACCCCAAGAAGTCAGAAACAAGGACAGATACATCCATTGTATAGATGTGTGTGAGTGTGCAAAAATTATTACACAAGCACTCTAATGCGCCCAAGCTTGCTGACCTAATAAAGTGAAGAAAGAGCCCATCCACAAGGCCCAAATTCCAAAGCCAAGTTTATTAGTAGTAAGGCTTATGGTGTCTTATATATCAACCAAACTCTTCTCACCTAATCAATGTGGGATACCACAAGCACGTACATACAATCTAATTACATTAAATATATGAAAAGGCATAATAACACAAATGCGTCTGGTTTCACTTCCAAAGGTAACAACAATTATGTATTGTTCACTTCAAAAGTACAGCAAAAGTTGAAGGTAGGACTTTTTTCTTTGTTGATTATTAAAAAGATATAAAGAACTGATGACAGCAAAGGTCTAATGAGAAAGGTACAGACAATAAAAAGAGTGGAGGGGGGCACAACACTAAGCAGATGAATTTAGAAATGATGGGGTTCCAGAGTAAGAGAACTTCAAACTATGCCAACCCCAAATTTTTTATTAAAAAACGATGCCATGTCTAACAGGGTTTAATTTTTTTCCTTAATTAATGATATCCATTAAATGCAAACTGTCACTCAGTCCTTAAAAAAAATAGATAAGAAATAGATGTGTTGAAATAGGGAAACAGATTGGCACTTTTTCCAATAAAAAAAAATGTTTTGCCTATGTAGCACTCTTTGCTATGCTTTTAAATATAACGGCATATATCTAGAAGCTATTGTGAGAAGTTTCTCAAGGACAAATCCACATACATTCACACAATACTCTCTTGAAATGTTGCACATGGAAGAATTATGAACCATGCCAAGTCTAGATGCTACACAGAAAAATATAGTACACCCAACAAAATGCTAGATTCCTCCATTTCTCCATTTATTATTGTATCAATCAAAAAATTAAGAAATAAAAATGAATGATTGAAAGAAGGGAAGCTAGGTGCCAAGCGGCTACCAAATCAACCAAGAGAAACACTTGAAACAACAATGAAATGCTATTGAAGAAACCAACGTAACAAGGACATCATGATCATGTCTTGCATTTATTGCCTTGCTGGATACCTGGAGTCCATATTGGACAGTGATGCCTGGATTTGCCTATGTAATTTAGTGTCGCCACAATTTAGTTTGACCTAGAGACCATGTATCTATTTTAAGAAACAGACCACCTTGTCTACTCTCATGTCAAATAGAAAAAAACGGATAAAACTCACTGAAAAGGGAAAGAAAGAAGAACCTACCAAGTTATGTGAACTCCCATCTGAAGTTGCTGCAAATGCCACAAATGAGATTACTTCAATTTGAAGAGTTTCAATATCACCAATGTTTACTTGACTGTTAATTCTACTAGAACTGGAAAATGCTTCAAAGTTCCATGGGGGAAGGACTACATTATCTGTGCAATACTCTCCAGAAAATTCTGCTGAAGCTGGCCCAAAATAGAAAAAGTTCTCGGAGAAGATAAGGTCCCATACTCCCTCTGCTCGAAATACATCAAGTAATGAGGGTGACAAAACAAGAACCTTCCTCAATGCAAAGAGCACATAATGCTGCAGCATATAGACAAACATCCTGCAGAAAAGGAATAAATAAATGAAAAAATAAAAATAGAAAGTAAGGAAACGAAGAAGAACAAACATGGAAGAGCCACGAGAAATAGGCAAAACAAAACAGAAAATCTAAATACTAAGTTAAGGTATCAATAATTCTTCAACAAAAAGGATGGGAGGAAAATCTTCATATAGTAGTATCATTCACCTTAAGTGACCCGGCAGCTCATTTTGATCTGAACAAGCCTTAATGCAGGGAAACACCGTCAGAAGAACCCTCGTGACCCATTTTATAGAAAGTTCCCCATATACTGAAGAAATCGGTATAGTACTTCTACCAGCTGATAGTTGGACATGATGAGATTTCATATCTTCTGGAGCAAGAAGGAAGGAAGAAAGCACACTACACAACTTCACAGCATAATTATTCCAATGTTGAGAATAAGAAAGATTGGCTATAAGTGAAATAGCAGACTCTTTCTCATCATTTTTTAAATTGTTCTTATTTATAGGGTCAGAAACAAGCATTTGAAAATCTTCCTGCTCAGAGGAGTCCCCAATCTGCTTGTACTCTTGAAGCATGAATGCAGGTGAACAAAAGCTATTTGCAAATTTATGTACTCTTCCATTCTCACATAGAAACTGCAAGTTGTTCAAATTCCCAAAGCTGGATACTGGTCAAGGACATCAATGATGGTTAGTGCAAAAATAACGAGAAAAACAATGATAAAAGGTTCAGGCCACCAATTCAAAGCCCCCCCCCCCCCCCCCATAATTGATATAAATGGGGAGTTCGAAGCCAAATATGCTTTTTTAAGTGTAAATAGAAGGGTTAAGTAGGGACAGGGTTATCCTTGCAGCAAGGGAAATTCTGATAATCAAAACCAAAAGACATTCAATTCAGTTGTCCAACTTTCTACGTGCAGACGTACAGCACACCAGCTAGCTTGCAACCAAGAAGTTCTGGTGGTGGTCCTTTTTTTTTTCTTTTTTTTTGGGGGGGGGGATTAATTCTGGTGGCCTTATTGGGATTTGTATGGACCAAGTATGCACAAGTAGGCGGTTTGAAGGATACACAGCCTCTCTAAGAACCTCCAACAAAAGAACATGGAGCTGAAAAATAAGCGGTAATGGATTTTCATCCCTGCAATAGATAATTATACCAATATATTAGAGGCAAAACAAAATATATAATTAAATGGCATCAAGATGCACACACACAATTTATGTTTTAAGCATATGGAAAAACAGATACACATACAACACAAACTATTCCAACTTTTACACACAATCTGCTAGAGCCCTACCATTTTGTGATCCAAAGGAAAGATCCACAACACAAAATTTTGGCAAACCTATTCTCCTTATTTTCCCTTCTGCAAGGCAATCTTATAATAATGAACAAAAATGTAATAAGACAAAGTAAAAAAAAGGGTTCGGGGCAAAGAAGGTAACGACCATAAGAAATCAAGATATCGATGCAGATGGGAAATAAGTAGTATTATGCACTTACTCAGCTTATTTTAATAAACAGACTGTAGAAATGGAACAGAAAACTCATCCACTTATAAGATATTTTTTACTGAATGAAAAATAATTCCTTTTCTACTGAATTTATTTAGAAGAAAAACCAATAATTTTAAATTATCTCATCAAATTCCCTTTCTACTGAATTTATTAAGCATTCTATTTAGCTATACACGCCTAATTGTGTACCACATTACCATTCCCATTCTGAGAACCACAGAGAGCCATGTTCCAGATATCACGGATCTGACGTTCACTAATTTGATCAGTTTCTCTTACCCTCCATTTGGATCGTGAAAACTAAAGGAGAGTGGAAAGACAAATTCCCAAAAATGCAATAAAAGCTAATCAGCATTTTCAAGCATTTTTCTTTCCCTTCACTATTCCCTCCCAAAATCCAGAGGATACTAATACAATTATTATGCTCAACTGATGCAGCTTTATACTCTTCTTAGACAATTAGAAAAGCTTTATGATCAACCTGAATACTATTTAAAATAAGGGGCATATATCAAAGATATAAAGCAGGCATTTTGTTTTGGGGAAAAATTGGGGGAAAAGCCCAAATGAATTACCTTTCTTTATCAGAACAGGGGGAATTCTTTGATCTCAAAGCATTACTTGAAGTAAGTCCCAGTCCATCCAACAGAACTTCAAGTCCTCCAATACTTCTAAAATGATTCTGACCACGTGGATTATCAGCTAATGCAGATTGAAGGGTTCTCAAGGTCATATACTGAAGTGACATATCTGTCCATTGTTCTTTCATGGTCAACCTTCTCATGACACGCAACAGCTCTGAAACAAAATCAAATTTCTGTGAATGAAAGAATGTATGAAAAGACACGTGGCATACAAGAAACACTAACTGATTTTGAATGCAAAAATCATCTTTAGCCTGAGTGTTATCTCCTCCACCTCCCAAAGAGGAGGATGACGGTTCAAGTCCCAAATGGGACAAGTTGGGAGTTTGTCTTACTTATCCCAAAAATAAAAATGAAACTTTAACCTATGTCAAGATTAAAATTAATTTTTTGCAACTGTCTTCTGTGCACTGCCAAATAAGGTCAGCTGCAAATTTTTATTTTTATTTTTTTTCATAAAGGAATATCAATGGTCGAAATAAAACTATCTTCTTGCAGTTACCAACATCAAGTCCCTAATCTTTATTTAGAAATCATGGCAGACAAATGTATTGTGCAAAGCAAGGAACCTGCACAGTATCATTAATTTGTTCCCATCAGAGCATATTTGTACGGTAGCACAGATAGACAAACTTCGTAAAGAAGAAAATTTAGAAATAGAGGAAAAATGCAAAATAGCCAACAAACATCAGTCCACTTTCCCAGCATCTGGTCTAATTTAGTCTTAGGAAGTCAAAGCATTACTTTATTACTCAACTCTTCTTGCATTTCCTCAACCCTTGGCCACAAACAAAAGTTCATTTCTTTTTTCTTTTTTTGTCGTCCTTTGCCTATCGAAAATTACAATTTTTGAATAATTTTTTTATATATAACAATTTCTATAAAGAAGAAGCAACACAAAGTCACAAAGAAGGGGGGAAAAAGGCTCCAAAAGAGCAAAGCCATAACGACTACCAAGAATATTCAAAAGAGAGCATCAAAAAAACAAAGCTAGATGTAATGGAAAATAAAAATGAAAACCCAAGTCGAACAACACCATGAATGCAGCCACAGTGGACTGAAAAAACAGTAGTTCAGAAAATCTAACCTAAAATGTTGAAATCAGAAATGTTATTTTTCCCCTTTTTTGGTTTAAAAGAGATCAATGACGTTGGACAAAATAGACGATCCACATGAACAGTAATGTGAAAAGCAACTAAAGGACCCATAAAAATTGCAGTGAACTGTAAAGTTCTGGTGTGTTGCCAAGATCGAGCCATTTTTCGCTATACTGGATTTGATAGCTAGTGTTAAACCACCATGTAATTCTCTGATTCTTCATGTAGGGATAATACTCAAGATGAGAATGGCTGAATTTCTTGCAATTTTGGAAGGGATGCAAACTGTATCAGGTTTAGCCATACCCATGACATAGTATAATCAGACATTTTAAAGTGATTGAGGCTGAGGCAGGGAACCAAATGACAAAAGAACATAATAGAACCCACATCACAGTATAACTATGAAACATGCCACCCTGATGATAAATATCTCATCCAACACACAATTCAAAACTTATTCCATAAAAATCTCACCAGAAAGGCATACCTTTTCTACTATCTACACATTTTAAAAGTTCAGATTTGATTGATAGAAGTTTTCTTTATGAATTAACAAGTCAACAAAAGACTAACAAAATCTGAAGTTGCCTACCTTACCTACTAACCAATTAAGGCCACCAGCTTCCATCACTGACACAATTGCCTTCTGATGCCAATGTAACATTTCTTCAGAAGGAGAAACCTTCAAACTACTAGAAGGGTCAATTGAAGTTGTACCACCCCTTGGAACAGAGAACTCCAACTTGTCGCTGGACAACTGAGCCCTTTCATATGCATTTGAATGTAAATCAATGAAGCTGAAAATTATTGACACCACATATACAAGTATCTTTTGCAAAATACCGGTCTTCTCGGTAATAAAATTTGATACACTTTCATCAGCAGAAAGTGCGCCGGCTATCGTTTTGAGTTGGACAACGGCAGCTGAAATAAAAAAAATTCATGGTGTTAAAATGCTAAATATCGAATTAGTTTGAGAATATTATAACAACAACGCAAGAAACAAAGGTAACAAGATTATCATATCAGGAAAAGACAATCAATTATATATTTTAAGAGATCATTTAGCAAACGAGATTAAGAGTGAATGGAGACTGAATTTAAAGAGTTAATTGATGAAAACTATGTTACTGTTCATCAATTTTCTCTTCAGCATCCTTTTTATTTTTTATTTTTTGGCTAGGTAAGTGCCCTTTGGGACCCTAGGGATATTATCCAAGCCTCTTCCCAACTAATCCACCCCAAGGGTTCTCTTCAGCAATCTTTTTCTTTTAATCATTCTCCAATTTTACATCATCTTATTGCTGCCCAAAAGTTCCACCAAGCTACTTTCCGGAAATAAAACAACTTATAGCCATCATACTGTTGGAAGCATGCAAGCCAATCAATTTTGGTTGTAAAGAACAAAATGATTTCATTCTTGCCATGTTATTATTTAATTTTATCTAGATAAGAATTAGTTGGCAAGTTATTTATCATAGTGATTGATTTGTGTTGTGTGTATGTAGTATTGACACGAATAGTACAAATAAACCTTGTAGAGAAATCAGGTTTAATATAAAAAATTCAAAAGTGGGAGATACAAATTTCTCAGTTACCTTATTATCTGAATTGTTTCCAACTACGGATCAGTACACCTTGCTTTATAGACAGCAGATCCAAGAGGATGAAGAGGATCGGCTTTGGTGGATGGGATCCAGGACAGGAGAGTTTGAGGACAAGGTTTGAAGGATGAAGGAAGGCTGGAGTTTCCTTAGAAAGCAATTTAGAAATCGAAAGTGCCTCCTAAAGTTGTATCTTTTTAGATCGATTGCAGCCTTGGGAAAGATTCTCATCTTGGATAATCTGCGGAGGAGGAGACAGATTGTTGTTAATCGGTGCAGCTTGTGAAAAGCATATGAAGAGACGGTTGATCACTAGCTCAATGACTACCCCATCACTAGGGTGGTGTGGATTCTATGATTGGCCTTTTGGAGTAAATTGGGTTATGCCTCGGTCTAATAAAGAGGTGTTGACCTCTTGGAAAGATAGTTTGGTTAAGAAAGGCGAAAAAAGTATGGTAGATGACTCTTTATGTTTGTGGTGGACCATGTGGTTGGAAAGGAATAGAAGATTCTTTGAAGGTGGAGAATCTCCTCTGTGGAATGTAAAAGGCTATAATTTTGAGCACCCTTTTTTCTTTGTTATTAGGCTCAGCTGTGTCTATAGACAGCTTCTTTTCCTTTTTGAACTCCTTGATAAGTTAATTGTATTGTTTTGGATGTACATGGGTGCACCCCTTTGTGCCTTCTAGTTAGTATAGAATCTTTATTTATGAAAAATAAATAAATCAGGCTTCCTCATTCTATTACATTTAGCACATTTTTTTGTTATTTTGTGAAGTTGATCTATCTGAGTCACAGGCACAAGGACACCAAACAAAAAAGTAGGTGAATGTTAGAGAATATTTTCACTAAACATGAACATTTATAAATAAAAAAAATTAAAAAAAATGATCATTGTCAGATTAAATAGGTTGTTCTTGTTAAAAACATGAGATATTTATTTTTTATCTAACATCAATGTTACTATGCACTAGTACTCTACCATGTGATTAAACGTGTAAATTGATCTTATATAAAATATTCGAAAGTTTATGAATATATAGTGTGGGATCTATCACTCTCAATTGGGAAAGAGAATATTACCATTATCAATTATACAAGAAAATTCATGACTATGATAGTGCGTTAATTATATGTTCTATCAATATGTTTTTTGTTTAATCATATAAATAGGGTTATTGAAATTATACTTCAGATAAGGACTATAAAAGTCATATTTATCCATACCCAAATTAGCTTAAACTGGAATGTTGCATGATAAAGGATTCAACTGCATGCTTATTTGTAATGAAGGGTTCACAAAGATAATTCATTCCTCTTTAGGGGTTATTCTTTAATCATATAAGTAGGGTTAGTGAAATTATACTTCAGCTAAGGATTATAAAAGTGATATTTATCCATGCCCAAATTAGCTTAAATTGGAATGTTGCATGAGAAAGGATTCAACTGCATGATTATGTGTAATGAAGGGTTCACAAAGATAATCCATTCCTCTTTAGGGGTTAATCATAATATAATGCTAGATATCACTTATGATTAGTAGAAATCCAAGAACTATTTCATAATTATTGATTAGCCTCATTGAAGGGAAATAAAAAAAATTAAATTTTTATATAAATAAATATATTGTAGAAAAGCGCCAAAAGGGGAACAACCCATGTATACAGGATGAATACGGGGGGCCAAACTAAACCCCTCCTGTACAATTCAAGTCATCCAAAAAAGAAAACAAAATCTGAAAAATGTCCCGAAATACTGAAAGGTATTCAACATAACTTTTTTCAACCTAAAAACAAAAATCTCTATATCTTCAAAGTACGCCTATTGCTTTCTCTTTAGATGCACCACATGAGACAAAGAAAAGCAACCCACTAGGCCTGATGAACCTTCCTAGCAGGACATTCTGACACCCATCCTCCAAGAGATCCCTAACAGAAACATGAAGTGGACGGAATCAAGACCTGCAAGCCAGAGAACAAGCGTAGGCTACCAAGAGCACTGCCCCCTCTTCCCTTCAACTCTCCTTTCTAACTCAGCCTGGCCCAGTCGCCACCAACCCAGGAGCACAGTCCATAGAATAATGGCCTGAGTTTGATTGTGCCCAGTACTGAGTGCCCAACCACAACTAAAGTGATCCCCTGTTGATATAACTGAAAGTGGGTGGAATCGTCTATTAAGCAATAATCGGGTGCATACAAATGATCGCATCTTCACCTTCAACAGGACTCTTAGGAGTGACTACCCCAACTGACTCATAGCTAGCAGTGCTAAAAGATTTCTTTTCCCTGGATCGAATCCAACTCGTGACAATCGTGACAAGGCCTTGGTCATATAGATGTCTTGACACCTGTAATTTCTTTGCAATGAAGTACGTGTACACGAGAGGTTCCTCTACACCCCCCCTCAAACTCAAGATGTCTCAAGGGATAACATATGGAGTTTGGAAACTAAGGATCGGAATAGCACAGTGGTGTGGGGCTTCATAAGAAGATCCTATCACCCCGTATCAAACTTTGTCAGGCTGCATACAGATGGAATATTCAGTTGATTCCTTTCCAATGAAAACTAGACATGGATCCCATATCCCCCTTTTTTACACCAAAAAGAAAAGCATCATGCACCATAAATCTCTTGCAACTAGACAATGAATGAGGAGGTGATTAACAGTTTCCTCAGCTTGTTTACATATACAACACCAGTTAAGAATTTTTTCCCTCCTTCCAAGATTATCTAACAATTGGAAATAGTTCTTAATTATAGCAATTCATGAAATCCTAATTGGAACGTTAAAAGAATACATATTGGATATTTTTCTCAAATATTAAAACCTACCAATTAGAATGGTATGAACCTAAGAGGTCACACCCATTAGGATAATTTTAGAAATAGAGGAAAGAATAAAGATGGGAAGGCTATTTACAAATAGAAAATAATTATTCCTTGTAAAAAAAGAATAGCACTTGATTGGTTTTATTAATACCCATGGCATCACACAATAGAGAGCTAGCACTCTAACCATCAACCCTTATCACTGTCTCCCTATGTTCGTTAATCATTAGATTACTTTCTGTTCTGAAATGTTGCCCGTGGGGATACTTGCAGAGGTTAGAGAAGTGAACGACTTTCTTTAACACTACCATTACAAGGAAGCCATTAAAGCTTTATTGGATGCTTTTGAAAGTTAATCTTAGAACCTTTGTGTAAAGTATTATGTATATTCAAAGGTCTGATACATGGGACAATTAATTTGTTGAATTAAAATGTTAAATTTGCATATTATCATCATAATCTTTCAGCAGGCTCAATCTGCTTTAACCCAATTCCATCCACAAACCATAAACTTCCGTTAATCTTTACAAACATTAAGCCATAAGTTCTAAAATTCTTAAGTGCCACTCCATCAGTAAGTTGCAACTGGGGCAACCCAGGGGGCACATACGACAAATTTTTGCAAATAGAAGTAGTGAAGAATATGTAAATGATAAAACAAACTAATACATTGCTCAAACCCACATAACAGAAAATGAACCTAAACGAGACGTGTCTAAACTACAGTGATATGTATGAATGATATAAAGTATCGGCTGAGACCGAGACATCTTGGTCTCGTAACCTGCAAAAACAAGATCGATCCACATACAAGTATTAATTGAGACAACATCATCTCGGAACGTATTGCCTGACGTCTTGTCCATACCACCCAATACGTTACCATCTCGCTGCAACATCACAAGAGATGACTTGCAATACGCCATGATAATGCTGAAACAATGTTGTCCAGCAAATCAAATTAAAGGAAGCAACTGCAACCACTCAACTCAGTTGCACTCTGATCTCCCAACACATCCTTGCATCTTCCAAGCATAGATCTCAACTCCAAACACTTCATATAATGCTTAGATCTTCATCAATTTGATCGTGGGTGTCCAAAGGCAGTCTAATCTCCAAGGGCTAGATCATTTGTTTTTTCCCATAGTCTCTCACTCTCTATCTCCATTCTCAAATCCTAACAATGCTTGATTTCTTCTCCACTCCTTCTAGTTGTTCCTTTTTTTTAGGTTTTTTTTTTTTTTTTTGGGGGGGGGGGGGGGGGGTTGTATCAAGTAAAAATCTCCCTTCTCAACCAAAACAAAATTATATTAATTCTCCAATCAGTATCTACTGCTTTTATTTAGTATTTATTTTTAATGACGTCAACAAAAACAAGGATGAAAAATAATTTGTATTAGATAAGAAGCGTGGACAAAGGAGGAGGGTTGCATTAGTTAGCTAACATCGAGCGTAAAATCTAGTCAAATCTCTTATGATTATTGACTACTAGATATTTTTAAATTGTTTTTGGGTAATTATAACTTAACTATTATTACTAGAAGAGGGCACTCGCCAGTAACTACATAAGTGCATGTGTGAGAGAAAGTAGGAAGAGGGAAGAGAGAAACATAACAAAGAGAAAATATGTAAATGGAAGACACACATTCATGTAACAGTATAGAATCTATAGATTGTCTGATGTCAAATATTTAGAATAAACTTTAGTGAGACCAAAACTACTCGCACACAAAAACTGCCCATGGAGAGACAAATTGAGGTATTGACTTAATAGGATAAAATATATTATAACAGATTTTTAAAATGTTGTGATTTAAAAAAAAATGAACCTTATATCTAGTATATTGTTCCATATCATTTTTGATAAGTAAAGGTAAGATGTATATTAATAAAAGTGCCCAAGATGGGCAACAAGGGCAAAAACCCCAAAAAGATTTACATAGGTCTTAACGACCCCAAAAAGTCAACAAAAGAAGAGACATTAACAGGAAAAGCCTCTTTAGCCCAAAAAAATAAAAGTCAACCTTATATCTAGTATATTGTTCCATATCATCCCACACCAGTCTCCAACAACAGGACCAATTCATCTCAGGGCGTTCAAGTTAGTGACCAGTACCACGATTTTAAATCATGCATTTATGACAAAATTATATGAGATTGAGAACTGGTGGACAAAACAAAACATGACATGAAAAGACATAAAAGAGAAATTTGGCATCACGGAGGGTTCCGTCCCTGGATCCTTGACTCATACTAAATCACAAACAACATTGGAATACAGCATCACTAATTCATACACCCAAAATGAGTCAGGCAAACAAATAACAATCATATCAGCACCAAAAAAAAAAAAAAATCATACCTTTCATTAATGCTGTAAGTTTTTGAATTCCACCATAGTGTCCAAAAACTTTGCAATTATGCATTGAGCGCATTATAATAGTCAAAGCATCCAAGACAGGCAACCCCTCAGAAGTGATAGCCAAGCTCATAGAAGTCCCTACTTGATCCCATGTTGATTGTACCGGGTTCGCATTCACTGAAAATATAATTGAAAAGACAAAAGTAAATTCAGATGGCACTTCATTGGTTCTTCAGATTTGCATCAGGGTTGAAATCAACCAATATGGAAAGAGTGAAAGCATTCTAAGAAAAGTGGCAGAGATTCAACCAGTTTGAAGAACTTGACGGAACTCTTTCTTAAAGAAATGGTGCAATTGTTTCAAGCAACCACTGATTTGACAGTTTTGAGATCATTTGACAAAAAAGAAAAAATGCTACTAATAAAAATTGTTCAATCACCCAATTGCTCAAAAAGCTTAAGTTGTTAGAGAATAGGACAACAATTTATATTAAGCTCTCAACACTCCTCCTCACGTGTGACCCCGAATTAGCACTTGGAGAGACACAAACCACACATAAACACGAAACAGAACAAAGTGCAATTGCACAAACAAACTAAACGGAGAATAAATGCAACTAGAGAGACTTGAACCCAAGACCTCTTATAACCAAGGCTTTGATATCATGTTAAATAACCAGTTGCTCCAAAAGCTTAAACTTTTAGAGAATGGGCCAACAATGTATATCAAGCTCTCAACAAAAATATTTTGAAGTTAATAAATAAACCCAAGTTCACATGCATTAGTCACTATTTTAAATTTTTCAATTTTTGAAATTTTGATAAAAAAAAAAAAAGTTATCACATGAATTATTCAATATAAATTTGTACAAAATTTAAATTAACAAAAAAATGTAAGATCCTAAAAAATTGATAAGGCGTATAGAGACTGTATCACAATTAGAAATTAAAAATGGAAGAAATGACAACTATAAAATATGTGATCACTAAGACCACCATACAACAGTTGACGGAAGCTACCCATGCCTCAAATAATGCAAACAATTTGATTTTTTTTTGGATAAGTGTACATCAAATAATCCAAATAATTTGAAGATGTTATGAAACTGTGATGAATGAAAGGATTTGAGTGAAAAGGGGGCAAGGGAAAAAAAAATATTATGGAACTCATGGCCACAAGAAAAGGGATTGTTGAGACTACACAATATGGCAAATATTAGAAAGATCAATTTTATTACTTATTTGAAAATAAGATATTAGTTAATAAAATAAGGACTTACAATAGTGTACATCAATATGGCAAATATTACTTACAATTTTATTACTTTTGGATAAGTGTACATCAAATAATCCAAATAATTTGAAGATGTTATGGAACTGTGTGGCGAATGAAAGGATTTGAGGGAAAGGGGCAAGAAAAAAAATATTATGGAACTCATGCCACCACAACAAAAGGGATTGTTGAGATTACACAATATAGAAAATATTAGAAAGATCAAATTTATTACTTATTTGAAAATAAGATATTAGCTAATAAAATAAGGACTTACAATAGGTCATTGATTTGGGCTGTCCTATTTTAAACCAATGTTGTGTGTTCAACTTGCAGTAGCTTCAGCCCTAGTTATTTAGAGGGTAAGCCTTGGCACAACGGTAAGATTGCTCCATTGTGACCTGAAGGTCACTGGTTCAAGTCGTAAAAGCAGTTTCTCTGTTTGCGGGAGTAGGGCAACATACATCCACGAGCACTGGACTAGCCCTTTTTATTTGAAAATAAGATAATAGATGGTTGCTAATAGATAGTAAATTGAAGGAAGTAATGCACTTCTTAAATCATTACATAAACTTTGGTGATCTTAGGGCTAATATTCATAGCACAACCTTGCCCTTTACACAAGCTTGAGTGATCTTAGGGCTACTATTCATAGCATAACCCAGCTCTTTGCCCGTTGAAGGAACAAAGAGAGGCTTTTCCTAATACAATTTAAAGGTAAGAATATTGTAAGGTCTATAAGAGCATCAAAACTTGAAAGGTGACAAAACACTGGGAGGGACAGTTTCCATTCTAACTTTATGGAAATCTCGTCTCTGATAAAATGAAGAATAAAATTGCATTGATATTGATCCCATTTAAATTCTGGTGCATAATAAATGGAAAATATTTTTTATAAGTAAAAGTTCATTAAGACGTACCAAACTGGGAGTACTCTCTCGTGTACACAAGAAGTATACAAAAGATTTTATACATACTCTTCAATCACCCAAAAAATCTACAAAAGAATCTATATACAAGGAAGAGTTCCCTAAAATCTAAAAAATGATTCTAACCCCTGCCCCCAAAAAAAACCCCTCCTATGCCTTGCACCCAAAATACAATAGCACTGAAATAGCAGAGCCACCTGCCACGTCCCCCTAACTCTCTCACTCTAAAGCCCCTCCGGTTAGAAAACACCTCTTCCACCAACTTCGTCACAACCCCAAAAGACTCCAAAGAGAGCGAGAAGAAGAGCCCATAAATCTTGCCACCAGACAATGTAAGAGCATATGACCCACAAGCTTCCATCCTCATTACACAAGCAACAACAATTAACAAATATATCTTCTCTTTCAGATTTTCCCAAAACCACTATCCAACCAAAAAAACACCAACTTGGTAGGAGCTTTCATGCACCATATAGCCCGTTATAGGAATCCTACCTAATCCCACCACACAACATCCTATAAAAAGATCTCACCAGTCACTATACAAGCCCCACTCCTTGAATTCCCCCACCGTAGCTCATCCTCTCCTCCCACGCTCATGTCCAAGCCATAGAATATACCATAGAACTCCAAGATCTCCAATTTCCTCCGCCTAATGGAAAGGATGTTCCATAACACCTCACTCCCTAAGCTCCTCGTAGAATCAGATATCCTAACCTATCTAACACTAGCAATCCTAAAGAGACTAAAGAGATCTAAATCTCTATGAATTACTGAATCTTATGCTTGATGTGCTTCAAGAATTCATCCCAACCCTTAACGATACTCTTCTAAACCACAACCCTGTGAGAAATTCAAACCTCCCTCGAGCATCAATCCTCCTTCTCCCAACAATATTCATCTTCCACTACCCTCCTCCATGGGGTATCTCTCTAGAGCCCATATCTCCAAAGCCATTTGCCCAAGATAGCACAATGAAATATCCTCAAGTATCACCCCCAAGTGCACACCACCTTTCAATACACTAACTGATATTTAAATTCATCCACTATTCCTCCTCACAAGAGATCACACTAAAGCTTCTCTGATCTCTTCACAACAGATGTTGGATCAGGAAAAGAGGCATAAAGTAGGTTGGCAAACTGGACAATGTATTTTTTATGGGTGTAAGTCTCCCCTCTAATAATTTAATTCAATATTTTTTGATAAGTCTAATATTTTAATTCCATATTAACCACAAGTAAATGATATAATGTGTCACAATCTACAAAATAATAGTATAATTGTTACATAAAATACCTTTCAACACTACCAGGAGATGACTCTCTCTCTCTCTCTCTCTCTCTCACACACACACACACACCAGGGCTTTTGACATATTGGTAAAGTTGGTAAATTTGGTACTGACCCATGTCTTACGTATCTCATTCAAGTTATAGAGGAGGCTACCCAGAGTAGTATAGTGAGACCATCTCAAAGGAGAAAAGGGCTTCCTCTCACAAGAATGAAACTACCTGGAGTGAGAGCCACCACTCCAATGGCTAACTACCAAGAGCAGGAAGAGCAATGGCTATTGCTATTGGTTACATACCACATAAAGTAAAGTGGAGCAAATCCTAAGGGAGAAAGGCTACCTGCCACCATAGTGAAAAGTACTTGAATGAGCACCACTGGAGATAATAATTAGAAGAGAAAGATAGTTTATTATGATACCATGTTGTTTTAGGGTTAACTTAACAAATCCTACCAGCCCTATGCTTTCAATTCCTTGGACAAGCTCGTAACATTCCCTTCAAACACCCCCCCCCCCCTCCTTTTCTCTTTCTCCATGCATGTATGCATGGCAATATATTGTTATGTAAAATTCAATAACTATTAACAACCTCAATTTGAAGTTCCTAAGCCAATAAAATCATCTTCAACACTCTGCAGCTATCCCAAAAGGAACTTTTCTTCTTTTTTTTTGTTTGTCCAAAAGGAATTTTTCATTATTAAGAGCATGCTTGATTATTTGCAGCAACAAGAGCGACCCCAACTTATAAAAATAACTGGGAACAAGAAATGCAAGTGCAACATGGAAGAGAAATAAGCAAAGTTGCATCAAAATTAATAAAAGAATCTAGCCAGTCTACAAGTATCAGTTATAAAGATTAAGGAGTAAAACCCAATAAGAGGATTAACAAGGAGTACCAAAAAAGTAAACATCAGCTCCAAAATCAGTTTAAAAAAATATAAATCACGCAGTTCCTAAGAATCAATCTACCACATGGCTGATATAGAATCCAACTTACATTCAGCAACCAAAGCAGTTATATGTTTAAGTTCTTCAATTAGGCTCAGAATAATTTCAGCAGGATGTCCAGTGGAGCAGCCAACCACTATATCATCGAAATATTGTGAATACTCGACAGGTGGGACAGCAGACAAAGCAGCAACTGTAGACTGGCCAACGGGCTCCCAATTCTTGTATACAATTAGGAATTGCTTGAGAAACATATGAAATAATTTTCTCTTTTCCACCTGAGGATTGAGCAAATTAGGAAAAATATGAAAATTTGGAAGAAAAAAAAAATAGAGGAATTAGGCAAGAAATTTGTAGATCTAAGAAGATATTCCTACCAACTACCACAACATCTCATGATTTTTTATCAACAACAGGGGATGGTGAAATGGGTATGAGTCAGGTTTGGGTAAAACTTAGGGAGCCAAGCCCAAATTTTAGGAAGGACCTTTTCCTGAGCCCTATTTATCGAGGTCAGACAATTTAACCTACAAGAAACCTAAGATACACATGGGTTCAACTTGGCAATTTTGTTGGCATGACATCTATACGATATCAAACTGATTCAGAGTTTCATACACAAGCTTTGGACAGAAATATAGTATCCCGAGCAGATTCTGAGATGGACAAAAGAAATTGCCACCCAAACTAACAGTTTGCATGTATTATAAAAAAAATTCAAAAATTAAATGATGAACAAAGTCTCCTTTTAAACAGTGCTTACAAGTTAACAAATGAAATTTCCACAGTGCCAATATTAAATGTGATCTTCCCCTCTGATAAAGATCCAAGAAATTTAGATTCTTTGTCATGAAAGAAAAGGAACAACGTTGATGTTCCATATGAAGACGGCAACACAGGGAAACTCAGCCGAATCATGGTATACAAAAGAAAACAAGACATCGTGTTCAGAGGAAATAAGTACCAAAAAATATGTAATTTTTGTGCATGATGATGTCTCCATACTTTAATCCTTGTCAGCTCGCCTTAAATCAACGATTACAAAATGCTCCCCGCAGCTCATGAAGCACATCAGAACAAAATACATTTCTTTTTTTTTTCTTTGTCATTTATCCTGACAAAAAATATCGACACCTTTTCTTTGAAGCTAATCAGTTTTGTGTCTCTGTGTTTATGTATCCATGAATGTTTATTAAGTACAAATCTCTTTGTTTTATATGTAAAAGAAACCTAAGAAAGTAGAATGCATAATAAAAATAAAATAAATTTCACAAAGGGCAAAAAAAAAGATTGGTGAGTTCTATAGATTTCCCATCCCTTGTAGGAGAAGAAAATGTTCACCCCTAACTAAAGGCAATAAAATTATGAGAAACCCATCAAAAAATGTGTACAAAGAATAAAGCAACAATAATAGATTGCAGTAAATCATGCCAATTGGAACTTAGCATCAAGGTTGTGTTATCACACTCACTGAGAGAAATTACAAGATAAACTAACCCAAACATACCTTATCAAAGGCATTCTCGTATCTTCCCCAAAGTGTATTTAGAATGGCCTCATCACCAACCTCACTGAAAAGAAACAGTAAAGACCAAGCAAGTATGAAATATAACATATAGTGATCAAATATTTTACTTCCACTTAGATGGTAGATTAATAGATTTAAAAGGAAACAAAGGAGGGAAAAAAAAAACTAAATGTTAACAAAACTTTGTGTCAGCTATGAATTTAACAAAGCTATGTCTACAACCAACAAAAGAACCCCAAAAAACTCACAATTCAGAAACTACAAAAAGACATTACATTACTTCATGAATCATGACAAAAAGTCTATATCTCTAAATATGTATGTCGGAAAGAAAGAATAAGAAAATATCAATTTGAATACAGCTTCAATAAGTTCCTAACCCATTCAAAGCAAAATAAGACATAATCAGTTGAACAACTACTCTATTCTTTAATATTTCAATCCCATGCAACCCTTGTTTTGTGATTTACAAACCATGCAGGGTTGGGACTACAATAGACCTTGTAGAACTGGCTCCCAAGTCCCAACCATTACATCTAAGATAATTATGATGTAAGAGCTAACCCAGATTGGACATAGATAATTGATGTTGTGAAGAAACAAGTTAACATAGCTCCAAAATAGATGAAAGAGATAGAACAATTGAGCAACAAATTTGAATCATCAAGAATAGAGAAAAACCACAAAATGCTCATAGAAAGAACACCTCATAGACACTAAAAACATTTAATTATTCCCAGCACTTTGTGCCCTTTATGCAGCAATCAAAAATTCTCCTTACAACTTCATAGGGCTCTTGAGTTTTTTAAGTATATTGAACTACTTCGAAGTTGCCAACATTTACTGATCCTGCCTCACGAATAGTGTCAAACATACATACATTCAGATGTGTATTCTTTTTGTAGATGGGCTGTGCCCCCTCGAGCGCTTGTTTATAATACAAACTTTTAATTATCACTCACTGAGTTGATACTAGTATAGAAAGAGAATGTAAATCAAATCATTAATTTGTGGTTGCCACTAAATCCCACGGACCCAGATTCCTTGCATTGAGTTTATACCCTATCTTCAATTCTATAGTAATAGCTATACATCTACATTTGAGCAAAGTTCATTTCTTAAACTTGTTACAAAGAGGCAATACATGCTATTAAATTTCATTCTTTTCAACTCAGCTCAATAAAAAAAATTCTCAACTTGTTCAAACCAACTTCATGTATATTATTTGGCCATTTTGCTCAACCTGGAACCACAGTTTTCTAAGCACTCTAATGTATACACAAAAAGATGATATGGTAATCAATACATTTGGATTATAACCCATTTTTATGATAATTTTATTAGTAGTCTTTTAGATAATACTTCACAAGCTTAATGAATAGGGCAGTCGAGAGAGGGATGTAGAGGGGCATTTTGGTTGGAGAGGAAAGAAGATCAAATCTGGCAATGACGCATCTTCTCTATGCCAATGATAAGGTGGTATTTCATGATGCAAAGTTTGAATAGTTGAGGTTCTTGAGATGCATTCTGCTTCGCTTTTAGACAATTTCAGGGCTAAGAATTAATCTTTGTAAAAGCAAGTTGATAAGAGATCTGACAAGATTTTACGCCAGTTGCTAGTTACCTAAAGTAATCCTCCTCCTTTATCCGGAATTGGGCCGGTTATGTACTGCTATAACATTAAGCATAACACAGACGAATTCATGTAACTAACCCCGAATAATTGGGATAAGGCTGAGTTGAGTTGAATTGAAACGAAAAGCGAGTTGATCGTTTTTGGGAAAGTGAAGGATGGTGCATGTCTTACAACTATATTGGGATGCTAAGGACTTCCTTTCGGTGCTTCTATCAGAGCTACGGGAGTATAGGATGCGGTGGTGGAAAATTTTGAGAAACTTCTTGTATGGTGGAAGAAGCAATCTCTATCCAAAAGAGGCCAACTTACCTTGATGAAAAGTACCTTATCCATCTTACCTACATACTTCACGTCCTTGTTCCCCATTCCACGAGCAGTGTTAGACAAGCTGGAGAAGCTTCAACGGAACTTCTTGTGAAGGGAGAGTAGAGAGGAATTCAAATTTTATTTGGTAAAATGGAAGAAGGATTGAACTCCAGTAAAGGATTGGGGGGTTGGTGGTTGAAGATCTTAGAATCTTTAATAAAGCTCACCCCAGGAATGGAAGAAGGTCTCCCCTTCCTTCTCTTCCTTTCTATTCTATTCTTCTCTCTTAGTCTCCCTTTTCTTATGAATGAAAGGCTTCAAAGTCGTGATGCCCCCCTCCCTCTCTTATATTCTCTCTTCTCACTCTTCGTTTTCATTCTCCTCTCTCTATCTTTATTTATATCCCAAAAAGAAAGTGAAGTGAGAGTCAGATTACATCAATTAAGTATCAATCCATTAAAGGTACAAATATCTTCTCAAACTTAAAGAGGGGATAAAACACTCTAATTGATGCGATACCCACAAGAAGATGATAAATTAAATTTCGACATGGTCCAAAGTTTCAATTGAGACTATGAAATATTGCCCGAGTCATCTCAAATTCGAAGGCTATGGAGACCCATTTGAGACATGGTGCAAGTTTTAGTGAGACGAAACTGTGTCACTCCATCTTGCCAGAATACTCACCCGTCTGTCTCACGAAATGTCACCTAAGATGACATCATCTCACCACTTATATTCAAAAGGGGAGGTCTATCCACTATACCCAAATTATCAGTACTCTTAGACACTGCCTCCCAAACCACTCTCCCGTAATAATACACTTCTACCTCTAGTTTAGTCTCCCTCAATTTATCCAATTCAAGTCTCTCTCTTGTCTACTTATAAAGACTTATTCAAGTCTCTTCTATACTTCAAGATTTTCTGATGATGATCACAACAAGAAAAATGATGACTGATTTGCCCTTTTTAGGTGTAGTATACAAATTATAGAACTTGTGGATTGTATTTGATACACCTTCCACCCCAATTTTAGAGTCGCTCTTTTATTTTCGGGATGTCCCAAAATATGAGTCTAATTTGAAAAGTCAACATACAAAGTCTTGTGAACTTTCCAGATCAACCTTTTTCACCAATTTGATGCGAATGTTGTAATCAATTTGAAAGGGGGTTAGTTTTGCAAGTTTATACTTTTCACTTAGGTGTAAAAGCACTAAATGTTTGTCTCCTTTAAAAGTTTTTTTTTTGATAGGTAAGTCACATAGCCACAACTCACTTTGTCTTAAGACTTGAAGCCTCAACCTCCCATATGGGGAGGTGGACGAAATACCAACCAAGCTAGAACTTGTTGGTAAATGAGCCTTTTAAAGTTTATTTTTCCAATAAATACTCTTAATATGAGGCAAAGAGATTATTTATTATTCAACTATTATGTAATATTACAGCAGACTAGTTCCGTAACAATTGTATTGATCAATTAGGCTATGTTATTCGTGTGAGGTGATGTATTTTGTTTATTTGATGGATTGTTTTGTTGTTCTTATTTTTTAGAAGTTTTCAGAATTTTTTTAAAAAAATTTTGAATCTTATATCCACATTAAAATTTTGGGAATCTTGTATCTAGCGTATCTTCACTTGATATCGAAATGCAACAACATGACAGAGTTGACTCAAGGGCCCTCAAGACAGTGTCTGATACCATGACTTCAAAAAATCAAACATCAGGAATAAAAGACTGTGTCCAATTCCATGACTTTGAACGACCCGTGTACATGCAATGTATAGAAACTATACCAAAAGATCAAGAACAAAAGAAATAATATGCAAAAACTCTACAAAATAATCTATTGTCATAGTATAGAAATCTACAGTACAAAGTATAAAAAAAAAAATTAAGTCTTCAACAAAATGTGCTCCAATCCATATGCTGAAAGATCCACCCCTTCGAAAGCTCCCTTATTTCTCTCGCACCAAATGCACCGCATGAGGCATAGCAAGCAGCCTTCCTAAACACCGCAAGTAACTCCCTCTCCAACAACCCAAAATCTCCACAATGGAACCAAGAATGATCCATTCAATCCCAAATAAAGACATGAGATCCCAAAGCACCCCTGCGTTTTAGGCTGTCAATAGCAAGAATAGTATCCAAGGTAGTCATCGAAACAAAGAAAGCCACCTTAAGGGAGGGGACGGGCCTTGTCTGCCAAATACTAACCAAGGGAATTGAAAAATACATCCCTAGACAAGGCCTCATAGATTAAACACTAAATATCCCTTCCTTTGGCACCTTCCATCTTGATTGAGTCTCCACCTCTATGCTATCCCTAATCCCCTGAAGCAACTCCAATAAAGTAGTCACCAAGTCAAATTGTCTTGGGAAGCCCTCCAAAGCCTAGGATCCTGCAAAAAAGACAAACTCCACCAACAAAGCTTCTTCTTTAGACGTTATACGAAAAACTCACGGAACCTCTCTCCTTAACAGCCACCTCTCATGCCATAAACCATGCCAAAGCAAGGCCAACAACACTATATAACCAAAAAAAAAAAAATCCCAAAATCAAAGACAAGAAGCATCCCAACAAACCAACTCAAGGAAGGCAATATTGCCCCCTCTAAAAAAGCCAGAGTATTTGCTCCTCTCTAAATCAACCATCCTCCTTTCCATTTGCTCATTGAGGCTCCATGAGAGTATGGTTATATTTTTTTGGATGTGCATGGGTGCACCCCTCGCCCCCGGTGCCCTTTTATATACATATCAAAGAAAATCTGAGGAGTCCTCTCAGTGCCAATCTATAAGGTGGATGAAAACACCATAATTTCTCTTTAAACAATGCCCATACCTCCAAGAAGGTAGATATCTAGAAGCAACCCAACCTTAAACCAGACAAATCCCCCACCCCCAACCATTCAATGATGTGACCCCGTGAAAGATGCCTCCCTAAGTTCCTCTAGAAGGGAAAGAATTCAACCTTAATAGCATGATCAAAACCAGCTAGTTTGAAAAGGCTAAAAATAATATTTACAACATGATCTCTAAAAATTCTTCCAACTCCAAATTAACCTAGATTACTAAGAGCATACTCCGCAAAGTTGAACTGTATTCTCCCATCTGGAAGAGTTATCCAGTACATAGTGGCAACTTAGGCTTCCAAGAGGAGTTAACTTCCATCTAATCTCTTAGAATCAAAGGCACTCCACTAAAATCTTTTGTAACCAATGCCCAAAAAGATTTCAACTGTCAAGTAAGTAATATTCTACCACACATCTCCTGCCATGCCACTGTTTTCACCAGCAGCCTGTGGCACGTGTTCATAATTGGATTGAAATAGGATATCTTAAATATCAAATTAGTTTTGTCCAATGATGAACATACACACATCACTTCAATAGTTGAACATTAGGCACCCGTTTACTCAATCCACTTTATAAACTCAAAAACAACCACTACATGAATGGGATGCAAGTTATATAGCCATAACTTTAGCATCAATATGGCAATCGCAAAGCATAAATACCTGAAACGGATTCTTGGAGTAGGAGCAGGGAACCTATCCGATACTGACACTGAACCAGACTCTGCGCTCTGGCCACTGGATGTCCTCCGAATGAGGTCAGCTACACCCTTTACGATGTTCATGCTTCTCAGCAAGACTTATAAACAATCAAGACTTCATAAGCCAACAATCGATACACGAAAGATCATTCCAGCCCATTGCTTCAGCCGAGCTCAGTGTTCTATTTCAACACATGTAAAATAACTGTTAATTTGGAGAAACTGTCCACTAAAAAAAAAATTGATAGGTAAAAAAATGAAAATTAAAAAAAAAAACCATAGAAACTCAAAAGCATTGAAGGAAAAAAAAAAAAAAAAAGGGTATACAATGAATTAAATGGAAGTCGAATATGAATGACAGACCGATCAAATTGTATCCAGAAATATCAAAAATTCAACGAGATAACCTTCTTCTTTTTTTGTGATCAGTAATGTATAAACTAAATTTATCAAATTCATAAATGAACTGATAATTTTTCAGCACCTACGCAAGGTTCTAAAATGCAACAAATATATACATATATATATATGTAGAGAACAATCAGTTTCGATTAGTTTGATTAAAATAAATTGAAATTTATATATATTCATACAAATATATACACACGCATATGAAGAAACCATTTCTGGAAACAAATATATATGATTGCAACTCGTAAAATACATACATGTATATGTGTGATAAATTTTGAACTGATGAAATGTATATGGATCATCGGGGTCAATGATTGAGAAATATCAGTGAATGAATGAAGATAATAGAATTGCACCTGATCGGATCGAAGGGCTCGCTCGCCCCATTAACAATTTCTAGGGTTTTGCGATGCGAGATCTGGAAATTGGGATTTTCTTTGAACTTTTTTGAAGCTCCAATGGCGTCACCAAGAATTCGGAAGAGAGAAGAAAACTAATCCCCGGATAATATTTATATTACAAACTGGACCTCGGAATTTCATTTTAATATTGAGATTTGCCCTGCGAGGAGCTTTATCCCTTGGTGACGCGGACAGCTTTGGGAGCAGCTAGAGTAAGACGCCAACGTTTTGATGATTTATACTAGATTTCGACGTCGTTTTGGTTTAACAGGAATGGATTCTCTCCAACTTATGCGATGGAAATGTTTTAACCATAGGATAATATAAATATTGAATTTTTATTCAACTTAACTATTTTATTTATAATGTTTAAATCATTTAATATTTAAAATATTTCGCCTTCAAACTTATAGTAACATTATTTATCGTAGATGGATGAGATAGTAAGTAAAATAAGTTTTACGAATAATTGAGAAGACGGTAAGATTCATACAAAAAACACTAAATCATATAAAAGTCCAACCTTAAGAGGGGTGCAAACGAGTCGAGTTGAGTCGAGTATTTGATGTTTGAACTCGGCTGCGAAAAAATACAGTGTGGCTCGACTCGGCTCAAAATTCAACTCGAGCTTAAATGCATAATTGAACTCAGCTCGTCAATGAATTGTCGAGCTCGAGCTCGAACTCGACTCGGCTCGAAAAATAAACGAGTCTCATTCGAGATCGAGCTCAAACTCGAGTTACTCAATTTTTTCTTTTGTTAAACTGAATAGAAATTATGTCATTTTCGCATAATAAAAAAAATATATAACTCACTGAATAAATCAACATAACTTTACAATTTTAATATATTTTTTTTAAGAAAAAAAAAAATCCATTATATACCAATACCATATAGCTATAGAATCTAGAAATTAAACAAATAAAAAATCTTGAATCAACAAAGCAGTAATAAACTAAAATAACTCATCGTAGAGAAAATATAATATTACAAATTGAATCATTATTTTGTAAACAAATTGACCCATCTTCCTCTTCCTATAAGCACTGAAACTGGACTATTCTTTATACTTTACATGTCAATAGTTCTCCATTGGTTGGGACTTAAGCCTGACAAATGAAGATTGTCCAAAACAGATAATGGCCCACTTGAATTTAATCTGTTCTCAAGTGACTTGTTCTCTCTATTGGCTTGCTCCAACTTCTCTCTAAGAAAGGTAACTTCAGAGTCTTTGGGCTTAAGCTGAGAGTCCATCTGCATCATAAGGAGACTGAGCAAACTACAACTGGGCATATGCTACTTTGACGGATGAAATGGTGGCAAACAATTTGGCATTAAAGGCCTCTGTGGCTGCTCTCTGTCGAACTACTGCATGTGAAATTACCACTCATTCCACAAAAAAATATTTATTTGACATATTGCAGATGATGTAATTCCAAGTTAAAGAGAGTATAGAGTGGGAAGCTACATCTATAAGTGCAAGTACAGAACTTTCAGATTCTGACCTCATAGCAAGCTTGTATTCCATTGCACGGAAGCTACAACCCAATAGTCTAGCAAACCTTTGCCTGAAATCTGAGGATGGACCACTGAAGATCAATCTATGAACTGAAAATCTCAAGGTTAAAAATTCAATTAAACATTAAGCTTAACAAAAGGATGACCCACCCTGGTAAAAAGGACCAAAAAATCCCCATTGATCTGATCCAGTAGCTTCAATATCATCATTGTTTAATGTTTTCAGGACCATACAAGTATGCTCACCAGTTACAGTACTCTGATCCATGAAAAGAAATATCAGAATGCCATTTTATCCTACAAAGAGCATTCTATAAATAATTATCAAAGATCTTAACTGGAATTTGGCCAATGTAGAAGGGGGCAAACTTGTGTTTTCTCCAAAAGCGGAAAAGGTCCAAGGTAAGCCCAAAAGAGACACCAATGTAATGGAGCTTTTCAGGTCGTTGTTCACGAAGATGTACAAGCAGAGGTGGAAGGTCTGTCCTCGGTTTTATATTTTCTTCTAGCAAGGAAACCTGCAAGGATAAAATTTATAAAATCAGAACAAAATCAGAGGTTATGGAAAAAAAATGGGTCTGGACAAACATTTCTTCTGTAGGAAACTCTATCCAAACAATAAATCTACAGTTCTATCTATTAGTAATGAACATAATCTATATGTAAAATTCACATTGGCAGAACAAATCATAGTTATCAATCAGAAATCCCCCTTGAACTTCTTTGTACAATCATTCATCATGAGACAGATAGAACTGTAGAATATCTATGATGGCATTAATGATAACTAAAGGAGGTGCAAACGAGACAAATCAAATCAAGCATGCAAGTATTCAAGCTTAGCTCAGAAGATCAGGGGTAATAATCAAACTTGACACATCATATGACCCTTACTTTTCAATCAATATCTGGAAATAAAGGTGTTAATTTGTTAGAACACAAGAAGGGCTGGAAAGAAAATTGAAAAAAAAATGCTTGAAGTACCTGAGGAAGAGGTAGTGCAGCAATGGCATCAATCCAAAACCCCCTTCATAGATATCTTAATGCAATCTTGAAAGAGTCTATAACAAGCTCTCCTCTCTCAAAAACACGAGAAAAAGGTGCAACATAAGCAACAATAACAGATTGAAATAAGAACATTTACAGCAATAGAAGCTAAAGAATTCAAAGGGGACAGACATTATGACTTCAGCCTGAGATTAATTTTAGTCACTCCAGTCAAAGAGTTAAATTCAGAATATAAATCAATCAAATAAAAAAATTGAACTTCAAACTATAGTTAAACTATAACCACTGAAGAGTTCTTTCCAGAGGTCTATGAGAAGTTCTATGGAGGTATAAAAGCATGCAATTGACAAAAACCAAGCCAATAAAAGGGTATCCAACTACATTCTGATCCATGAAAAGAAATGTCAGAATGCTATGCCCTCAAACATTAAGAAAATCCAACTACATTCAAATCAAATATCCTACGTTAAACACAACCATTCAACATGAGCAAATTGTTCCATAACAACGTAAGTAAAAATAACACAAATTAGACTCCATTATCCTTCAGCACTTCCAAAAGATTTCAACCTACATAAAAAAATTAACACAAATTAGATCATGCATTGTATTAAATTTTAAAAGTAATATTGAATATATTTCAAGGTGACTAATCATAAAAGTATAAGAAGTAATACCATAACCACTAGGGTAGATTAAACTCCACATGAGATGACTTTTCTCACTACAAAATAGAAGTAATAATTGTTCATAAGTTTGATTAACCATAAAATCAACTACAAATTACAACAAACAAAAAATAATATATAAGAAATATTTTACTTACTTCTGAACCCTTCTTCAGCCCATGAAGTGCACGTACCCAATTAGCACAACAAAGTAAAACTTGTACTGTTTCAAGCAATAGTAATGCACGATAAGGATCAATAACTCTACCACCGGCACTAAAAGTAGGCTCTGAAGCCACTAATGTAATAGGAATTGACAATATTTCGTGAGCCATCTTTGACAAGATATGAAACTTGAGAGTATTTACTTTCCACCACTCCATGATATCGAAATTATTTGCCGAACCTCAGCACAAATAAAGGCATTCTCATCCAAGTAGATGTCCAAGTCAGATTTAGAAGGTTGAATGGTATCAACAGTCCTAATAACATGACCCAGAATTAGAGAACTCCCAGTCACAATTTTTTTTCCAATGTCATGATCACCACCACTAGCACTAGATGAACTAATTTCTCGAGTTGTTCCCTATCCACCTTCTCCTTGTGCAGTGTATGTTGCAGCATGAGTAACAACATACTTATTATAGATCTCATACAAAGCTTGCTTCACAGTGATAATATTCCTATTGATTTCTGCCTCAAGATATATCTCTGGAAAACAATAGTTAACAATAATCATTTTGTATCTTGGATCTAAAATTGCAGCATTTGCCATCAACAAGTTACATTCACTCTAATATTTGTCAAACTTGGCTTTCATCGTTGAAGCCATTGTTCGAATAAATTCATTATCATCAACAAACTTCTCATTTAATATTGCTTTTATCCTCCAAAGCTCATAAAGGAATAAGTTAGTAGTTGGATACTCAATTCCTCATATGATGTTGGCAACTACATTAAAAGTTCCCAAGCAATCACATACATGCTCTACTTTTACCCAATCTTCAACACTTGGCACATAAATAAAACCCGCATCTTTGTCTTGGTATCTTGGGAACACTTCTCTAAATTCCAATGCAGTAGCCAACATTATATATGTGTTATTCCAACGGGTAAGACAATCTAAAATCAACTTCTTTGAAGACAACTGCAATTGCTTTGCTATATCACTGAATTGGATCATTCGAGAGTCTGATGCGATCAAATATCTAACTCCTTCCCTAACAATATCCACTATACCTTTTACTTCTTTGATTCCATCTTACATTAATAAATTGATTATATGTGCACAACAACGCACATGAAAAATCTTTCCACCAAAAGATAACTTCTTCTTTAGACTTTAGTGTAAAGTTGTCTTTCAAAATCCTTAAAGCAATGTCATTATACTTCGCATTATCCACTGTAATTGTAGAAACTTTATCTTCAATCCCTCATTCTATGAAACACTTCTGAAGAGCATCAGCAACAATAACCCCACTATGAAGAGGTGGCACATGAAAGAAATTCAACACCCGCTTTTGCAATTTCCAATCTGAATCAATAAAATGGCCAGTTACAACCATATAACCAATCTTTTGATTACTCGACTTCCACATGTCTGTCGTTATGTTAACTTTGTTGATACTTTTAAACAATGTCTTCAACTACTTCTTCTCTATCTCTCATAAGTGGATATGCAATCATTTTTTATAGTAGTGCGAGTTATCTTTTGCCAATATGGAGTGTTTGCTCTCATGAACTTGTTAAAGATAACATCCTTCATTTGCATAAACGGATACTCATGATATAGTGTCATATGTGAAGCAAGCTCTCTTACCTTGGCACGATCATACTTGAAGTTGGCAATAGATCCCGCACAATCAGATGCAACTGTCTCAACAGATAGCACCATTTGCTTCTTACTAGCAAGTTGACGTTGTGTACAACGCTTCAAGTGCCTATGAAACTACGTTGTGGCACCCGTTGAAGGCATGTTAAATTTTGCTAGGCAATAATTACACTTTACCTTTTTAGAGCCATCAGTATCAACTACTTCCTCAAAATCATTCCAAATTATAGAAGTTCTCTTTCTAGGCTTCCTTTGAAATGCATGCTTGTGAGGATCAACATCCTCATTTTGAGTATCATTTTTCTCATTCCCCATGTTTTCATTGTTGCCCTCATCATTCCCACTGTTCCTCTCATCGTCGCTAATGTCCCCCACGTCTATTCCATCCTTATCAATATCTTCCATTAGTGGACTTGTAGAGGATTCTTCAAATGAAAATAGAGTACAAGAATCTTGTTCTGGAGAGGTAAATCCAGGTTATCCAGTAGACATATCTATTAACAAGATAAAAATAAATATTTTTAGCATGACATTCTAAAAAAAAAAAAAAGTAAGAAAATGAAGACATGGAATAAATGATTATGTCTATATAATAGGTCATTTAATAATATTTTTACCGAGATAGAGATCTTATAAATTCACCACAAATGATCAAAGAGAGAAGACCTCTTATATGAAATTACCTCCAAGAACTGATGCAAAGTCCAATATATTCAATTTGTTTACACAATAGATATGGTGTAAACCACAATTACAATAGAATAGTAAAGCGTTTTAGAATTCAAAAAACAAACACAAGACGTGGCAAAAATAAATAATGTACTAAACAAAAAATTACCAAGGATTACAAAAGAAAAACTACTACTTTTTTTTCTTTCTTTCTTTATTTTTGCAAGTTGTGTTCGGGTTGTGCCAATACACATTCGAGAATTAGTGTTAAGCCAAACATGAAATGATTAACTAAGATGCAATTCAAGTGTTTGAGCACATGATGGTTAGCAGGATTATGTCTCAGTGCTTGTACTGTGCTTTTGAATTCATTGGTCAAGGATAGGTTGACTGATAGGGCATGGAAAATTTATAAGAAGATGATAAAAATTGGGGTTGTTCCAAATATTCATGTATTCAATGTGTTGATTTATGTTTGTTGCAATTCTGGTGACATGGGGAAGGTAGAACAATAGTTGACTGAGAGGGAGTTAAAAGGTATTTTCCTGATCTTTTCATAGTTTATGGATGGTTACTGGTACACATAGGGCATATGACTGATACGAGTAACATGCATAACAAATTAACAAGTATATGTGAATTATATAAAACATCTGTGTGTGGCTCTGTGTGTATATAACTATACATATAATGGAGACGTAGGGCAGTTCCCTAAAATAGAACATAAGAGAGAACATGCAAAATCTTGTAGCTGCCCCCAATTGAATCTATCTAGGCTGGGTGAAACTGAGTTTCCACACGTCACATTTCTACGCAGGAACCCATTGGATAGGCCAAACCAAAAATCGAAAAAAAAAAAAATTGAAGATGAAAGGAAAAAAGAATAGAAACCCAGCTATGAAAGTTGCAAAAAAAAAATCAAACAAACTGTAGATATAACTTTCCAAAAAGAGAAGCTTACATTTGATTTGGTGTTCAAGAAAACAGATGGCCAAAAATACCTGTAAATGAAGTTGCCACCAGATCTCCCAGAGTTGCCGCAACTAAAGAATCTATCACTAGAATGGCAGAATCGTGCTTGAGGAAACCCTCGAGTCTGTTTGCTGAATTGTGCTTGAAGAAACCCTTGAGAAGGGGCAAAGGAAGAAGGGGCGTGAAGCGGGAGTTTGAGAGAGGGAGAAGGGCAGGGGAGTAGAGCAGCCGTGTGAACTTAAAGGAAGAAACTAGAAACTTAGAGACCTTACATAAAAAATAAAGTATTTATACTAAAAACATAAACGAGTCACGAGCCGAGCCACGATTTGAGTTTAAACGAGCTTGTTCACGAGCCTAACGAGTCGAGCCTTCTTTTGGCTCAGCTCGGCTACTTTAATAAACAAGCCCTTATTTGAGTTCGAGCTCGGCTCGTTTATTAATTGAACCCAGTTTGAATGAGCCATAATCGAGCCGAGCTCGAGTTGTTCATGAACGACTCTGTTCGTTTACACCCCTAATTAAGATAAAATAGTTAAAGAATAAGATATAACTATATAAACAATCTATAATTAGAGATTTATTGAGGAATGAGATGACATGATGAATTTTTAATGATACCTCATGAAGTTAGTGAGACAAGATGGAGATTTATTATAATCCTTTATTCGAATCGATGACAACTAGCAAGAGTTGACTTTCTCTATTGCTATCTTAGGAATTCGGCTTCGTATTTATAATCGTATTTATAATAGATAGGATGTCAACTTTAGGATTACATGATTTAAGTTGTAAGCGCATGTGTATCATTCATATATGAAATGTGAGGTATTTTAAGTCAACTGGAATCGACTGAAATCTCTTATTTATAAAAAAATCAAAATGTCCCTCACTCAGACTGTGGTACAATTTAGTGGAGCCTTATATCTAAGCCATCATATCATTGAACCTTGAATGCCCCAAATGTAAATTATAACACGATAGTCATATTATAGACACACATGCCACATTCTAAGAGTTTTCTTAAGCTTGTCTATGAGCTTTGGACATCCATGAGGTGAAAAAGTGAGTATAATCCTTGTGAGACCTTCACTACATAGCTCTAGTGAAACTCACGATCAGGAAATACTTTGTTGCGTAAAGAAATGAAAGCGTAGCTTGACCAGGTTCAATATAAATGAGTGGGTTGATCTAGTTCAGGAGACCTTACTCAAAATTTACTGATGGACAACACTTGGTATTTGTCATTTGTTGTTGGTTTATGGAAATTCGAGATTGACACGCCATATAAGTGCATTATGCTCAAATAATTCAACACAAAGTGAACAACACGTGTCATGATGAGATTATATACCACGTCACATATTTTCTCATTTCTAAACATAAATTGATAAGACTTGCATGGATTTATTATATTGAATCTCGCTATCTTGTATCTAGGAGTGAAAAAATTCATTATGTTTACATTTTTTCTCAAAAAATGAAACAAATTTAGTTATGACAGATGACATTTAAAAAAAAATTGAAAGATTACATATGACTTTCACTTCAAGCTAGTTTTCACCGTAATTTTTAAATGAAATTTATAATACTAAAATCATAACAAAAGTCATATGATGTAACATACTCATAAAAAGTAAAATTATTCTCAAAAAAGAAAAGAAAAGGAGAATGAAAAGAGATTAAAGATATTTTTTTTATATGTTTAAGGATACATTCGTCATTTTACAATACAAGCATGTTTATTGATAATGCGATTGCCTGAAGTTACTGTATAACAGTGGCTAAAGTCTGTTTCGTCAAAGTCCAATTACTTAACGAGTACATTTTCAAATTCTAAGGCTGATCATTTTCAATGAAGTAATAATTTGAATAGTGTTATTCCATGCTTTTCCGGCCATACCTGTTCAGTAGATGCGGTACAAATTGTTTGTGCATGTGCGCATGCCATAGTTGAAAGCAAAGTCGATTCCTTTCCACCAGCGCACTAATACGTAACTTGAAGACAAATGTAAACCATTATTTCATTATTCCCATTATAATGTAAGATTCAATATAAATAGCATATATATATATATATATATTTTGATGACCGAATGCAATAGAAAAACAAAAGAAACCAAAAACCACCTCAAGACCCCTTCCCAAAGGGAGCTGCATCCTTGCACAGCAAGTGACAAAAAGAGCTTGAAAGCTCCTCAAGACAATACTCCTCAGAATCAAGGGACTGAGGATAAGCTGTAATAGCATGGGCCACTGAGTTAAATCTCTCTACGAACATGAAAGAAAGAGACGAAGCCATGACATAAATAAGGGGGAGACAGTCACTCTCAAAAACCATGTCTATGATACCAAATTATTTGGCAAAAACTAAAGCCCTTGTCGCAACCATAATCTCAGCATGGAAAGCGGACACACAAGACTTCATTTTTAAACCAAAACCCCCCAATAACTTCACCCCTCCAGTCACGAATAGCAGCCCCCACAACCCCTTCAAAAGACCCCACAAGCCAAGAACCATCCACATTGAGCTTGAAAAAGCCTTCTGGAGGAGCAGTACATGAAACTCTACCAGGACATTTTTGAGCACTCTTTATTTATTTATTTTCTTATTTAACGAGGCATAATTTATCTATTTGGTTACCGATCTCAAATAAAAATGTCAAATTTGAACAATTATGCTCAAGTGCTAAATTGTCATTTTTAGCATAACATCTATTTCTCTTTAATAAATTAGCATGGACCCCACCACCGTTTGTTATTTATTTGATAAAGTAACGTGAACTTCACATCGGTTTGATATTTCATGAATGTCATAAAATAGCACTAGCTATTATTGATGTCAAATATGAGATTAAGAATGATATTGCTATTTTTTGACAAGTCAAATAACATACTATTGGAACAATAATTTTTACATCAATATTAAATTTTGAAATGACACATCAAATAATACATGCATTGGAGTTGCTCTGTAGCATGCAAAATTATAAAATTGACATAGATAAAATGACATTTAGCATTAGTGATGATCTAAGAGTATTAAGATAAAAATTTGTTGAGTTGAGTATGAGTAAGTTACAAAACAAGAAAAGCCCAATGACTAAAATCTATTCTAATTTTTATATTTGTCTTTTGTTTTAATTTTATTTTTAAGTAGGCATGATTATTCCTTATGTTTGAGAAATAGTGACAATAATTTAAATTTAAGTTATGATCGATTGATACAATTTTTTTTGATAGATCGGTCATGGGATATTTTGGGCTAACTTACTTGTATCAAACCCATTATTTAAGTTCTAACTGCCAACGATTAGTGCATAAAAAACTCGAATACGGAATACTTGAATTTTATCCTCAAAGATATTGAGAATAAAATTCAAGCATCTCGAGTTCGAGTCTCTTTTGTGCCGATCGTTGGCAGTTAGAGCTTAACTGATGGATCTGATTGTTATAAAAAAAGAGACTTAATCTGATGCACGTAAGTTGATTGACCCTCTTCAATCAATCAAAAAAAAGAAAAGAAAGAAAGATTATTAATTTATCGAAATCGTGCTCCCCACTAATGCGTATGAAGTAAGGGATAGACTAGCCCTAACAGAAAGCCCAAAACTTTTAGCTGGGCTGGGTGTGTAGTCAAAGTGTTAGTCTCAATAACACCTTAGCCCGAACTTGAACTGGGCTTAGGTCGTTTGATCTACTCCCAATGTAAAACACACACAAATACATATGCATACGCGCTTGCGCACAGACACACACACATATAGGGTAAGCAACCACCAAATATATATATATATAAGCAATAGCCCTTTTGCTTTGCCATGTCTGATAAAATGTTTTCGTCAAACACAGTACAGTGATTCACAGTTCACAGTCAGTGAGGCCTAAAGGCCTGCTAAATTAAAAGCCCATTCTACGGCCTTTGCCTTGGTCATCCAATGTGTAAATTCATTATCTGGGCTTTGCCTTGGTATTTTTCTGGCCATGTTTGAAAATTGGTCTGCACTCTGCATGGAAATAAAGTGGTATGATTTTGTTTTATATTATTGCAAACTTTAATAAGCCAATTATTGCCTAAAGCCTCTCTCTCTCTCTCTCTCTCTCTCTATATATATATATATATATATATGATATACCATAAACAGACACACCAATCAGTTTGAGACACGTGTGCCTACCAGATTAACAAATCTCGATCCTACAGAGCTCATATATTTCGGTCATACAGAACAGCTACAAGCCTTCGGGGTATTCTCATATATGTCTATCATACAGAGCAGCCATAAGCCTTCGGGGCATTCTTATTTATATATCATTCAGAACCGATGAACTCGGTCATACAGTACAGATGAAGCATTTAGGATATTCTCATGTACATCGTCCAGACCTCCTGTTCTGGACAGTATTTATTCAACACTGCATATATGGTTTCCTTAACAGCCGTTAAGCGGGGAATAAGGAAACAGCCTTCAACATGGAAACTACTATCTATGGTTATCTCCATCTACGATTCAATGCTCCACAAGGTAACTGCAAATCTCTGATGATCAAATCCCGATATTCGTGGCGGCAAAACCTAATCAAAATTAGGAGAACCACGGCTTATATATTAAACCCTAGAGGTACGCTTTGGATTCTTATGCTCATTCTTTGACTTTCAATACAGTCTTTCAATTCCCTTACTTACTTAAGCATCGGAGCGGCTACCGCCGGAGCCAATCCGGTGGTCCTCTGATCATCTTTCTGAGTGTTCTACAGGTCACGGAGTCCTCACGTGTTGCGAGTCAAAAAGTGCAGCATCAATATATATAGATAAACATATATATCTATATATAAGAGTTTATTATAGTTACTTACCCAAAAAAATAGCTTATTATAAGATGGAAAATGTGCTAGTATGTAGACCTGTAAGTGGTAGTATTTTGACCAGCCACGTATCTTTGCTTCACACAATGTATACAAAACATCCCATTATATGAAACTCGTATATACATCTGTATGGGACGAGGTCAGTTAGTTAGGTTGAGCGGCAAATTTTCTGCTTCATATTTGATCATGATAAATTTTTAAATTAAATAACTATAAAAAAAAAAAATAATATTGATAGATAATACTTTTTCTAAGTAATTATATTCATCAATACAAATGAACCTACAAATTAAAGAAGAGACAGTGACGGATTCAAGGGGGGCCATATGATCCCCTAAAGATTTTAATATTGTATTTTTTATCATTAATTTTATTAAAATATTTTGACAAAATAGGACTTGACTCCTCCTAAATTTATTATATATTTACATGAACCTTCTTAAATTTTAATTTTTTTAATTTGACCCTCCTAATTGAAATTTCTGAATTCGTCACTGAAGAGCTCCAACCCCCACCCCCCAAAAAAAGGCTAAAAACCTTTAGGCTATAAAAAAAAATACCAAAGAATTAATAAAAATCTTATTGAAAAGTCATATTAAAATTAAGGTGAGGGTGAAATATGAACAAATATAAAAAATAAGGGCCCTAAACTTAAATTAATGGATATATACATATATATATTTGAAAAATATATAAAAAACTTTTTTTTTTTTTTTAAATAAAACTGAGTGGGGACAATTGCCCCAAGCCCATGTATTGAAAATGGGAATATTCAATTATGGCTGTTAGGAAGTGAAGATGAGAAATTAACCAACAACCACGTTTAGTTCACGGCAGAGAAATCCTTTGGAAGATTATGAATTAAAAAGATTGTACTCGCCCAATTTTCCAAATGCAACTTGCATTTGAATAATGCACAATTTGTAATATTCTTTGCATTATTTCTTCTTCTTTTTATAAACATTTTTTAAATAATGCAAGTATCAAATAAACAAAGAAATAAATAATCAACAACAAAAATAATAACGATAATAAATCCCCTTTTTTTCATAAATGGAATAAGAAATCCAACGCCTCAACCACTTTGGATTGATCAGCATACGGAAATTATTATCTAATATTATGATGATTGACTTTTACAAATCATGATATGATATTCGATTAATATAATACAATACTATTAATTTATGAAAATAAATTTTTTAAATTAATTTGAAAGTAAAATTAGTATTATCCTTTTACGAACTTGGTTTAATGAATCTCAAATTTTTTATCAAACTCTTGTGATTTGGGTCTAATTTAATCTGACTCACGTTGATTTTTATTTATTTATTAAATTCATGTAACTTTTGAATATGTAATTTCAAAGTCAATTTTTTTAAAGAAATCGTATCTTGAAGATACGATTTCAAATCTAACAAATATTTGAGAGTTATCTCAGATCATTGTTGATTTGTGGAAGTTATTTAAATTGTTATTAGTTTAAAATTGCATATTCAAAATGCGATTTCAAACTTGCATTTTGAAAATATGATTTTGTTAAAAAATTAGTTTTAAAATCACATCTTGAAGATGTGATTTAAAAAATAACATGAATTTAATAAATATGTGAAATTTAATATGTGATTTCAAAATAACATGAGTTTAATAAATATGTGAAAATTATTGTGTGTCGGATTAAATAAAAAAAAATCATTAGAATTTAATAAAAAATTCAATGAATCAGTATATATATTTGTGTGTGTGTGTGTGTGTGTGTGAGAGAGAGAGAGAGAGAGATATTGAATAAAGTGCAAAGAAGACCACGGATGGGGTCTCATGTAATCTTATTTGTCAAAGTCACAGCTAAGACTTTCTTGCAGCCGCTGTCTAACTTAATTGTGCCCGTACCATGAATTATAAATTGACAAGAAAAATTCACATGATCAACAAGAAAGATGCCAAATGAGTCATATGACCCAACAGTAAAATTTGATAAAATATGACCTCTTTAATTTTTTTAAAATTTTATAAAATATGAGCCCCATTGGCATGAAAAGAAAAGCTTGAAATGGGCGATATTTGGAGGTTGAAAGTGATGGTGAGAGCATTGTAACAATAGTGAAAGTGCCCATTATTGTGATTCCAATGAGGTATATGAATTGCCAGTGTGTGTTACACTGGAAGATGTAGTTGATGGGAGGGAAGAAGGAGGTGATGATCATGACTGTGATGCCAATATAGTCTATTCTCTCTAAGAAAAGGTTCAAGTGGTGTGAGTGGCAGGAGAAGAGGTGGCAAATGCTACTTGAGAGGAGGCAGAACATAGAGCCTGCTAAGAAGATATAAATGGCCACCGTGCAGCGGCTGTTTCCAGCAATGGAATCTCCATTTCTGGTGATGTTGTCTGCTTCAAATCTGAGTTTTGTTGTCTCCTGCAACAGTCCCTCTAGTGTTATATACTTTTCCTTAAACCCCAAATATGGAATAAATTGACACACACACACACGTGTGTGTATGTATGTGTGAATGTGTATGTATATGTATATGTATACATAGATGATTCAAATGAGCATAGAAGTGACTCACCAAGAAGATATCCTTTGAATTGTGAGAAACATTTGTATCTGCAGTCATTGGAAAGGACCTGCATCAATCGTGTACAGTTACATCTATGCAAAAAAAAAATAAAATTAATGAGACATGATTAAAAAAAATTGGGATTTCAAGTCAAGATTGTAAGCATAACATCATATTAAATTTCAAGAAATTAATTGTGGGCTGATGTCCCAACTGATAATGAATTGAGGAAGCATGAAAACTGATTCTGATTAACATGATATTTTCAGTAAAAATCTTGAAAATAAATAAATGAGTTTTCAAGATTCAAGATTTAATAATATATTAACCACATTTTCAATAACATAAATGCTTAAAAGAACTTAAAATAAAAGGTTGTAGCCTAGTTAATTAAGTGTCCTGAATTACCTATTTTTGTTCATATACTGATGTGTTAACTGTTAAGGTCTTTTTAAAAATCATTAACAAAAGAAGTTTATTTGTTTAATATTTAAAAATAATAATAATTATGACAATCACGTCAGCAAATAATTAAATTTGTTATGTGCATTAAAATTCTAAAGCTAATTATAATAATAGGGAAAACCATTTTGTATTGAAAAGAAAAAAAAAATCTTCAACAATATATACCTGATAAACATACTGAGGAAATCTCTCGCTTGAGGAATATGCATCAAATTTGCAACTGTCAACCCCAAGAATAGGACAAATCCAATTAAATGCCTACACACAAACAAAAAATATATATTATAATTTTCAGAAAAAAGATGTAATATTAAAGAAACCCTATCAAAATGAATACAAATCCATCATGATATATATATATATATATAAGAAAGAGATGAACAAATTACTTTCTCCTATTGTTTCTTGGAGTACCATTATTATTTGATTAATTACACTAATCTTGTAATTAATCAAATAAGAAGAATGTCTGCAACTGTTAATCAAATAAGAAGAATGTCTGCAATTGTTAAAAAAAATCCAAAAGAGGTGTGAATTCCCCAAAAGAAATCCATTAGAATAAAATAAATCCAACAAAGAAACATCTTACAGAAATGAAGATATCAAAGCTTGTGAAGAGAGAGAAAAGAAAGAAAAATACATACGTCCATACATTGAGGGTTTCATTATGCCAACGAATTATGATGAAGAGAGCTTCTTTGTGAGGCCAATTGGCTCTATAATAATTCAGTATATATTCGTTGTCTTTCATGTACTCTGGCAATTCTTCAAACATTATCAGAGCGTATCGTTTCGCTTTGCTTCTGCTTTGAGTGATCTTCTTCTTCTTCTGGCTTTTGTTGTTGTCTGCAACTGTGCTGTCTGGAGATAACAAGAGGGTTTCATCCATGAAATCTCTTGTTTTTCTCTTCCATGCATATCCTTCTGTGATGTTCATTGAGTATACAATCACAACCAAGATGATGATAAAAATGATATTTTGTAGGGAGAGAGAGTCTCTCTCTCTCTCTCTCTCTCTCTCTCTCTCTCTCCTGTGAATATATGGCGTCTCTGTTTGATTATTAAGTGCAGTATATATGCAAGCTAAAAAAACAATTAAAGACTCACTGTTTTGGATTGCAGTTATGGTCTGGTGCATCACTGTTTTAGAAAATTTCTTCATTACACTTACATTATCGTATCTTGCAATCGAATGATATGTTATATGTGTAATTACAGTATATATCTATATATATGGCATTTGATCTAACCTTTGGGACTATAATCCCAAGGGATTATTGAATATCAACTTCACTGTTTTAATATAACTTATCAATAAAGTCATGATATGTGTGTTATGGTATATTTTTTTTAATGACATGATATGTGTATTATGATCTATTTTTTTAATGCGTCATAATACACATGATAATATTATGATAAAAATATATCATCATGTGATGTTTCAGACGTGCTGAAGACTTTCTTGTCAGTTATGCCCATACGATTTGTTAGGTTAGGAAGAACTTCATGACATGTTGGCATGATGAATAGAAATGTCATCTAATTCTAACTTAATAGGTTTTTAATTATTGTTACCCTATTCCCCTCCATAATTTCAACATGGTTCAACTGTTTTCTCCTCTCTCAAGCGCAAGATCATTCTACGATATCATTGGAAATGACATAATTATTCCTCTTGAATTTCAAATTTTAAAAAAATAAAATGTCTATATTCATTTATATCAAATTTTGACTCGGGGAATATATTTTATATTACAACATAATTATTACAAACATTTATCTCATATTTTACATACCAAATAATATAACACAGTAATATTAGTAATGTATGAAATCATGTAATCAATGTATTATAGTGAAATTCTATTATAATATCATGTCACTGTCACATTATTTGAAATAAAATTTTGAAAAGAGTAATGATATCTTTACCATAAAATTTTACCAAATTTTCTTACATACTGACATGGTTGTTCAGGCATTAGTTAATTAAGTCTCATGGTATATACGACTGCTAGTCAATTAAGTTTTTTAGTGCTAATCAATTAAGTCTCTTGAACTCATCTGACATGACTAGTACTAAGAAGCTAAATTCATTAGCACCCGAACAATCACGTTGACAGGTAAATTTTTTTAATAAAATATTAAGATAAGAATAGTATTACTCTTTTAAAAAGTATAGCATTACTCTTATAATTTTATAAGTAATGTCACACTTTCCAAATTTTATTCCAAATAATGTGAATTGACATGGCAGAATCTCATTATAAAATATTAATTACATGATTTAATACATTGTCAATATTATTGTGTCGCATCATTTGAGATACAAGATTTAGGATAGATATTTGAGAAGTATAATATTTTCTTAATTTTATTTATACCACATGTCAAAATTTAATATACATGATCATTAAATTTTTTTATACTACTTTACCACTACATTTTTTTTCCAAATTTTAGGTCCAAGAATCTCTTGCAACCTAGAGTTTCCAAATTCCACCCAAACAATATTTTCTGCCTTTTCTTTTCCACTTTCCATGCCGAATGGAAACAGAAATTGTTAAAGGTTTGAGTGCTTTTTGAGGTAAAGGTAGCTGCAAAACTTTCCTCACTTTTTTGGTTGGGGACGCTCAGCTAATTTTAGCTAATTATGCTTTCATACATATATATATAAAAAGCATTTTTTTTAATGGTGGGATTAGCAAAGCCCTTGGGCAACCCTCTCTACCAGCGAAGACAGGTGTCTGACAATTGACAACCCCCCCCCCCCCTCACCTTTTTTTTTTTCCTTTTTTAATTACTACTGCTTAATTGGTTGCCCATAAGAAACTTCAAATCTAACCATAAAACACAATTTTTTTTCTCATCTGATTGCTTGTTATGCTTGATTAAGAATGTCATCAAAGCACTTATATTCTCATTATTTTTATATACTTTTCAAACCCGTCTTATTATAAATAAGTCGGACAAGTTACCGAAAAAAAAAAGAGGTCCTTCCCCATGACATCCCTATGCTCAATCAACTCAAACACATCAATTTCTATTAATATTACTACTAAATGCAAACTCATGAATCTCCTTAATTGTTGTAGGCCATGCAAATTGGGCATGGATTCTTTTTTTTTTTATTATTTAAGTGGCAAGTGTACAGATTTTCTTTTATAATTTAAATCTGTGCATCACTAAATATTTGGATATTTAATTTCTAAAACCGTACTTAATTTTGAAAATCATTTTAAATCAAGTTCAAAATGAGTTTATTCCCACTGTAGGAGTTTTTAAGAAAAATTTTTCTACAAAGTGGATGTTCGACAGAATGAGCAAAGGGACATTTTGATAAATACGACTCACAATTTTAGAATGAAAATATTTGTAACAGGACCAAAAGGATACGTCTGGCCTGCAATTTTCTCCTCCACCCACGAGGCCAAACGATCTTGGACTAAAAAAGCCAATGAAAGAGTCTCAAAAATACGTAAGTAAATAACTATTTTCATACACATTATTAATATTACTATGTGGGTACGTGTATTTGCACAGACAATTAGATCCGCAAGAATTACAACACATAGCATATCAACAATCACTATCATATACTGTCAACTAAATATTTATAGGTTTTACTGATATTGAGATCCATAATCCATTGTAAATGTTGGACTTGCAAGGGACCCAAAATGGTACACTCATACATGTCTGAGGAATTAATATCACAACAGTTTTATTTCATTAACTATACAGAGACTGTCAAGTTGGAAAGACGTTTCCTTTCTTGTTGTAGAGAATTTTGAGAAGATGAAGTGTGCAACGTTCTGTTCATAACCAGCCTGCAGACTCGCGCACAAATTCACACCAAGCTACCGTAAAAGCTTAGCGAAGCAAAGCTAGTGAACAGATTTGTTGCAACCCGGCACGCACAATGACACCAAGCTGCTGTAAAAGCTTGGCGAAGTAAAGCTAACAGACAGATATATTGTTGCCCAGTTCATCACCTGACGAGCTGTTGCCGCTGCTGCTGGTTAGAGCCCCGAGACAGTTGCACAAATGAAACAGATATATTGTTAGTCCAGTTGACTACACAAATGAGATCAACTCCACAAGATCCTCTGTGAACTTTCTTTCTACAATCTCAAAGCAACCTGGACAGAGAGTAGATGAAGAGAACAACAGTTTAAAGTAAAAACAATTCTTCACAACTCCTGTAAATATGATGTATATAGATTAGGAACCTGCCTGGAAGGAAACCACATTTTTACTATTTTAGAAAAATATAGTTTTAACTATGGTGGTAGTTAGAAATTCCCAAATTTAATCCTATAGTTTTTTGAGTGGTTTTATGACTCCAAATTAGTAGTTCTTGAGTCGCTCAGTTTTTTCATTGTTGATAATCTTTCATATGTTATTATAAGCCTATAAAACTGAAGGACCGTTACGTATTAGAGCCTTACAATTCGTTTGGATAAGTAGGAGGGAAAAGAAAGAAAATGAGAGTATTAGTTATGAGAGAAAGAAAAGGAGAGGAAAGGAGAGGAGAGGAGAGAGTAATCACTCCTTTATGTTTGGATAAAATGAAAGGAAAGGAGAGAAAAAACTAATATAATCCTTTTATCTTGTTTGAGAATGATAAAGGAGAGAACGGAAAAGAAATGATTTAGATGTGTATTTGAATGCCCTAGGATAGAGGTGTCATTTTTATTTTGGCTTTTACAATTTTAAGGGTAATATTGGTATTATTAAAAATTCATTAAATCCTTTTTTTCCTTTTCCTTCATTTCCTCCTACTTTCGGAGGGATAACAAAATTACTTAAATGAGGGTTAAACTCTCCCTCCCTTTCCGTCTTTTTCCTTCCTAATTTTTAAATCAAATATGATATAAGCTCCCCTTTCTTTTCCTTCTCCTTCCCTTTCTTTTCAATTTTTTCCATCCAAACATAGTGATAATGTATCCTGGTACGATGCAAACGATAACTATGGTAGCATCTACTCTGGCAGTGAAAATCATGGATGGATTGAACAAATGACAAATATCACCCTATCAGTGGTGGTGCGAGAAACATGGATAGCGGATTGAACACACCTTACAGGAGATCCAACAAATGCTTGCTGGCCTTGCAATGGGGGGCAGTAGGAACTGTGTCAACAATGTACCTCATAACTAAACTATCATGTGTGACGTACTGTAGATGAAATAATCTAAGCTTATGCGGAAGATTAAGTGACGAAGAGTTAGCAAAATTTGCTATAGATGGCAAACATATCAGATATTATCGAATGAAAATTAACACCATAATTGATTTTCATATGGAAGGTTTCTTGGATTGGCTCACAAAAGTAGATAATTTTTTATGAATATGTGAAAATTCCAGAAGAGCAGCAAGTTAAACTTGAGGCTATTAAACTTAAAAGAAGAGCCTCTACATGGTGGGAACAAGTACAAATTAATAGAAAACAACAAGGTAAAGTATCTTACCTAGAAGTGGCACGAGATGAAACTGCAGTTAAGGCTATGTATCAACCACCCAATCATGAGACTAAAACCGGAGGTCTTCAGTGTACAATAAGAACTCCTATTGTGAAGAAAGAATAAGAAATTAATTCCAAACTAGATGACAAGTGTGGATTTAGTAGCACCCATAGATTTCACAGGAGACAAAAATACTAATAATTTAATCTCTAAAAGGAAAGGAGGAAATTCTCATAGCTATAGTAAACGACATAGATGAGAATAAATCTAAAGAACAAGATTATTGCTATGAAGGAACTAAAATTGTAGTGTTTGATCAAGAAAAACATATTTCTAGCTTCAAAGATTATTATGAAGCACAAAATTACAGAGTTCATGAAAGATGTAAAAGGAGAAAAAAAAGTATTTGAGATTTTAATGTTCCTCAAAAGTTTCAACCATTATTGTCAAGTTATGGACAAGTTTGAGATTGAGTTATTTAATTAACTCGTGGTCAAATTTTTTTCTAGTGGAGACTGATATAGGATAGATTTGGGACGTAATTGGAAATGTCAATTTGATATTTTTACTATCTAAAAAAATCTAGTTTTAATTATAATCTTAGTTTAAAACAAATTCCATATTTACTCCTATTTATTTTGTAGTTTTAGGACTCTAATTAATAATTTAAAAATCAAACTCGATTTTGTTCTTTTTGATAATTCTTTATATTTCACAAGGCAACAGGACTAAAAAGTTTATTGATTCACAAAATTTTAAAGTTTCTTTTAAGAATTGTTCTCTTTTTATTACTAGATTTCAACATTCTTCTTGTTTGTGGATTCCAACACTTCATAGCTTCCGCTTCATCAGAGACGTTATTCACACTTTATCCAGTATGACAATAGAGGCATCACGTTATATGAAAAAATTACAAAGCTATACAAATATATTCATGGGATCAACAAAGAAATTATTTTTAAAGATATGAACCAAAAAAATTAAAGTTCCATGAAGAAACCGACAAACCAACTTCAAGGCACAAGACTCCAAAATCAGGAGGATACTTTTTCAGGGAGTTTGCAGATCTGAAGACAAAAAGACCCAAATATGAAGAAAACCAGACCAGAGAATCTTTTGAGTCAAACTTACATATGCAAAGGCCTCAATGCAAGTTTCTAGCCCTTGAGAACTCCCAGTTTCTCCAATGAAGCCCGGAGATCTGAAGTGTTGCCTAATACTTAGTTAACATTGGAAAAAAAAAAATCCTGTTTCAAGTGTGTTAGTAATCAAGACAGATTAAATTCCTTTAAGACACTACTTGGTTCCAAATCAGGTAAAAAAAATCTCTTTCTATCAAGGTACGTGTTACAACCTTAAGCTGTCACGTATACAGTTACATGAATATCATGTGATTATTTAATTTAATTAAAAAATAAAAAAAGATACGTATATTATATACGTGACATATTATAATTAAAACACATCCGAAATGAAGGAAGTTACTCCTATGTAACTTGGAACCAAGTATTATTCTTCTTCTAAATGTCATCAAGAATTTACAACATAAGAGGATAATATATCAAAATACAATCTTATTTGGGCTAGAACCATAGTCGGGTTGGATGAGTGGCTGTTTGAAATTTTTTCAAGTGGGCCAAATTCTTAAGAACTGGGGTTTTTGGTAGGCCGTGAAAAAGGATTTTGAACCAGCCGGCCTGTTCGACCCTAGGCCGGGGCCCTAAGCTACTGCAGGCCCAAGGCCTAAGTTACTATAGGATAGGGCCCAACCAAATTGGGCCGGAATAAAACAGTTGGGGATACTAATTTCTAGATTGATGGGCCATTTTTACTTTTTATTTGGAGACTCGTATCATAAAAATGGAACTATTGGTATTGTGTAAGGAGAGAGAAATTTATAAGCTGGAAATGGGTGGAATCCAAAATGAATAATGTGATGGTCTAATTTAATTTTCATTTGTTTTGTAGAATTAAAATGATCAAAATCAATCCAAAATGAAAAGGACATTACGAATTATATTTATTCATCATAAAATTTATATTTAATCATCAACAATTAATTAGGAAGATGACTTTTTTTATTGAGGTGCAATTGTTGTTTATGTCACTAGAATTCTAATAATAAATAATTATAAAGCTAGTGTTGTATCTTATTATTGAATTGCAAGAAGTCTTCAATTTATTCAAACAACATGACATATACATTACCCCCAAATCAACGACGGGATAAAACATACTCATAAATGAAACTGGAAAGTAGGCTTTGGAGGTAGGTGTTGAAGTAGACAAAAGCAATGGAACCTAGGAATGCGACAACAAAAGCTGCTCCAAAACTCCATAAAAATATGACTTTGAATAAGCCATTTTCCTCGTGATCTGAAGATGGCGGCAGCAGTGATGGCAATACTTCGGTGGAGGTGCAGTTTCTCTCTAACGGTGGTCCACAAAGAAGAGGGTTACCTTCGTAGCTGCTTTGGTCGAATGTTGCAAATTGAGCCTTTCTCTCTGGTGTTTTACCGGATAAATTATTGTAAGCCACTTTGAAGACTGACAAGAAAGTTAGCTCTATCAATTGTGGGGGAATCTGGCCACTCAGTTTGTTGCGGGAAAGGTCCAAACTTTCAATTTGTTTCAAGCTTGAAAACGTTTTCGGAATTGATCCATCTAAATGATTGTAGGACAAGTTCAAAGTATGAATGCCACTTAAATTTCCAATCTCAGGAGGAATTGAACCTGTCAATTTGTTTGAAGAAAGATCCATCCCGGACATGAAATACAAAATGTTCCCACTGTATGATTCTGACCTACTCTTGCTTATAAACTCCACTTCCTCTTTTTCATGTAATATAAGATCCGTAGTATAAAAATGGTTTGGGTGGACTTGATATTTTAATTTATATGAAAACAAGAGTCGACCATTTTCAAAAGAATAATCTCTAGTACTAAATATGTCATCTAAAGCACCTTTCATCCCAAATGGTATGTTATTCAAGCATGAAGGAATTGGTCCAAAAAGATTATTGTGAGAAAGGTCTATTATGCTAATCTTGTCAAGCTGACACAATTCAAAGGGAATGGTACCATCAAGGTTATTTCCTTTCAACAAAAGAATCCTCAAATTTGAGAGTGAGCTCATCCAATTAGGAATTCCTCCAGATAAATTGTTATTCCTCATATCCAATGTCACAAGTGACTGAGATCTCGATATAACATTCGGTATTGAACCTGTGAATCCATTCCTTTCCAAATGTAAATACCTCAGCCTTGATAGATTCACACACGAGGGCATGGGGTCAATAAAATTGTTCCAAGAAAGGTCCAAAAACTTGAGTTCATGTAGTTTGCAGAAGCCCATTGGTATAGGACCTTCCAAAGAATTTCTGGACAAGATGAGTGAACTCAATTCTAGGAAGTTTCCAATCCAGTGAGGAATTCTACCTGAGATTTTGTTGTTGCTTAAATCCAACGATATTAACTTGGAGCTATGCAGAAGTGCAGGTGAGATCTCCCCTGAGAAGTGATTGTTATCCAAATACATATATTGTAGACTTGTGAGGTTTGATTTTGTGGAAAGAAATTGGCCTTGCAAACTATTATTTGATAGCTTCAAATATATTAATGAGATGCAACCCATAAGCAAATTCATCGGAAGTTGTCTAGAGAAATTATTGCTTGACAAGTCCAACGTCTGTAACATTGTCATATTTTCGACTGAAGGAGGAATGCTACCTTGTAATTCATTTCCAGACATGTTTAAAGAAATCAAATTTGGAAGAATAGTAGTTATGTAAGATGGAACCTCTCCTTGGATATGATTCATGGAGACATCAAACGAAGTCATGTAAAAATTTTCAGAATTCAAACGCATGTCTAGATGACCGAACAAGGAGTTATTTGTAAGACTGAGAAATTCCAATCTTGTATTATTCTCTAATAACCAAGTTGGGACCTTTCCTATCATCTTGTTATGGCTGAGGTCAATCACTCTCAAATTATATTGTTTTAAAAGAAAGCTAGGTATAGCACCAGTAGGCTCATTGAGAATACAATTGGATAAACGAAAGAATTTCAATTGAAATGGAGGTGACCAAGGTGTATTTTCTGTCTCTATCTTGAAATGATTGTTACAGGTAGTAAGATCGAATTCCTCAAGTTTAGAACTATTAACAAATGAACTAAATGAGGACAAACCTTGGAAATAGTTGTCAGAAAGAGAAAGATACTCGAGTGAATAGAGACTAGGAAAGAGAGTTGAAGGAATGGTTCCTACGAAATTATTCTCAGAAAGTTCAAGGAGACGGAGGGATGTCAAATTACTGAGACATAAAGGAAGATTTCCTTCAAAACTATTTCTGCCTAGAGCCAGCCCTTGAAGGTTCTTCAGTATGCATAAACCTGTATAAATGGATGATACAAGTTAAGTAATTATATTACAAAGTAAATAAGCATAACAGTCCAATATAGGTAATGCTCTTCTGCACAAACTCCTTACTTGGCTAGCTCATGCATTAATAAAAAAGATGGTCATGAAATGATGCTCACTTCCTTTTGAAACGAAAGGGAAAAATCACATGCCAAAATCATTGATGATCAAGTCTTCTTATTTCTAACTACCCAAGGACCACTTGCTTATAAAAAAAAACGTTGGCAACTACAGTTTAATTAATAAGTAGAAACTCACTAATTTTCAAAATTATGCCTGGTGTTTTCACTTATAAAACAAACCTTACATGCATGAATAAGAATGTTTTCATTTTAAAAGAAAGTAGGGGAAGGGGACAAAGTTATATTTAGCAAAAAAAAAATTATAAAAAATTTGTGATTATGCATCAAATTACAATAAAATATGACATGGAGCCTATTTGTAGATTTTAAATCTGAAGTGCATTTAAATCCTACTTTAAGCCTACTAAATTTAGAATCTATCCTGCTATGTGCATTTTAAATTTTGAATCCATAGTATGTTAATTATAAATCTTTAATTTGTTACCTGCTGGTAAGGTGCCATTTTGTTTATTCGATCCGATAGATAAGACAGTTAGAGAGGTCAGAGTCCAAATAAATGGAAAAATCTCCCCAATTGTGTAATTATCGCTTCGATTCAACTGCTCCAAACTCATTATCTCCAAATTGCTCAAATTAGTTAACTCTATAAAAACAAAAAAAAATTGAAGCAAAGCATTAGTATCGGGGCATCAAATCTAATGTAACAATTGAGATCATAGGAATTTTTTTTTAAGAGTTAAAATGTACCTTGGAAATGATTTAAATTCTTTAACATATTGAAAGAAAAATCTAAATATTTGAGATTTTTCAGTGCACCCAGTGATGGGAGTTCTGTAAAAAAATTCACACTGAAATCCAGATGTCGTAACTTCTTCAAGTTAAGTATTCCTGTACAAAATAATAATATAATTATATGAGTAGTCATGCGTAACATATGCTTGTCCGATGTGATAGTTGATTGTTAGTTGTGCCAAACAATAATGATTGAATTTGACTTTTTTTCAACTGTAATTTGTGATTAATTCAAAACTATTTGACAAAACTGTAAATGTTGTCTTTTTTTAAATCTTTTTATCTTTTTTCAGATGTGGTCAGGGAAATAGATCATATTAAAAGAAGGGAGCTTTCATAGTTGTCATAAACTCTTCTATGCGGCTAGCAAGACACGGAAAATAAAAGGTAAATTACTCTGGTTTTTTGAGATTTTTAAAAATTACACTTATTTTTTTTGAGATTTATGAAATTACACTAATTTTTTTTATTTTACCTGATAGGCTTACAAATATTTTTTTTCAGTCATTTTTTTTTTCAAAATGACAAAAATGTCTTTCTTATTTTTATTTTTTGTAATTTTTCTATTTTGACCAATACTTTTTCTAAAGTACTTTTTATTTTATATAAAACTAAATTTAAGGTAAATAACATATTTTTATTTTATATAAAAATAAATTTAAGGTTTTAATCAATATTTAATTAAAAATAAAAAAATAAAAAAATTGGTTAAAATTGAAAAAAAAAATGTAAAAAAAATGGGCAGTTTTTTTATTTAAAAAAAAATTGACTGGAGAGGGTATTTTTAGTTTGTCAAATAAAATAAAGGAGATCGGTTTAATTTCAAAAAACTTAAGGAATATCAGTGTAAGTGTTAAATACCTCGGAAGAAGTTAGTGTAATTTAGCCAAAAATAAATATAGAAATTCATTTGTGGTTATCAATTTGTAGAGTGAGAGAAACAATTCTTCAAAATATTAATGTTGCCACCAGAGTGTCATATCATACTCCAAGAAAAAAATCATAACAATTTGATTATGCATCAAATTATAATGATATATGACCTGGGAGTCTAATTGTAGATTTTGAATCCCAAGTGCATTTAAATCCTATTTTAAGCACATTAAATTTAGAATCAACCCTACTAGGTTTGATGGATGAGGGAATCTCCACAGCAATATCATTGTAAGTTAGCTCTATCAAAAACCAAAAAAAAAGACAAAACAAAAACATAGGACAAAGCATAAGTATTAGGGCATCAAACCTCATGTGGAGATCATAGGATCTTACCTTGGAAATGATTTGAATTATTTAATAAATTGTCAGAAAAATCCAGATATTTTAGGTCTATTAGTTCACCCAACCATGGAAGTTCTGTGAACGAGTTGGAACTTAAGTCCAGAACTTGTAACTTGTTCAAAGAAACTACCCCACGCAAACCTGTGCAAAACAATAACATAATTAGATGGTCAATCACAAATGCCTTTGCTTTCTTTTTCCAAACATATATATAAATTTATTTCAAGGAATCAAAATCAAGAGTATTATATGAATGCATACATGCATTTTTTTTACAATATAAATATACACGTTGAATATTTTCGATTACACAAATTGCTAGTTGTCTTCATTTATGACCTTACTTCAATAGGAATTAAGTGACTGAAATTGAATGTAAATGCTAAATTAATAAGACCATAGTAATTATATGTATATCTAGTAACTAATGTTCTAACAATCAAGAGGATGTCCCTATTTGTTTCATGAATTTAGTGGACAAAAGGAGAAACAACATCAGAAAAAAAAATATTTTTCAACTTGTGAGGGACACTATTCCCGTGCTCCAATTGTCATCTTGGAGTCCCCAACAACAAGGTCCTATAATTTTTCAAGCATGTCTTTCTATTAGACTCCATCTATTCTCAAATATAGAAACAGAAAGAAAAGATAATGAAAAATAATTTTTCCGTAATAAGCACAGTGAAATAACTTAGAGAGGCACACCTTTCAAGCCTTTTCCAAAACAGAATTAAATTTTACAATTTCTTGATGAATTGCAATAAGTAAAGCATTAAATGAGTCAAATTGAGTGTAACTGCTAAATTAACAACCAAGTCAATAGATAAAATATTATGATAAAGATAATATTTTTTTTTTCTAAACAGAGATCTAGGCATTAGAAGGCATGAAAATTATGTCATGCATATCGTTTCGATTAATCCTGAACATATAGTAAAGGACAATTTTATTGTCTCCAAATTAAGGTAAGAGTAACCTTTTTCTATCTAAGTATTTGTGTGTGAGAGAGTGAGAGAGAGAGAGAGTCTCACCTTTCAGGCCATTCTCTGCCAATTTTAATATTTGTAATTCCGGGAAGGGATCTAATAAGGATGTGTTCAAGACCCAACATCCTTCTTCTTTGCGAGAACAATCTAGTCACATCAACACATGTATGAAAATTAGCAAGGAAAAAATGATTTATTTCTTTATTTACTTATTATTAAAAATTTAAAATAAAATAAAAAACAAAACCTGTCAGTCTTGTTCCATTGAGAGAGAGTTGAATCACTTGCTGTGTGATGTTGTCACACCCGACCCCTTCCCACCTGCAACAATCACTTTCCTCACCACCCCATGAAGACAGAGCAGACCGATTTGGGTAGTTGAAGGCGTCTTTAAGTTTCAATAACCCAACCCTCTCTTCTTCCAAGCACCCTAAACTTCCATGACTCTGTAACTGGAGTAGGCCTAACCCCAGCAAAGCCCACAAACACAAGACTAAAGGATACTCCATCACCAAGTTCATACACCAACTTCAAGTGTGTTTCCTTACATATTTGTTAGTGCATGTATCACATATATATAGAGGACCTCGTTGGGAAAATTTTGGAATAAAAGCCAAAGCATATTTATTTTTTTGGTTGGAATTTGAACCCCACCAAAGACTCACCGGGAATCAAATTAATTAATTAATTGATATTAGGCCATCAGTGCTTTCATTTAAAACTCGTTTGAATAAAAAGTATAAAAAAGTATGATCGAAAAAATCTTTTTTAACCTTAAAAACGTCTGTTTTGAGATTTATTAAATTGAACAAAATACATTCTTAAAAGACTCATTTTGTTACGCTACATATATTTGACTTGTCAAACTCAACTATTCTTTGTCTAACAACAGTTTTTGAACGGCACCAACTCTGGCCCATTACTATAGGTTACAATTTTTTTTTCTATAGGTTATAAATTAGTACTAAACTCTTGAACTTAATGCATAATTCCGACTTTGAACAATAGGATGATGTGGCCAGCTATACGAGAATCCAGACACGTGCCCTCTAAGTAGTTTTTGAAAATAAAAAATTACAGTTAAGATTTACATCACCAAGATCTTGTCGTCTGTTTGGGTCCACACCTAGTCAATCCCATAGTCATCCAACATAGTTGAGTAAATTTTTGATAGTTTTGAAGTTCCCTAATAATGATGAGGTTAATGATTATCTGTACAAATATATTATTTTTACACATATAAATTTTAATTTCTGTTATAAATATAATTACTTAATTAAAATCGACGAAATACAAAAAAAAAAAAGAAAAGAAAAGAAAATAAAGATGAATTTAAAATTATATGCACACACAAAAATACAAAAATTTATATGATTCATCTCAAAAATAGAATCATGTCTCTGATTGCTATGATTTTGTTATGATCTAATAAAATTACAAATTATAAAAAAATATAATTTTTTAATTATAAATGCATTATATTAAAACAACAAAAAATAAAAATAAAAACCTCTTGTGAGGGACACTCCCTTCAAATTTTATCCTTAAGCCAAAGGAACTCTCGTCCTTAGGAATAGCAGTGGAACGAGTTTGAGGCGAGGTGACTCTTTTCCAACCTCGACCCCATTTATATTTTTTGCTCCTGCCCCGTCCCTTCCTGTTTAAAGGTTTACCCCGACTCCATTTATATTTCCTGACTTCACCCCGCCCCGTCCGGAATCCCGATATATATATATATATATTTTTTTAAGTAAGTTAAAACTTTTATTTTGATAAGTAAATTATTATTATTTTTTTGGTCAAAATAACTAATACAAAAAAAAAATGAGTGTGATATGAAAAACCTAACTAATTTTATATAGTGTTATTTATTGATAAATATAGTATATATAAAAATAAATAAGTAAAAACTTAATATATAAATAAGGTGGAGTCGAGGTGGGGTGACCATCTCCCTAACCCGACGGGGTTTGAAAAGTCATACCCCGACTTCGTCCCGACCCCATTTATGGGTACTCCATGCCTGCCTCAGTAAAAGAGGAACAGAGCGGATCCCCGACGAAACAGTACAAATTGCAATCCTTACTCATCCTTGACCGAAGTTGATTTCGTAATCGGTCGAATATTAATGTCCAAAATTTATTAAGATGTACATTATTTTAATTTTCAATTTTATTAAATATTAATGTCCAATATTTTAATTTTATAAATACGGGTCAAGAGTACGTACCTAATTATCTTTTTCACGTAAATATCAAATTTGAGTGATGTCCGAAAGCGTAAACATATCAAACTATTTTTAACACGACCATCATATCACACAAGACTGGAGACCTGAACTTGTATGTCCTTCCATTTAGACCCCTATGATGCCTTGGCTAGAAAACCGATGATCTCGTTCTCATCAATGCAATTCTTCTTATACAGGGTGAGTTGTGCTCATCTCATTAATCATCCAAACATTTCTAGATTTTATTGCAATCAATTGCAAAGCTAGACCAAAAAAATAATTTATACATATCAAAATTTGAAGCTATACATATTTTTATATTACGATAGTTAAATGATATCACTTATTTGATATATTAGAATTTTAATATGTATAATTATAAATTTGTTTTTAACTATTTAAATTTATTATTTTATCTTGAAGGTAGTGTCATAGCTACGTTGTCAACAAAGTCATCATTATCTCCATGATTTTTCCATTTCTTTGGATTCACACCAAGTCAATCTTATAGTCGTCTCCCTGTAGTAAATGGTGAAGATGAATTTTGATAGTTCAATTAGGTTAAAAATCTCCTATTATTGTCAAGAGTGGTCCAAATGGTTCCACACATTAAACCTTCTGTTATTGTCAAGAGTGGTCCAAGTGGTTCCACACATTTGTGAAATTGCACTAGTGGTTTCAGACGAGATAGGAGTCGTAAGTGGTTTTTTTTGGACTCCTTTTGTCACGACACATGAATGAAATATACTAAAAAATTATGATTGAAATTATTTGAAGCAGAGTGATGTGTATAAAAAATATGAATCTTTTTATTTTAAATAAGTCAACTTACTTGCATACAAATATATTATTAAGTCAAGATTAATTTGAGAACACCATTGATAAGAACCTTCCTTTTATTATTTGAATGATTGGACACGTAAAATAATAAGAAAGAATAAAAGATTTAATATTTTATGTGATTCGATAGTGTGTCAATATTTACATATAAAAATACTCAAAACTCTTTTTATTATTATATCTCACACTACTGGACACAATTTGATAGCCTATGAGTTGCATCCAAGAAAGTGCCTAATATAAATGATCCTTGTGTATATGAAAAGATAGATTTAGCTCCTTTCCTGTTTAGAAATAGAATTAGATTTTTAGTGCATTAAACCAGTAATTTGGTTCCTTTTTCGTTCATGGATAAAATGAGATTTGCTGTGCATTAAACTGATAATAACACATCGTCATGCCCCATAACAAACGGTGATGATGAGTTTTGGTACTACAATCATGTTAGATACATTTCATTTTTGTCAAGTGTAGTTCACGATTTATTGGTTAACCAGTGTTATAATTATATATTAAAAAAATATATAAATATATTAAAAATAAAAAATAAAAAATATATATAAGACCACCACGGGAAAAATTTTGGAGAAAAAAAAGCCAAATCATATTTATTTTTTGCTTGGAATATGAACCCCACCATTAGCAACGACCCAGAAAACCATATCACATGGTAATATTGGACTATCAGTGTTTCCATTTTGAATCATTTTGTCATGCTACATAAATTGACTCATCAAACTCAATTTTTTTGAATGTCATAAGGATGATGCCTTAGGTTACACTTTTTTTTTTTTTTGTATCCTTTATTTCTTGAGAAATTATATTTTACAAGTTAATAATAAACTCTTAAACTCAATGCATACTTATGATTTTGAATGTTTGAATGATGTGGCTATAAGAGAACAGGACATGTGTTCTCTAAGTACTTCTTGAAATTAAAAAATTACTTTGCGAAAGTATTTCTAAGAGTATTATTTTTTACCAAGAAAAAAGTAAATTTCTTTTTTGGGAGGGGGAGGTTGGTAAATACATTGTCAATGTAGCATGCACCCATGAACACAACATGATAGCCTATGAGTTGCATTCATGAAAGCACCCAATCTAAATGAAATGCTCCCATGGTTATATACTTTTTCAATAACATTATGTTATGTGTTAAGTTATTATCTATTTTTTTTAGTAGGTCATAAACACAATTATTATTAAAAAAGCACGTGAATACGTTGTGATCTAATATCACTAAAAAATGTCTCATCATCTCCTGCAATTGAAAGGAAAAAATGTTTAGTTATAACATAATACCAAAAAATTTCATACATAATAGAATTTGACACGTGACATATAATTTATATTATAACCATCGGATTTTCTGACTCATTCTATATGTCGAATTTAATTTACATAATCATAAAAAATTTCGGTACTACTTTAGTACTAGAATTTTTTTTTAATCTAAAAATAATGCATTCTAATTTCTCAACAGTATCATCATCATCTCCATGATCTTTCCATTTTCTTTGGGTCCATACTAAGTCAGTCTCATAGCCGTCCCGTAGAGCAAACGGCGAGGATGAATTTTGATAGTCCAATTATGTTGTTGTCAAGATTGGTCCCAACTGTTCCCCCACATTAAAAGTGGTTTGGGACCTACTTCCCAATCCTGAGATTAGTGACCAAATGTATAAAAGTGTCATTCTTATGCACATGTGAACACCGATCTCAACAATGGAATAATTAGTTTAGGAATACTTGATTTTTTTTCACATAAATTTCAAATTTGAGTAATTGTCTGAAGGTAGAATCATATCAAACTTTTTTTTAGACCACCATATCACAAGAGATTAGACTTGGAAGTCATTCATATAGACACCCTTTGTCACGGCACATGAATGAATTTTCCAAAATAATTCAAACTAAAGTTAAAGTATTCCACACGGCATGCAAGGATTTTATTAAGTCAAGTTTAATTGAGACAGCATTGATAAGAACCTTCCTTTTATTATGATGTAGGACATATTTGGTACCTTAAAAATATGAAAAGTTATTTTAGAGTTGTATTAAGATTGTTTAGTTTTTTTATTTTAATTTGTTCATAATTTCTCTAGTTTCCTAGTTTTATTTGGATTAATATAGAAAATATATGAATTAGTAGTTTTCTATTTGACTTACTAGTTTTTATTGTAGTAGGATTAGTATAAAAATACGAGTTTTGGTTTCCTAGTCAAAGTAGTAGTGTTTTAGCACTATAAATATGATGTAATAGGTCTTTACGGGAAGTTTTTTTTATTAATATTAATTCAATTACAAATTTTGAAAAATTATTTTCTCTTGTTGGGTGAGGAGTTCGCATGTTACTTTGTTACTAAGGAATTCACATGTTTGATTCTACTTCCACGTTACCGTTCTGCATCATTTGGTATCAGAGCAGGCTTAATCCTGTTTAGATGGCTAACACACGGAACGAGGGCGAAATCCTTGACGATGGTGACCGTGAGAAAAATATGGTTACGAGGGCTGAAGTTGTTCATGAACGCCATACAGAGATTCCACGTAGGCAGCTAGCTTATGAAGATAACCTGAGAGAGGATGAGGAAGATGCTGAAGCCATACTCCGGGATAATCGGGGGAATTACCGAGGTCAGCCTGAAGACAGAGCTATTCGCAATTACGAAAAACTTTCATATTTTAATGGTAACTTTTATTTTGAAAACTTTCATGATTGGATATATGATTTAGATGATTGTCTTTGTGATTTAAGACTATTAGATGAAAAAGAATATTTTTGGGCTGAAGCTAAACTCATTAGATTCGCGAAAAGATGGTGACTTGATTTACAGAGGCGTAGACAACTACAAAGAAAAAGATGTATTTGTTCATGACCAAGAATGATGAAACTGCTTATGAATAGATTTTTGCCAAGAAATTATTTGCAGATTTTAGAAGATAAATATAGGCCAACATAGGAAAGCACCAAGAAAAAAGCACAAGAAAAATCTGAAATAATGAAGGCGACTTCAACTAATAAGGTTCCAAATATTGAATCGTTGAAAGAAGTCAACATCCTTATAGAAGACTCTCTTGTCATAGAAAGCGAAGATCAAAGTCTTCTATGCGTTGAAGAATATCACAAAGAGTTGATAGAAAATAAAGTTAAATTTATTTCTATTGATGTTGTTGAAACAGTTGGTGCAGATGATAAAGAAGAAGTTGCCCAAGAAAATCCCATTGAAGTTGTCAACACTAAAGATGATGAAACTGAACCTGAATTCGTGAAAGATGATTCTAATACTTATAATAAAATTGAAATTGTGGTAGATCAAGAAAATAATTTTTGTTTCATTACTGAAGCATTATTATCATCAGAAAAGGGCTTAAAATTACCGACTTCATGGAAGATACGGTAGACGAACTCCTTGAATATTTAATTATTCTCCAAAAGATTCAGTTATTATTATCCGGTTATGGACGACTTCGAGGTCTCATACATCCAGTCAACTCGAGGTCGAGTTGTTTTCAAGTGGGAGAGACTGATGTAGGACAGATTTGGTACTTTAAAAATATGAAAAGTTGTTTTAGAGTTGTATTAGGATTGTTTAGTTTTTTATTTTAATTTGTTCATAACTTCTCTAGTTTTCTAGTTTTATTTGGATTAATATAGAAAATATAGGAATTAGTAGTTTCATATTTGATTTATTAGTCTTTATTGTAGTAGGATTAGTATAAAAATACGAGTTTTGGTATCCTAGTCAAAGTAATAGTGTTTTAGCACTATAAATATGATGTAATAGATCTTTATGAAAAGTTTTTTTATTAATATTAATTCAATTACGAATTTTAGAGAATTATTTTCTTTTGTTGGGTGAGGAGTCCCCATGTTACTTTGTTACTAAGGAATTCACATGTTTGATTCTACTTCCACGTTATCGTTCCGCATCATATTAGTGGAATGACTTCTACTTGTGATAATTTAAAATGGGAGAAAAAAAGAAATATATTTAAAATAATATAATACTTAACTTCAAACTCAGTAAGAGGAATCTCCTTCTATTTAGATATATATATATATATGTGTGTGTCTTAATTACAATTTAAAAATATTATTTCAAAACAAAGTTGCTTCGGATGTGATCAGTATAATTGTTAGAAACCTTTAGAGAGGTCAGTGTAATTTACCCTTTATTTTATAACCAGCAGATTTTATCACTTATTTTATATGTCAAATTTTAATATGCATGATCATAAAATAAATTTTTCGATACTACCTTAGTACTAGAATTTTTTTTTAAGCTAAAAACAGTGCCTTGCTAATTTTTTAACAATGTCATCATGATTTTCATGATCTTGTCATTTTCTTTGGGTTCATACCAAGTCAATCCTATAGTCATCCTGTAAAACAAACAGCAATGATGTATTTTAATAGTCCAATTATATTGTTGTCAAGATTGGTCCCAGATGTTTCCCACATTAAAAGTAGTTTGAGACCTACTTCCAAATCTTAAGATTAGTAACCATATATATAGAAGTGTCGTTCTGATGCACATGTGAACACCCACCTTCACAATAGAATACGTAGTTTAGTGATCGTCTAAAAGTAGAATCACATCAAGCTTTTTTCTAGACCACCATATCACACAAGACTAGACTTGGTAGTCATTCCATATGGACACCCTTCCAAAAAAAAATCCAACTAAAGTTATAGTGTACCACACGGCATGCCATAAGGATATTATTAGGTCAAGCTTAATTGATAACGACCTTCTTTTTATTAGTGGAATGACTTCCACTTGTGATAAAAGTAGTTTGAGACCTACTTCCAAATCTTAAGATTAGTAACCATATATATAGAAGTGTCGTTCTGATGCACATGTGAACACCCACCTTCACAATAGAATACGTAGTTTAGTAATTGTCTAAAAGTAGAATCACATCAAACTTTTTTCTAGACCACCATATCACACAAGACTAGACTTGGTAGTCATTCCATATGGACACCCTTCCAAAAAAAAATCCAACTAAAGTTATAGTGTACCACACGGCATGCAATAAGGATATTATTAGGTCAAGCTTAATTGATAACGACCTTCTTTTTATTAGTGGAATGACTTCCACTTGTGATAAAAGTAGTTTGAGACCTACTTCCAAATCTTAAGATTAGTAACCATATATATAGAAGTGTCGTTCTAATGCACATGTGAACACCCACCTTCACAATAGAATACGTAGTTTAGTAATTGTCTAAAAGTAGAATCACATCAAACTTTTTTCTAAACCACCATATCACACAAGACTAGACTTGGTAGTCATTCCATATGGACACCCTTCCAAAAAAAAAATCCAACTAAAGTTATAGTGTACCACACGGCATGCAATAAGGATATTATTAGGTCAAGCTTAATTGATAACGACCTTCTTTTTATTAGTGGAATGACTTCCACTTGTGATAAAAGTAGTTTGAGACCTACTTCCAAATCTTAAGATTAGTAACCATATATATAGAAGTGTCGTTCTGATGCACATGTGAACACCCACCTTCACAATAGAATACATAGTTTAGTAATTGCCTAAAAGTAGAATCACATCAAACTTTTTTCTAGACCACCATATCACACAAGACTAGACTTGGTAGTCATTCCATATGGACACCCTTCCAAAAAAAAATCCAACTAAAGTTATAGTGTACCACACGGCATGCAATAAGGATATTATTAGGTCAAGCTTAATTGATAACGACCTTCTTTTTATTAGTGGAATGACTTCCACTTGTGATAATTTAAAATGGAAGAGAAAAAGAGAAGGAAAAAAAAATTATTTAAAATAGCATAATAACAAACTTTGAATTCAGTAGGAAGAACATATTTTAATTACAATCTGTCATATATGTAATGCACATGTGTTTTTCAATTTGATTTAATTTTAATTTTTTAGTTAAAATTAAATAATCATATGATATCTATGTGATTATATACATGACACATTAAAATTATGACAGGTACGTACGTAAATATGAAGAGGTTATTCATAATTAATTTGAAGTCAAATTGATGCGAACCTCGCCAAGAAATAACGAAACCCGACAACGAAAAGGAGAATCCAAGATCGTTCTACAATCAGATCTGAATGAAAAACCTCGACCCGTTGTTTACGACCAACAAAAACCTCGGTATATATGACCTTAACCCGTTGTTTAGTGCGAAACAAGAACTTCGGTATAAGGAAGACGCCACAAACGGTAGTGGAAATCCGTTTGATAAGTCGTTGGTGAACGCCACGGGAAATCCCGATAAGTTCAGATAGTTCTTCAAAGAACCGTAGAGAAAATACTCTCACAATTTTACTGAATAATTGTCTGCCCGCCAAATGTGATTACAAGTTATTTTTAAAATATTCTACGAAACCCTAGGGCCGAATAAAGCCTACATTAAATAAAAGATATGGACTAAACATTTTCAGGCCCAAAACATCCTAAACTACCAACTAAAATAATAAAAGAAACCCACTAATTAAGTTAGAATTTCGCGCAGGCAAAAACGTCATTAGTGCAGGTACAACAATTTCAAACCAGATTTTGACCTTGATGAAGCCCCAATCTTGGAAAACTCAAAGCATAAAAGTTGTAGAAATATTTCTTTTCTTTCCATAGCATCTTGAATCATCTCAATCGGAGCTCGGATGAGAGAGTTATGCTCAAATTACGAAGTGACGTTGAAACTGTACGAAAATCGCCCAATTAGCGTTTTTGCCATTTTAAGCCTAGCCTTGGCTAGATTCTTCTCGAACTTGAATCATGTTAATGAATCTTTGGTGCCCACGTGGTCCATGCTCAATAGGCCTCCACGAATTTGCTTGGGTCCATGCCTCTTGAATCAATCCGTTGAGTACATCCTTAAACTTCCTTACTCGTGCTCTCATAACCGGCCCAATTGGAACTTGAACTAGATCCCTTGAAGTTGTGCTATGATTTGCATCACAAACATTGTTCTTTAAAATATTATACATATGAAGATTGTTTTAAAACAATGAAATTTAAGATTCATGCAAATAAAACTTTCAAATAGAAGTTGGTCCGCTTTTTAAAATTATACTAATATGACTTATGTAACACTTTGAACAATCATTTTTTATCCAAAAAAATTAACATTTGTAAGAAACTCTTTAAATTTTAATATTTTATTATTTTAACATTATTAAGTTTTATGTCATACCAATAACTGAAACTAGAAAATTTGTAACTTTACACAATAGCATATTTGCAATGGTGAATCTAGAATTTGTAGCTAAGATGGACCAAAATGTATATGTTAAAATTTTTTAAAAAAATTTATGAATATTTAACAAATTTTAAAAGAACCAAATTTTAATTTTTTAAAATAATAATAAAATTATAATACAAAAATCAAATTTTTAAAGATTTTGGGGTGGGGGTGGGGGTGGCGTCGTGGCCCCCACACAACCCCCAAGAACCGCCGCTGGTTGTTAGAGCTTCTGCTGCTGATGTTAGGGGTGTTAATTCGTGTTATTATGTAGTGTCAAGACATACATATTCAAAAATATTTGTGAACTTTAACCTGACACAACTAACTAATCGTGTCAAGTTTCAAAACCCAAACCAACTCATTTATTAAACAGGTTACACGTGTCGACACACTTAACCCGTTTGTTTTAATTTTTTTATTTTTTAAATAAAAAAATTTACCTATCTTTTAATATGTATAGATAATTTTCAAGTTTAGTAACTTTGGATATGAGCCAAATCAAAGTAGAAACCTCTTTTATAAATAAAAAATCTCAAAACCTTGATAAATATTCGATGTTAGACGAATTACCTTAACTCATAATATATTTTATAATTAAACGTGTTAAGTCGTGTTAAACGGGTTGACACTAGTAAAACTCAAACACGATCTGTTTATTAATCGTGTTATACGTGTCAACCCGTTTATGACCTAAACTCATTTATGCTAAACCCGAACCCGTTAATTTCGTGTCGTGTTCGAATAATATTGTAGTATCGTGTCGTGTTAAAAATTGACACCCCTAGCTAATGTGGCTCGTGAAAATAATTGTGAATATCAATTTGAGAGATATGTTAGAGACACCCAACGGAGGTTTTTATTTTTCCCACTAAATTTATTGTTTTCCTAAAGTTATCACTAACTTTGAACACTTGAATTCCAAGGGTTTGCCTGAGTTGGAGTAGTAAAGAATTTATTTTGCTGAGCTCTCAGATTCTATTTTTCTAGTCAGCAAAAAATTAGATTTATCCTAACTAAATTCTAAAATAGAGTACATAATTACTCGTGGGGCTACCCGAATCGAATCCTAAAAGAAAAGACATAAAGGTTGGTAGGGACTGTAGAAATATAGTTAGGTGTGCATGTATCGAATCCTAAATTTAAAATTTTTAAATTTAAAACATATTATAGAGTTAATTAGCTCATCACTCGAACTTAAATTATAGTAATTACGGTGTATTTAAACTGTGCTCGTATTTCAACCAAATCAATCTAGTCACACGCAACAATTCAAATGTGACAGTTGCAAGGGCCGGACACCTCAACTTTTAAATCATATATGCTTCAGTTGTAATATAATATAGATCGAGGGGTATTTTAATCGAAATATTATTGTCACACAAGGGTGCCACATGGAACATCTCATAACCTGCCAGAGTGATCCTATTTATGCCATGTGAGTGGGTTCAAGAATTCCAGCTTTGAAAGATACAATTATACCACTTCGACTATATGGATAAAAAAAAGCATGATTACTCGTCAATTAAATAACGTAAGAAGGTGAGTTTTGTCTTTTTATTATTCTGAGATTATGCTGATGATGGTAGACGTTATGGTTCCAGTTTGAAATGAAGATGTGGGACCCACGTTAGATTTGGAGTCAGTTGGTATCTTTATATTAGGTTGCTAGCGTCACAGTCGGTGATATGAGTCATGGGACCCACCAACCTTAATATTGTAGAAGAATCATTTTTATTGTCAAAACTCCTATAGTTAATTTCGTAGGAATTTCTCAAAATAGAAAATACAATTGATTCATTAATATTTAATAATTTTAGGAGAATTTGAAATTATTAATTATTAAATACTTTTGAATAAAAATTTGAAAAATTCTATTTAAACTTCACTTTTGTCTTGGAGGCTCTACTTATATATTAGAGATTCACCAACCCTCTTGATCTTATAGAAAAATCATTTGAATTATCAAAACTTATATATTACTAATTTTGACAAAATTTTTAAAAATATAAATTCACTAATAATTAATATTTTTAAAAGAATTAAAAATATTATTAAATCAATTAATAATTACAATTATAATTATAATTATAATTATAATTATAATTACAATTACAATTTAAAATTCATTTATTTTAAGGAATCAAACTTGATTAATTTATTACTCAACTCAATTTGACTAATTTATAATAATTAATTATTGACATTATTAATTATTAAATACTTATGAATAAAAATTAGAAAATGCTATTTAAAACTCACTTTTGAAGGAATTTTCAAAAATATAAATTCACTAGATGCACTAATAATTAATAATTTTAAAAGAATTAAAAATATTATTCAATACATTAGTAATTATTGATTTTTTTTTTCAATCCACTTTTGTTCCTTGGAGCTCCTTTTTTTAACACAAAAATATGACATGCTTATACAGTTTCAAAGAAAATAAATTTTTCTTTTAAAAAATTTATTATATCTAGCTAATCTAAGTTGTGAGAAGTTCTTAATCTTCTTTCATCTATTAGTAAAAGGTTAATGTTATTCATATTTTTCATATAATATACACACATATATGTTTATTTTTATTTTAATAGTTAATATTATAAATATATTTTTAAAATATTATTAATTATTAATTATTCAATATGAAACAAATTAAGTTGATTTCTCATCATTATTTGTAAAGCGTCAGTCTAATAAAATAATAATATTATTATTAAATTTCTAAACACAATACAAAACCAAAAAAGTTCACAATAAAAAAGACTTGTTATAAATTTATAAGCAAGAAGAAAAAAAATAAAATTCTTTGTATACTAAAATTGTCATATAAATTTGAATTAGCACCATCTTTCTTAAAGAACACATCAATTGTTTTTGGCGTGCTCATGTTATGTAAGTTGAAATTTTATTTATTAATTAGTTTCAATTTTTTGTAAGTTCTAGTATATTTGTCAAATTATAGGATAAATTTATACAATAACTTGCTCATTTTCTTTTCTTCTTTTTTTTTTTTTTTCCTTTTCTTAAATAATATCTCTCATGCAAATTTGCCAATTTAAGAAAATATGTGCCAAAAGATTATAAATCAAATATACTATGCAACAAATCAAAACACAAAACCAAAACTAGACAAATAAATCAAACTTACTTCAAAGTCAAGTGTAAAAATGTTATACCTTGTGAAAAAAAGAAAAAGAAAAAACACTTTGCTCCCTTCCATAAAAGAAAAAATGAGCTTAGAAGTCTAAAAATTTGACCAAGGCTACTTGATTGCTTCCCTTTTGTTTGGATTTAAGGGATGGCAAAACCGTAGAGAAAGTCAGAGGGGAAAGGGGTGTAATTCCAAACTCTATCTTTTAAGTGTTATGTTTTTTTTTTATATATATCTTGTCAATAATGTATTTAAAAATAAACATACTCTAAAAAGTAAAAGGGTGCTGATGTGAGGAAGGGAAGAGTGGAAAAAAAAATTAAGTGGGACAACTGTAAGGATTAGAAACTTGAAAATTTTGGTTGACATCATTTGGTTTTTATATTCTTGTTTTGGGAAAAAAAAATTTGGCCAAAAGTTAGGAGGGGTCACTAATTCAAAGATATTGTAATACTGTAATAGCAGGGCAGGGCAGGGCAGGTCAGGGAGCGGATCGGGGCAGGGCAGGGCGAGGGTATCCAAATTCATTTCTATCTTGAAACCATAAAAAGTTTTTAGTATCTTTTTATATTATTGCCCTACTTCGTTTACTTGTTTTTTACAAATTAATATTATTGAGACGAGACAAGAGTTTTGTCATTTCTAAGGTTAATTACATACACACTCTCAAAAAGTGGACATCACAAAAAAAAGTGTTATGAATGAAAATTTTTCTCCTTTTCAAAACTTAAATTCATCACTAATGCCTAAAAGGAAAAGAAACGAAGATTTTAAATGAAAAAAAAAATGAAGAGAATGATACATGTATGAATGTATTTTGTGTGTGTGTGTGTGTGTGTGGGTGTGTGTGGGTGTTTTCCTATGAAAAAAAAAACAATTCTTGAACCACATGGAGCAATGGAGGCATACAAGGGTTATTTACAGCAACAATGAAAAGGGTATCCATATGGGTCACAGTAAAGGACATTTTGTGAAAAATACTTTGAAAATAATATGCAATTTCATGTCCAGTTGTCCAACAACTTAACCCCCAAAAATGTAGTTGTCCAACAAATTATATAATAATATATGTCAACTGACAGCCAACATCCTTTGATTACCCCATACACACACACACATACATAATATTATTATCTTACCAATGACCTGCATGATTAATGTATATTCTATTTCAATAATATATTGTAAGATTCTCAACTCTATCAAAGCATGGAAATTCTATGGCTTAAATGATAATATTATATTGACAATCCTAGCTATGCAACCACACTGCTGAGATCATTCATTGAACAATCTTAATCCGTGAATGAGTTTAATTAATTTTTTAAGTCAATAAATTTTACTAGGGCAGCAAAACATATTTCTTTTATTTTATGCTGTAATCTATGAATATATTTTGATCATCTTACTTGTTTCTTGAATTGAAAATATAGACATTAGCATTAGTCTGTTAATGTAAACAGTGAAACATACTTGAAACAGAAGTGAGATGCCGTCATATTACATGAGTTAAGGAAGACAAAGTCAATTGGTCTCAAAAATACAATTTATCATATTTAGATTTTTTTTTTATGGATCGGTATGGGATACTTTAGGTCAGTTTATATGTATCAAATTAAGTTTTTTTTTTTATTGACAGTTAGGCCGATCCTTTAAACTCTAACTGCCAACAATCAGCGTAGAAGAAATTCAAACTCAATATGCATATTTAGTTTCCGTGAACACATGTTAAAGTCCTTCGTAACCAAGTGATATCTCGTACATCTTCTTATGAAAGACAGTATGAATCTACATTTTAGCTTGGATCTCACCGCCCCAAAATTTTCAATTTTTTTTAACATTTAGATTTTTTCACTAAATTTTGAAAAAAAAAAATTTTCCTTCCAAAATGTGCAAAAATAGAAAAATTACACGTAAATTTTCTTTAATTTTTAAACTAATTTTTTTCCCTTAAACTCCTCCACTCTAACATGGAAAAAAAAATTCCCTCCTAATTTTTTTTTTTAAAAAAAAATCTAACCCCCTTTACCTCCCAATTATTTTTTTTCTTGATTCCATTCTTGATGGGAGTGGTCATTGTTTTAAGTTTCCTTAAATAGAGCATGTAATAGTTTATTAATTTACGAGTAAGAACTAAACTTATTACTCCCAGATCTCATATTTACAAAACTCTTGTGAATTTTTTTTTGTAAATAGTACTTGAAATACTTAGTTAACATTGGAAAAAAAAAAATCTTGTTTCAAGTGTGTTAGCAACCAAGATAGATTAAATTCCTTTAAGACACTATTTGGCTTCAAATCAGGTAAAAAGAATCTTATTCTATGAAGGTACATGTCACAATTTTAAGCTGTCATGTAAATAATTACATGAACATCATATGACTATTTAATTTTAATTAAAAAATAAAAAAAAAAATGTATATTACGTACGTAATATATTATAATTAAAATATAATGAAAATACATATCCAAAATAAAGAAAGTTACTCTTATGTAGCTCAGAGTAAAGTATTATTCTTCCTCTAAATGTCTTCAAGAATTTACAACATAAGCAGATAGTATATCAAAATACAATCTTATTTGGGCCAGAACTACAGTCGGGTTGGTTGGATGAGTGGCTGTTGAAATTTTTTCATTTGGAGCATTCAAATTCTTAAGAAGTGGGATTTTTGGTGGGCCGTGGAAAACGATTTTGAGCCAGCCGCCCTGTTCGAACCTAAGCCGGGATGGGCTAAGCTACTGCAGGCCTTAGGCCTAAGTTACTATAGGATAGGGCCCAACCAAATTGGGCCGGAATAAAACTTGACTTGGGGAGACTGATTTCTAGATTGATGGGTCATTTTTACTTTTTTGTTGGAGACTCGTATCATTTAGGTAAGAGTAACTTTCTACCCGTTATAATTTTAATTTGCCATGTATTTAATCATATAAATTTTATTTAATTATTTTATTTTAACTAAAAATAATAAAAAGTATATGTATATGTATATTACATACATGCAAGGGTGGAGCCAAAAAAATATTTTCAAGGGGCTAAAAAAGTTTTTGAAGGAAATTTTGAATTAAGCCAAAATTTTGGAGTGAGAAGTCAGAGAATTAAAAAAAAAAAAATTGTGTTGGGTTGAATTTTTAGGGTAAAAAATGAGAAATAAGGAGTAAAAATTGGATTATGCTAAAATTTTGGAGTGAACTAATTTAAAAAATGTCAAAATTTCACATATAATTTTTTTTTGCCAAATTTTATCTTTACATACATGACATATTATGATTAAAATACATACTTAGATTATAGCGTGCATAAAAAGCATTATATACATGAATCAATAAGTCTTTTTATTCTAAAATAAATGATAAAATTTTTCACAAGATATAATGATTTAAAGTTAATTGTAGAAAAAAAAATGGAACTATTGGTATTGTGCAAGGAGAAACCCTTTTGTGTTGTCTCTTTTTTAAAAAAAAAAAAAATTGTTTTTTTTTTTTAACATATAAAACATTTCATTTAATTATTGTTCAGATTTCATATACTCTACAATAGCCTTTTGATGATTAGTTTTAAATCATTGTACCTTGTGGAAATTATAGTATTTCAATTTTTTTTTAAACGACTTGTAAATTTCTATGTAATTTTGATTCTCTTATAATTAATATTTATTAAGTGAATAATCTCTAACAATTAATAATTTTTTAAGAAATCAACTTGGTTTCATAGTGGATAATTAATAAATATATTACCTAATAATTAATAATTTGTTTCAATTTTTTTATAATATTAATTATTAGAGGGATAAAATAATTATATATGTATTTATATATATATATATATCTAATTTATTACATATCTTGATAATTATATTTATTAATCTAACATAATTGTAATAAAAAATATTGTAAGTGAAAAAAATCATGATACCTGTAAAGACAATATTTTTTTGAGTAATGCTAGTCTTACCTTCATATTTTATCAAAAATGTTTACTTTCATGAGTTGGCAGTGTTGTATTGGCTGGATATCACATGATGTCATATCATGATGTGATATCCAGCCAATACAACACTGCCAACTCATGAAAGTAAACACTTTTGGCTAGATATCACATGATGTCATATCATGGTGCAATTGTTGTTTGTCACTAGAATTCTAATAATAAATAATTATAAAGCTAGTGTTGTATCTTATTATTGAATTGCAAGAAGTCTTCAATTTATTCATACAACATGACATATACATTACCCCCAAATCAACGATGGGATAAAACACTCATAAATGAAACTGGAAAGTAGGCTTTGGAATTAGGTGTTGAAGTAGAGAAAAGCAATGGAACCTAGGAATGCGACAACATATGTTGCTTCGAAACTCCATAAAAATATGACTTTGAATAAGTCATTTTCCTCGTGATCTGAAGATGGCGGCAGCACTGGTGGCAATACTGCAATGGTGGTGCAGTTTCTCTCTAGCAGTGGTCCACAAAGAAGAGGGTTACCTTCGTAGTTGTTTTGGTCGAATGTTTCAAATTGAGCCTTTCTCTCTAGTGTTTTACCGGATAAATCATTGTAAGCCACTTTGAATACTGACAAGGAATTTAGCTCTATCAATTGTGTGGGAATTTGGGCACTCAACTATTGTGGGAGAGGTCCAAACTTTCAATATTCTTCAAGCCAGAAAATGTTTTTGGAATTGATCCATTTAAATGATTGTATGAAAAGTTCAAAGTATGAATGCCACTTAAATTTCCAATCTCATGAGGAATTGGACCTGTCAATTTGTTCCTAGAAAGATCCATCCAAGACATGAAATACAAAATGTTTCCATCATATGATTCTGACCTACTCTTGCTGATAAATTCCACTCCCTCTTTTTCATATAATATAAGAATCATAATATAAAGTCTGTCTAGGTGGATTTGATTTCAATATAAAGATGGAAATAAGGGATAAGTATTTTTATAAAAATAATCTCCGTTACTAAATGTGTCATCTAAAGCACCTTTTATCCCAAATGGTATGTAAGGTATTGGTCCAAAAAAATTATTGTGAGAAAGGTCTATTATGCTAATCTTGTCAAGCTGACACAATTAAAATGGAATGGTATCATCAAGGTTATTATTTCTTTTCCACAAAAGAATCCTCAAATTTGAGAGTGAGCTCATCCAACTAGGAATTCCTCCAGATAAATTGTTATTCCTTGTATCCAATGTCACAAGTGACAGAAATCTAGATATAACATTCGGTATTGGACCAGTGAATCCATTCATTTCCAAATGTAAATACCTCAGCCTTGATAGATTTGCACACAAGGGCATGGGGTCAATAAAATTGTTCCAAGAAAGGTCCAAAAACTTGAGTTCATGTAGTTTGCAAAAGCCCATTGGTATAGGACCTTCCAAAGAATTTCTGGACAAGATGAGTGAACTCAAGTCTAGGAAGTTTCCAATCCAATGAGGAATTCTACCTAAGATTTTGTTTATTGCTTAAATCCAATGATATTAACTTGGAGCTATGTAGAAGTGCTAGTGAGATCTCCCCTGAGAAGTGATTGTTATCCAAATACATATATTGTAGGCTTGTGAGGTTTGATTTTGTGGGAAGAAATCGGCCTTGCAAACTATTATTTGATAGCTTCAAATATATTAATGAGATGCAACCCATAAGCAAATTCATCGGAAGTTGTCCAGAGAAATTATTGCTTGACAAGTCCAACGTCTGTAACATTGTCATATTTCCGACTGAAGGAGGAATGCTACCTTGTAATTCATTTCCAGACATGTTTAAAGAAATCAAATTTGGAAGAATAGTAGCTATGTAAGATGGAACCTCTCCTTGGATATGATTCATGGAGACATCAAACCAAGTCATGTAAAGATTTTTAGAATTCAAACGCATGTCTAGATGACCGAACAAGGAGTTATTTGTAAGACTAAGAACTTCCAATCTTGTATTATTCTCTAATAACCATGTTGGGGCCTTTCCTATCATCTTGTTGTGGCTGAGGTCAATCATTGTCAAGTTATATTGTTTTAAAAGAAAGCTAGGTATAGCACCACTAGGCGCATTGAGTATACAATTGGATAAACGAAAGAATTTCAATTGAAATGGAGGTGACCAAGGTGTACTTTCAGTCTCTACCTTGAAATGATTGTTATAGGTTGTAAGATCAAATATTTCAAGTTTAGAACTATTAACAAACGAACTAAATGAGAACAAACCTTGGAAATAGTTATAAGAAAGAGAAAGATACTCGAGTGAATAGAGACTAGGAAAGAGAGTTGAAGGAATGGTTCCTACGAAATTATTCTCAGAAAGTTCAAGGACACGGAGGGATGTCAAATTACTGAGACATGAAGGAAGATTTCCTTCAAAACTATTTCCGCCTAGATCTAGCTCTTGAAGGTTCTTAAATTTGCATAAACCTGTATAAATGGATGATACAAGTTATGTGATTATATTACAAAGTAAATAGGCATAACAGTCCAATATAGGTAATGCTCTTCTTCACAAACTCCTTTCTTGGCTAGCTGATGCATTAATAAAAAAGATGGTCATGAAATGATGCTCACTTCCTTTTGAAACGAAAGGGAAAAATCACATGCCAAAATCATTGATGATCAAGTCTTCTTATTTCTAACTACTCCCATATATTGTTTGGAAAAATGATATAAATGCCTAATTCTGATCATATGGGCTCTCCAAAAACAAAATACCCAATTGATTTTACGATAATTCAATTGCTACAGGTTAAACTCTCACCCAATGACTACTTGCTTATAAAAAAAATGTTGGCAATTACAGTTTAGTTAATAAGTAGAATTGTAGAAACTCACTAATTTTCAAAATCATGTCTGACATCTTCACTTATAAAACAAACCTTACATGCATGAATAAGAATGTTTTCATTTTAAGAGAAAGTAGAGGAAGGGGACAAAGTTATATTTAGCAAAAAAAATTATAAAAAATTTGTGATGATGCATCAAATTACAATAAAATATGACATGGAGTCTATTTGTAGATTTTAAATCTGAAGAGCATTTAACTCTATAAAAACACAAAAAATTGAAACAAAGCATTAGTATCAGGGCATCAAACCTAATGTAACAATTGACATCATAGGATTTTTTTTAAGAGTTAAAATGTACCTTGGAAATGATTTAAATTTTTTAACATATTGTTAGAAATCTAGATATTTGAGATTTATCAGTGCATCCAGTGGTGGGAGTTCTGTAAAAAAATTCCAACTTAAATCCAAATGTTGTAACTTCTTCAAGTTAAGTATTTCCTGAAGTCCTGTACAAAACAATAATATAATTATATGAATAGTTGATTGTCAATTGTGCCAAACAATAATTATTGAATTTGATTTTTTCTCGACTGTAATTTGTGATTAATTCAAAACTATTTGACAAAATTGTAAATGTTATCTTATTTTAATCTTTTTACCTTTTTTCAGACGTGGTCAAGGAAATAGAACATATTGAAAGAAGGGAGCCTTGATAGTTGCCATAAACTCTTCTATGGGGTTAGCTAGACACAGAAAATAAAGGGTAAATTACTCTGATTTTTGAGAATATTAACAATTACACTTATTTTTTTGAGATTTATAAAATTACATTATTTTTTTTTTATTTTACTTGATAGGCTCACAAATATTTTTTTTCAGTCATTTTTTTTTTCAAAACGACAAAAATGTCTTATTTATTTATTTATTTTTATAATTTTTCTATTTTGACCAAATTTTTTAAAACTTTTTCTAAATTTTTTTTATTTTATATAAAACCAAATTTAACGTAAATAACATGTTTTTGTTTTATATAAATTTTTTTTAATATTTTAATCAATATTTAATTAAAAATAAAAAAAATCAAAATATTGGTCAAAATTGAAGAAAAAATGTAAAAAAAAATGGGCAGTTTGTCAAATAAAATAAGGAAGGTCAGTTTAATTTCAAAAAACTTAAGGAAATTAGTGTAATTGTTAGATACCTAGGAAAAGGTCAGAATAATTTATCCAAAAAAAATATATAGAAATTCATTTGTGGTTCAATTTGTGGAGTGAGAGAAACAATTCTTCAAAATATATATATATATATATATATATATATATATATATGTTGCCATCAGAGTGTAGTATTTTATGACTACATATATGTTTTATATGTTTTTTTTCCTTGGTAATTCGCTACCTAATTTGGACCGGAGTACACCAGTAAAATAGAATGTTTGTGTCAGATAATATAATTATTTTAAAAAAAGGGCCACCTATAATTGATACATCATACTCCAAGAAAAAAATGATAACAATTTGATTATGCATCAAATTATAATGATATATGACCTAGGAGTCTAATTGTAGATTTTGAATCCCAAGTGCATTTAAATCCTATTTCAAGCACATTAAATTTAGAATCAACCCTACTAGGTTTGATGGATGAGGGAATCTCCACAGCAATATCATTGTAAGTTAGCTCTATCAAAAACCAAAACAAAACAAAAACATAGGACAAAGCATAAGTATTAGGGCATCCACATCGAGCTTGAAAAAGCCTCCCGGAGGCGCAGTACATGAAGCTCTACCAGGACACTTTTTTAGCACTCTTTATTTATTTATTTATTTATTTATTTTCTCATGTAACGAGGCATAATTTATCTATTTGGTTGCCGATCTCAAATAATTTGTCATTTTTAGCATTACATCTATTTCTCTTTGATAAATTAGCATGGACCTACCACCGTTTGTTATTTATTTGATAAAGTAACGTAAACTTTACATCGGTTTGATATTTCATGAATGTCATAAAATAGCACTAGCTATTATTAATGTCAAATATGAGATTAAGAATGATATTGCTATTTTTTGACAAGTCAAATAACACACTATTGGAACAATAATTTTTACATCGATATTAAATTTTGAAATGACACATTAAATAGCACATGCATTGGAGTTGCACTGTAGCATGCAAAATTATAAATTGACATAGATAAAATGACATTTAGCATTAGTGATGATGTAAGAGTATTAAGATAAGAATTTGTTGAGTTGAGTATAACTAAGTTACAAAACAAGAAAAGCCTAATGACTAAAATTTATTCTAATTTTTATATTTGTCTTTTGTTTTAATTTTATTTTTAAGTAGGCATGATTATATGCTATGTTTGAGAAATAGTGACAATAATTTAAATTTAAGTTGTGATCGATTGATACAATTCTTTTTGATAGATTGGTCATGGGATATTTTAGGCTAACTTACTCGTACCAAACCCACTCTTTAAGTTCTAGCTGCTAACAATTAGCACAAAAAGAACTCGAATTCAAAATACTTGAATTTTGTTCTCAAAGACATTGAGAATAAAATCCAAGCATTTCGAGTTCGATTTTCCTCTGCGCCGATCGTTGGCAGCTAGAGTTTAAAGGATGGATCTAATTATCATAGAGAGAGACTTAATCTGATACACGTAAGCTGACCGACTCTCTCCAATCAATCAAAAAAGAAAAAAAAAAAGAAGAAGAAAGATTATTAATTTGTCGAAATCTTACTCTCCCCACTAATGCGTATGAAGTAAGGGATAGACTAGCCCTAACACAAAGCCCAAAAATTTTTGCTGGGCTGGGTGTGTAGTCAAAGTGTTAGTCTCAATAACACCTTAGCCCGAACTTGAACTGGGCTTAGGTTGTTTGATCTACGCCCAATGTGAAACACACACAAATACACACACACACACACATATATATAGGGTAAGCAACCGCCAAATATATATATATATATATATATATATATATATATATATAAGCAATACCCCTTTTGCTTTGCCATGGCATGTCTGATAAAATGTTTTCATCAAACCAGTGCAGTGATTCGCAGTTCACGATCAGTGAGGCCTAAAGGCCTCCTAAATTAAAAGCCCATTCTCCGGCCTTTGCCTTAGTAATCCAATGTATAAATTCATTATCTGGGCTTTGCCTTGGCACTTTTCTGGCCAATGTTTGAAAATGGGTCTGCACTCTGCATGGAAATAAAGTGGTATGATTTTGTTTTATATTATTGCAAACTTTAATAAGCCTATTATTGCCTAAGCCTCTCTCTCTCTCTCTCTCTCTCTCTCTCTCTCTCTCTCTCTCTCTCTCTATATATATATATATATATATATATATATATATATATATATAAGAGTTTATTACATTTACTTACCCAAAAAAATAGCTTATTATCAGATGGAAAATGCGGTAGTATGTAGACCTGCAAGTGGTAGTATTTTGACCAGCCACGTATCTTTGCTTCACACAGTGTATACAAAACATCCCATTATATGTATATACATCTGTATGGGACGAGGCCAGGTAGTTAGGTTGAGGGGCAAATTTCTTGCTTCATATTTGATCATAAATGTTAAAATTAAAGAAATATAAAAAAATTAATATTAATAGATAATATTTTTTTATAAGTAACTAAATTCATCAATACAAATGAACCTGCAAATTAAAGAAGAGGCAGTGAGGGATTCAAGGGGGCAAGTGAGGTCATATGACCCCCTAAAGATTTTAATATTGTATTTTTTTATTATTAATTTTGTTAAAATATTTTAACAAAATAGGACTTGACTCCTTCTAAATTTTTTATATATTTACATGAACTCTTTTAAATTTTAATACTTTTAATTTGACTCCTCTAACTGAAATTTCTGAATCCGTCACTGAAGAGTTCCAACCCCCCAAAAAAAATAAAAAACTTTAGGCTATAAAAAAAATACCAAAAAACTAATAAAAATCTCATTGAAAAGTCATATTAAAATTAAGGTAAGGATAAAATATGAATAATTATAAAAAATAAGGGCGCAAAATTTAAATTCAAGGATATACATATACATACATACATATATATATATTTGAAAAATATAAAAAAAAAAAAAAACATTTTTTATTTTTAAATAAAGTTGAGTGGTGACAATTGCCCAAAGCCCATGTATTGAAAATGGGAATATTCAATTAAGGCTGTTAGGAAGTGAAGACGAGAAATTAACCAACAACCACGTTTAGTTAATGGCAGAGAAATCCTTTGGAAGATTATGAATTAAAAGATTGTACTCGCCCAATTTTCCAAATGCAACTTGCATTTGAATAATGCACAATTTTGTAATATTCTTTGTTTTATTTCTTCTTCTTTTTATAAACATTTTTTAAATAATGCAAGTGTCAAATAAACAGTGAACAACAAAAATAATAACAATAATAAATCCCATTTTTCATAAATGGAATAAGACATCCAAAGCCTCAACCACTTTGGATTGATCAGCATACGGAAATTATTATCTAATATTAATGACTTTTACACATCATGACATAATATTCAATCAATACAATACAATACAATACTGTCAATTTATGAAAAATAAATTTTTAAAAATAATTTGAAAGTAAAATTAGTATTATTCTTTTACGAACTTGGTTGATTGAATCTTGATTTTTTTTTATCAAATTCTTGTGATTTGAGTTTGATTTAATCTGACTTACGCTGATTTTTACTTATTTATCAAATTCATGTAATTTTTGAATATGTAATTTTAAAGTCAATTTTTTAACGAAATCACATTTTTAAGATGCGATTTCAAACTAATAAAGATTTGAGAGTTATTTCAAATCATTGTTAACTTGCGCAAGTCATTTAAATTGTTATTAGTTTAAAATCACATCTTCAAAATGCGATTTCAAATTTACATCTTCAAAATACAATTTTATTAAAAAATTAGTTTTGAAATTACATATTAAAAATGCGACTTCAAAAATTACATGAATTTAATAAATATATGAAAATTAATGTATGTTAAGTTAAATAAAAAAAAAATTCATTAGAATTTAATAAAAAATTCAATGAATCTATATGTGTGTGTGTGTGTGAGAGAGAGAGAGATATTTTGAATAAAGTGCAAAGAAGACCACGGATGGGGTCTCATGTAATCTTATTTGTCAAAGTCACGGCTAAGGCTTTCAAGCGGGCGATGCCTAACTTAATTGTACCCATACCCTGAATTATAAACTGACAAGAAAAACTCACATGATCTACAAGAAAGATGCCATACGACTATATGCGTCATATGACCCAACAGTAAAATTTGATAAAATATGGCGTCTTTAATTTTGCAAAAATATTATTTCAATTTTAAATAACATCATCAATTATTAATTATTAATTATTAATTTTATTTCAATCAAAATCAAGTAAAAACAATAGTTAATGGCCGTTCCAAATTTTTAATAACAATTATTTACGTATTAAAATTATAAGACATTATTTGAAATCTGTATAAAATTATAAAATTTTAGTTAAAACTCGTATACAATTACATGATACTATTTTAAAACTTATATGAAATTACATGATACTAAAATATAATCAATTTAGGATGATTGTTTACAATTAGTCTCAATTAAAAAAAATAAAAATTAAGAAACTGAATTATTACAATTGATAATCAAGGACTTTATTTAAAATCTGAACAAAATTTCAGAATACTAAAATATAATTAACCCTAATTTTGTTTAATGGGCAATTGTTTCATACAAAGTAAGAACAAAAACTATAGATCATGAAAACAGGGACTCAAACATTTTGTTACTCTGATGCCAAATTGTGTTAGAAATTGTGGACTTTTAATTTTTTTTCACACTTTACCCTTAATTTAATTTTAATTCAATCTCTTCAATGAGATTTTATCAATTTTTTTAGAGTTTTTTTTTTTTTTTGTTGTATATTCTAGATTTTTTGAAGTTTCTTCCTTTGGTTAGACTTTTTCTTTAATTTGTAAGCTACTTAATATCAATAATTTTAATTTCTCTTTTATATCAAAATATTATTAATCAATATTAAATTTTTATACTTCTTTTTTCCGTAGTCCCATATTTACTCCAATCACAAAGTCCACTTATCTACAAAAGATATTTATTTATATTCAGTTATGGATTATGTTAAATTATTTGTTCAAAGCTCTATAAAAAAAATAATTTCTTACAAGTATTATTATTTATATTTTTATAATTTTAAAAACTTGTTAATGTTTAACAAAATTTGTACAAAATAAAATTATATTGAATGAATTATTTAAAAAAAAAATTTTAAAGAATAAATTAAGAGAAATTATTAGAACTTTTAATATATAATCAAAATAGAAAAAATATAATAATTTATCAAAAAATTTGTAAATAAAGTTTAAAAATTAAAATTGATAATTTAAATTATTAAAAATTTATTGAGTTCGAATTAAAATTAATACTAATAAACTTTAATTTTGATCGAAGTCAAGTTGAATCGTTAGATTCAAAGTCAGATCTGAACTCGGACGGATTGTTTTATAACTTAGACGTGACTCCATCTGTACCCATATCCAAACCTAATGCTAATGAGTTTTCAAAGTGGGTCCATATTCGGACAGATTGTTTTATAACTTTAACATGTCTCAACCAATATCCGCACTGCCTGAATTACACCCGTAGATGATTCCAGGACAGTGCCAGTAGATGGGGGCATCGTCATCTGGTACCCGTGATCTCTTTCCTATTTCAGATTTGACATTGCATATCACGGTTTTACACGACTTTCAAATTTTTAATGGAAGCCAGCTTGAGCATTCCACACTAGCTTCGCAACTAGAGTTGATGGAGAATCAACCTTCAGCAGTGCCAGATCCATCATTTTTTTTTTCTTGGAGAGGCTAATTGTATATGTTTGTGTTTATATAAAAAATTTCTCAAAGGATTTTTTTTCAACTATATATATATATATATATATATATTGCAAAATCAATTGGAATTATAGATCATTTCGAAAATTTTCTTATCCTAAAAATATTTTTCTAAGTCTTAATTATTTTAAATATTTTCATGAAAAAAAAAATTAAAACAGTGCACGAAATTCCTCCCAATTACGAGATTAGATTGGAGAAGGGTTAAATCAAACATGTAATTTAACTCATAAAATTGATTAGGTAACTTAGGTTAGACCTAAGACTCCATCGTTCAAACCTATGATGATTGATGCTTAGGGTGGTGGTTGATTACATTGATCAAGTAACTTGAAAGTGAAAATTAGGAGAAAATATTCGATGGTCCTTGTACTGTTGATCTTGATGGTATAAATAATAGTTATATGTCCATGTTAGTGTATTTTTCACACATGTTACTATCATCTAGACCAATAATTTAGGGACCATTGAATAATTACTCAAAATACGATCCTTAAATGATCTAATAATTGAATTATTGTAACATTTCTTGATATTTTTGACAATTTTAAAGACTTTTCCTAAGGTTTTTAAAATTACAATCCTGTAATTTTATTAACAAATTACACATACCTTCTTTCCAGTTCATTTTTTTCAAAATGACAAAAGTGACCTTTTTATTTTTCCATTTTTTCTATTTTGAACATTTTTTTTGAAATTTTTATTTTCAAATAAAAATTGATTAAAATATTATTGACCAAAAATAAAAAATGTAAGTTATTTATTTTAAATTTATTTTTATGAAAAATGAAAATATTCCTGTTATTTTGAAAAAATTTTGATAAAAGAAATATGTGTAATTTGTTAATTAAAAAAAAAGTATAATTACAAAAATTCCAAAGAAGATTTTTATAATTTTTAAAAATTTAAAGAGAAAGTAAGCACTAAAATTTATCCTTATCTAATAATGGAAAGGTCGGTGTAGTATTGTTGAAAAAAAAAAATCAATTTAAGTGGTTGGCCTTGGCTGCCTGCTTGACCTGGCATTGCCATTGACCCAATGCATTGGGAAACGACGACGCACTCTCTACAATTCAACAAAATCCTATCATCTTCTACTATTACCCATACTAAATTCCAAGGCATTCGTTAGAGATAAAGTAGCTTTGTTTATTTTATTTTAATTTATATTTTTAAATCAGCACTTCCAAGTTCCAAAAATATGGTGGCACTGTATGTTATGGATTAATGATCTCGATCAATTACATATTATTAAAATTTTAATATGTTATATTTTTATAAAATAATAAAATTATTTTATTAATATATTAAATTATGATTAATTAAAATCATTGGCTTGATTCGGATGATATAATAATTTCTTGACAGGTTCATGAACTATGACTAATCCCAGCTTAGTCTCAAAAGTGTAACAAATATCTCATATATTTAAGAATATCTCTAAGACTGTGGCAACCTGCCAAAAAATAAAAAAATAAAGAGACCCCAAACCAGCCTTGCATAGGAAAGCACTTCCTCATCTCCTAAGTGTAAACATTATACTTCATTTAAGCACTTATGCTAACCTAATGGCTCGTTTGGACGTGCGTTTTGAAAAGTTTTTTTTTTAAATAATTGAATTAAAATATTTATTTTAAATTTATTGTACTTTTTAAAAGTGTAATTTTTAAGGTGAAGTACTAAACATCTAATTTGTTTTGAACTTGAAAATTCCCGTTTTGAAATCTACTAAGTAAAGCTAAACATACACCAAGATTACAATCAGAGGCAAGAATTTTTTTTGGGAATCTAAAAAAATTTTGAACTGGACCAAAATCTTGAGGTGAGAAATGAGAGAATTAAGATAAAAATTTGAGAGTAGGTTGAAGTTGGGGATAGAAATTAAAAAATAAAGAGTAAAGATTGAAATATGCTAACTTTTTTTGCAGGAGAAAAAAATGAAGTGGTAGCTTGAGATCTATTCCAGCTTTACAGTAAAGCCTTTCTTTAAATAGAAAATGTCCCAAACATGCTTTCTTAGCCCCCAAAAGCAACTCACTACATGTGCAAGTGGTGAATTTTTTTTTGTTTTTATTTATTTTGGGGGTAAATCAAGGGTTGAGTTTTAGAACTAGGAAATACACAAATGAAAGAACTTAAAACAAATGTGCCCATGGGTAGGGTCACTTATCTCTTCTATGATTGGAATAATAGAACATCTATCTAACGGCCAATATAATATATATATATATATATATATAAAAATAGTTTATGGAATATATAAAATAGTTTATGGATCCTACAAGGAGATTTTTATCTTGATTTGCACAACAATAAGCTTTAAGGGTCACATTAGTCTCTTCTTAGTTTAATGTAAATGAATAGTATTATACGATTTAATATCTTATAGGACTGCAATCCTATCCGAGTAATATAGGTACTCATTTCTCAAATAGTTGGTGTAGGTTTGATTCTCTCATCCGAACCAAAAATTTTTGGTTATGAAAAACCCTTAACCAGTTTGGTGATTGGGGGTCGAGACTAGATTGAAAATGGATCATAATGCAATTGAAAACGATCAAAATGACCAAAGAACGAGGTAAAAAAATGGAGTTGTAGGTATGTACGGGTTTGTCGGGTGAATGAAATATAGGCCACTTTGATGGGTTTTAGGAATGGGAAAATGCTCCCCACACTCACAGGAACATATAGGAAGAAAAAGGAGCGAAAATAATTGCTTTAAACCTCATGAAACCAAAGGAAACTTTCTCACCGAAAAAGCGGGTCTCACTGGAGACCCACTGAAACATCCTATTGCATGCTTAATGATTCACCCAACCACAAAACCAACGATATATTTGGAATTCCCATGAAAAAAGGGGTTGAACCCCGTTGGTCTAGTAGTCGAAAGTGGTCGCCGAAGATCGCCGTCGCCGAAGATGGTGATCGGATACCTCACCGGAGAAGAAGAACGTCAAGGGTCGGGTCATTGGTTCGGATTCGGGTCGGGCCCCCAACCCAGATATAAAATGGTTTAGGTGTTAATTTAAAACTGCGTTGTTTTGGGCTTTAATTTTAGTTGGAACAAGGCTGTTTGGCTACAGGTTTAGGACTTCAATTTAATAACCCCTCATGGAACAGGGATATCCTATCCCTGGTTTATCTCCTCCTATCCACTGTTTGGCTAGCGAAATGTTAGAAAAACACATGGGAGCTGCAGCTCCCCAGACTCGATCCCCCAACCTTGAGCAAGTGTAAACCCTAAAACCAAGCTTCTAACCACTGTGCCACCATGACACATATGTCATGATATCGACTAAATAAATACATAATATATAAGTAAATAATTAAACTTAATTATTATAAAATGATCCGTTACCTAAATAAATTAAAATGATAGTGTAAATTTATTATTTTAAAAATTTTGGACCCAATGGCGGGATTCGTTTTACGAGATGAAACTCCAAAAAATTAAGTCATGTAAAAAAGCAAATTATCATTTTGCCCCTAAATATGTCTGAAGCCAAATGAAAATCCGAGAAGGTCTAAATCAACTTTTTTTGAAGTTTCGGATCGAACGGTGAGGTCCATACTATCAAATTAGGTACTAAAAAAATAAGGCATAAGTAAATGCAAATTTAAAAATTGCTACGAGTAGTCCGATTTGAAAGGAGAAGACCTATCCTAGGAAATTTGGATTAACACGGTCTAAGAATAAGTTAAGAGCACCAATTGGTGATAAATTGAAGTAAATGTGGAATTAATAAATTCTTCGTAAATTCTTCTTAGGAACTACAAGGAAAAAGGGAAAGCACACCAGTACTGTCGACCCCAAGGACAAAGGTGAGTAATCCTGTACTTTGAAGTGGAAATTTAACTCCATTAATTCTGAGAAAGTTTAAGTTCAAAATTTTTGAAATGTTTTAAGTTCAAATTCCATATTTATATGATTCATAACTCAAATATTATTGCTCCTATTTTTTTGAAAATTCTATTGTGCCATGCAAGTTAACTTGTTTACATTGCTAACTTTTTGTAAGTTTATATTCCAGCATGTCTACGTTAAATGCAAAAATTTTATTAAATGCTTCTTTAAAAATAAATGTCTTTTATTCTAGCTATGTTTTAAATATCCTTGTTTGTCGCGGTTAAATATTCTGAAGCTTATGTGTTAAATGTTATATTCCAAGTATTTGAAGACTCTGTTGTAAATTCATGAAAAATCATGTTTTAAACTACTCATGAAAAACATCTATTTGAAGAATTCATATTTCAAATGCTCATAAAAGTATTTATTTGAAGAAGTCATGTGTTAAATGTTTTTAAAAAGTAACTACTAGGAGGTAATGTTTTAATGCTTTTAAATAACATCTATTTGTAAAGAAATATTTTTACATGCCTCCTGTTTGCGAACTGGTAATGCAAGATAATCGTGCATAAGCACTACGAGTTCGTGAGGCCCTTCGGGACTCACATACGAGTAAAATGCCCGGTAGAAGGTTTATCCCTTAGGCATGAGATATCTTCACGAGAAGTAAAACTAGAGTCCAGTTCGAAACAGATTCTTTTATTAAAAAGTGAAAAGATGTTACGTTCGAAAATGACAGCAGGTTTATCCCCCATTTTTCTAGACGTAATTTTGTGTTTGATTTTATAAACAAAAGATTCATGTTTTCACAAGATATAGTAGAAGGTTTTCGAATTTCCATTTACATGAGAAGGATTTTTAAAGAAATGGTCGGTTTTAAAATAACAAAGGGTCATGCCCTCTAATTTACGAGAAAAATTATTTTTATTCATCCTGTTAAGAAGCAAATGATTTAAAGTCTTTTGGTCACAATTGGCCACTTTATACATGCTTACAAGTTTCCATTGCATATTGCATGGCTCACTCGAATGCTTTAAATACTTGGTGTTACGTGTTTTGAAGATCCTTATACTCTGTATACATGAAATATATGTTTTACTCGAATGCTTTAAAATGCTTCGTGTTACATGTTTTTAAAATTTCCTATATCCTGTATTTGAAGAAGTATATGCTTAGCCTAAATGCCTTGAATGCTTTATGCTATCTGTTTTTAAGAATCACGTATTATGTACTTGAAGTATACGAGCAATTGATAGTGAATGTTTTTATAAACTCTCTTATAACTAACCTACTACCAGTTGAAAACCCATGATAAGGTATTGGAATTACTCACGAGCTTTTCATAAAACTCACATGGATTTGTTACCTATGACTATTTCAGGTGATGAAGATGGTTGGGAGCCTTGCCCGTATTGAGGAAGGGCGTAAAGAGCTCTACGCTTTATTAGCAAATTTTGGGAGATACTAGGACCCATAGTTGGTCAATTTTGGTGTAATAATTTTTGAACAGTTATGTAATTAAGCCCTGAGGGACAAATGGATATGTAATATGTAAAACTTTAAAAGTTTAGTATGCTCTGAATGTATGACATGTGTACCGTTCTGAAGAGCGACAATATCGGACGGATGTGCGAAAAATATAGAAGAAGAAAAAAAAAAAATTTCACGCTTCCACAATTACAATCTTGGCCGCACCGTTGTCCGGCACTGCTGCTTCTGATCTACCTGCAAGCTCTCGGGCCCAATGGGTGGCGATCGCGTTCCCTTAATCCGCACAGAGTGAGTTGCGGATCGTGACAATATATATATATATATATATATATATATATTCTCATTTTTCATTCTAAAATTTTAGCCTACTTTAAAATTTTATTTTCTCCAAAACTTTTTTAGTCTTACCTTAATTTTTTTTCCTTAGTTGTATCAAACAAAAACCTTGCCTATTTTTTTTTATAGTTTTTTTAATGATTTTTTGTACTTTAAAGCTAAAATTATTCTATATTATTTTAATTCAATTACTATAGAAGTAAACAATTTAATTTCATTAACATAGCATTGATAAGACTAATTAAGGGCCATAAATGAAAAGTTCACGGGAGCTTCGGTGATTTGATGGCAATTAGTTGGCCCGTCATTCGGATTAATGAATTTAAGATAGTCATTTAGGCATTAAAATTGCCTGGAAGTCACATGTTAGATCTGAATATGCACAAATTAAGGAAAAAACAACACAAGTTACTTCGAGAATGGGCAACAAACAATGCTAATTTCACCAGTAAGTTTGAAAGATTGCCTACATGGAAGGGTTTATAAACATGAGTTATAATAGTAGATAATATCATTGTCTATGATTTGACTAAGTCTTCGTTTGCCGCCCAAACTAAACATAAGTCTTCGATTGTTTGCCGCCCCCACGATCATAAATGAGGGAGTAATTATTAGGTTTTACTGGAATGAGAATTTATCCCATATCATCTTGCTCTACTCCTAGAAGAAAGGATGTAAAGTATTTATAAATAAAGTCCAAATGAAATTTTAAAATTGTTTGGGATAGAATTTGGAAGGGTCATATCGTTTTATTTATATATATATATATATATTATATTTATTAATAAAATATATTAAATAAAATTATTTTTAAAATTTTTCATATCACGCTTATATTATTTTGTATCGTATTGATTATTTTAATAATAAAATTTTAATTTGTTTATTAAAATAAAAATTTGAACTTACTTAAAAAAAAAAAAATTAAAGTTCAAGACAAGACATGAATTTAAACGAGATCGATGTGACCCTCTAAGGCAAGGCAGGGTGAGGTGAGTTCAGGACACCCCGCCTCGTTATTATTTTCACAACAAAAAATATTAAAATTGAAGAAGAAACACATTATCATCCGATGTGGTATGATGATTAGTTACAAATTCATCAATTTTTTTTTAAATTTAGGAGAGAATTATCTAATTTAAATTTAAAAATAATTTAAGACTTTTTGAAAAGCTGTCATACCACATTAATTGTCTTAATCAATAATTTCTCCAAATTAAAGTTTGATAGAAAAGTGAGTGTTTGACAATTGTTTTTCTTCTAAAAATCAAGTTTTGTATATAGATTTCTCAAAATTACATTTGTAAAATAGAATTCCTTCAAATATTTTTTATTTTTTAGAAGTCATATGAATAAGCTTGTTTGCGCACCACCATTATATGTTCTTTTGAATGAGCGAAAAAAAAAAATGTTTTGAAAAAAATTATTTATTAACATATTTTAAAAAATTTAAATAAATATTTATTTATTTTAAAATTTTATTTAAAACATAAAAATAAACAAAATAAACAATAATACCGTCAATCTAAACACAATCCATACGAAAAAATTACATAATCACTTTTCTACAATTTTTTTAAATATTTATATACATTTTCACATTATCAGATACACATGCTATTGGATCAAATACACAGTCACGCACATCGAGGGAAGAAAAGGATTCGGCTTTCGAAACTGCCTTTGGCAGCTAAAAAGAGCCGACAAAACTAACCGCAAAAACCGCCACCTCCACTGTCACATGCCGTTAGAATAGTACCAAAAGCAGAAAGGACCATTTCGTCCTTTTAGCCAAACAGAAGGGCTTCATCGTCATTTCATACCCTGACACTCATAACGCTCTTTTCCAATGACGATAGCCTATCTATATTATTTACTTGCTTTAGTGCTACGATCTTAAACTACGCATTATGCGCAGTGCGCACTCACCGTCCTTCTACGAGGCGTGACGCCCGCTTTTAAGCCTGACGTGTAACCGAGAGGGAAAAGGTGCGCATTCACGCAGTGTGCGTCCGTTAGCCACTCGTGCTTATTTTATTCAATTTCCCACCGATTCGTGCTTAAAATACACACATACTTCTTTCGTCGATCTCCCCATTCGCCAACCGCCACTGTCCCAACCCTTTCCTTTTCTCTCTATATTTTCTTTAGTTATATCTATCTATATAGAGCGGATTTTGTTCGCTCTGTTCCGAATCTCCGTTATCCTGTTCTTTTTATTCAATTCAATCGAATGAGCTATGAATCTGCGTTTGTATGTATGCAAACTCGATTCTGAGATCTCATTCTAAGTCGCTTTCTGACTCTGTTTAATTTCGTGAATGTTGGCGATGAAGCGAGGTTTTGAAGGTTTTTTTAATCGAAAACTTTGCGTTTTGTCGGTGCATAACACAGTTTTTGATGCCTGACTCGAAGCCGTTTTTTTAAGCTTTGGACGTTTTGAATTCACTTGAGTATACTGAAAACTAGTTTTGAAGATTTCGATCAACGAAAAAAGAAATGCGTTCATTGCTCAGACATTCGAAGGCGATGATCCGTAGTAATTTGCAGCGATTGCACGGTCAAGTAGTTTTTGATTTGTTGTACTTTGGGCAAGGTAGAAGGAGTTGACGTTTGCTAGAGAGAGAGCGTAGAGGAAGAGAGAGAAGCGAAGCGAAGCGTGTGGGAGGAGATTTTCGTTGTTTACGCGAGGCTTGTGAAAATGCCGCATCGAACGACTTACTTCTTTCCGAGGCAATTTCCGCTCAGTGGATTCGGTAAATCGTCAAAGTTTCGATTAGATCACGAGAAGAAGATCGAAAAAGAGTGTTTTAATGGCAATAGTGGCCCAAAACCGTCAAAGATCTCAAAGGACGTCACAGTCGGTGGAAAGAGTCCAACTGTATCCGATCGTTTCTCGGGAGATAAGATTCATGGAAAGCAATTGGCCGCTTTTATCAATTGGTTGGCGGAGAAAAAAGGAGAGAGGTCGGGTCACGTGAAGGTGCGTTTGGGCGGCGGCGATGACGATCAGGAGCTTTTGCTTAGGCGGGAGCCGCCGGCGGAGCGGGTTGTCGCCGGAAAAGAGCTTGGTTTTGACCGGCAGGTTTCGTTGCAGGGGCCGTCGAGTGAGAGCAGTTATGGTAAGCAGGCGTCCGTTTCGGAGGTGGTTACTGCCTGTAAGAATCGGAATGTTGACCGGCAGGTGTCGTTGCAGAGGTTGTCGAGTGAGAGTAGTTATGCTGGGAGCTTGTTTTCGGGGACGACACTGGATGGGAATTTGTCGAGTGGTGTTAAGGATTCGCAGGTTTCAATAACGAGGGAGGACGAGGAAGAAGAGAGTAAAGAAACTTTGGCAAAGAGGACGCGGGAGAGCTATTATTTGCAGATTGCGTTCGCGAGACGTCTTACAGAGCAGGCGTCGCTTGCAAGCGAACCCATACTTACGCAAGAGTGCGGGCCGGCTAGTTTTCTTGTATCTTCTGATGCAGAAACTGTCTCGTATCGACTCTGGGTACACTTTCTCTGTCTCACATGCGCACACACGTATGTGCACGAAGATGGCATCAGGTCTTGTTGTAGTGTCTGGGGTCGTGGTTTCATCTTCACCTACTAACACTACTAATACAATGGTTGTTGCCAGTGACGGTTCACGTCATTATATATTACTACTACAGTGGTTCTTGCCCGTGTATGTTCACATTAGTGCTTGATCAATTTTTTAGCCTATCCTCGGCTTCTTCTGTGGTTTTATACTTTTGAGACTCCAATGTCTTTTCTCGCTGTCTCAAGTCATGTTGTTTTTGTTAACTAATTATCTTTGCAACATCTTCGGCAGAGATCATGTCACTCCTCATTCAAATGCGAGCGCATGACCTGCCCCATCAACTCTCAGAATAATTTATTTTTTTATTATTTTTATTTTTGTGCCCTGAGGATGAGATATAGGTAAATTGGTATGACTGAATTGAAGCTAAGGTTGGGGCTCATTCTTAATCAAAATCTTAAGTACACCTCAAAAATTCTCAGGTTATGAGTATGCACTAATGGATTACGATTTTTTCTGTTCGATGCCATGAAAAATTCTGATTAGTCCATTAATAGTTTAAAATTAGGCTGGGCATCATTCTTAATCTAAGTGTTTAGCTGCCTCCCCTTCCTCCTCTCTCAAATATCTAATGGATACAATCCTCTTTTTTATTTTTCCAGGTTAATGGTTGCTTGTCATATACGGATAAGATATCAGATGGATTTTATAACATTTTGGGAATGAATCCGTATCTATGGGTGATGTGCAATGATTTGGAGGAAGGTAAACGAATGCCACCTTTAATGGCATTTAAAGCTTTAGAACCCAGTGATACATCGATGGAGGTTGTTCTTGTTGATAGACGTGGGGACGCACGACTGAAGGAGCTGGAAAATAAAGCACAAGAATTATATTTTGCTTCGGAAAGTACCTTAGTGTTGGTGGAGAAACTTGGCAAACTTGTTGCTATCTACATGGGGTACGTATGATCAACAATCTTCTTAGTTTATTGCTTGAGCTGTTGTCTGTTTCTTTGCATGAGTTTCAAGTTTGTTGGAATTTTAAGGGGCACTTTTCCAGTGGAGCAAAGTGATCTTCACATGCACTGGAAATTGGTTAGCAAGAGATTAAGGGATTTTCAGAAGTGCATTGTTCTCCCAATTGGCAGCCTGACCATGGGACTCTGTAGGCATCGTGCCATTCTTTTCAAGGTGACGAGATACACTCCCTGTTCATTTGAAAACTGCTTATGCTGTTCCAGTAAAAAAATAAATAAAATTTGCTGATGTTTAGAGTGTCTCCATTTTAACTGAAATTGATAATTTTTATTTCTTTCACAAGTAGGTGGGATCCACTATCAAAATTGTACCACATGGTGTCAGTCGTCTTTTAAATTGATAATTTTTATTTCTCTCACAAGTAGGTGATGTACCACATGGTGTGAGTGGTCTTTTAAATTGATAATTTTTAATTATTTCTCTCACAAGTAGGTGATAATTTTTATTTCTCTCACAAGTAGGTGGGCTCTACTATCAAAATTGTACCAAATGGTGTAAGACGTATTGTGTGCTTGTGAGCAATGGTTCATGACCGTTGATGCCCAAACACTCACAGAAAGTTGAGCTCATTACTATAATAGATTCACTTCATGCGAGTGTTTAGACATTCTAATATTACTCTTTTAGGTTGTTCTACATTGAGTTTCCAGTTTGTAGGACTCAAGGTCTAAGGTTAGCTGGCTTTTAATCATTATTATAGAAGTAACAAGCATCGTTGTAATACTTTATAAGAGAAATTACACTGACCTCTTATAAGGTTTCTAATAATTACAAAGACTTATCTCAAGATTTTTGAAATTACAATGACTTCCCCTAAACATACCTACCCTCCAGCTTAATTTTTTTTCAAAATGACAAAGGTGTCCCTTTTATTTTATTTTAGTTTTGCATATTTTCAATTTTGACCTTTTTTTTTTACTTTTTTTTTCATTTTTAAATAATTTTTAATTAAAATATTCTTTAGTTAAAAAATATAAGTAATTTATCTTAAATTTATTTTTATATAAAATAAAAAATTATTTAAAACAAATTTAAAAAAATTGAAATAATGCAAAAAAAAAAAAAAAAACATTAAAGGGGTATTTTTGTTCATTTTGAAAAAAATTAGGCTGAAGGAGAGGTGTGTGTAATTTGTCAATAAAAATAAGAGAGCTCAGTGTAATTTCAGAAATTTGAGAAATGTCTTTGTAATTGTCAGAAATTTCAGAGGAGGTCAGTATAAGTTATCATATTTTATGGTATATTATGAATGAAGTCCATTGACTGGCGCCTTACATTAATGTCATGAAGTGGGGTTCTGATGTTAAATAATACATGTTTTACTTTTGTGGTGAAATGGTATGGTAGTAGAGTGGGCGTGTCAGTGTACATGTTTTTGGTAGATTGATCTTAGGGCATCCACAATTGAGCTGGCTAGCATTATGTTAATTATATACCATATACTCTGCTGTATAGTGTGCCCTGGATAGAAAATTTCTGGTTTACAATGATTATGACAAAAAACCACTAGAATTTTGTTCAAGTTCCATGTGTAGTTTGCCAAATCAAGAAACCCTAAATTTTTTTTCCATTATTCTTTAAATGAAGGACTTTTTGCGGACTTTGTTAGTTGTCAGGTTAATAATGGTGTGTTGCCAAATAAATATACCATAGGGGGATGAATAGGATATATGACAGTTTTTTTGGGATATTGTCTACTTATATGATTTATATTGAGATTATAAATTAAATCTTCTATCACAATCACATTCAACAATAGATAAACAATAAGGTAAAGTAGAGAGAAGATTTGAACACGATATTTTTTTTTATGTGTTTCAGCCCTTGCTTACATCCACACTTCAAATATCCCCACGTTGAAGTTTTCTAATCCATTAATCTCGCACTCTTTACCAGGTGGACAACAAACCTTTAAAAATAACACATGGCTATCACAAGGTTATTCACACCTTTTTTTACAAATAATCTTCCACTAATTTACTAATCTCGTACTTCTTTTAGGTGCTTTACAAGTTCTCTTTTCAAGTGAGATGGGATAACTCAAGCAAATTGGTTTGATTTATACAATGAAAGCTCACTTGAGAATGATACTAGATCAACAATAGCTCACTGATGGCTTATTTAATGTTTTGACCTTTAGGGCTTGATTCTCAATAAATTCTCTTCGATCCTTTTGAAATATTGTTTCAAGAGTTTTTCTCATCGATTGCAAGCCCAAATGGATTAGTATTCACAATCCTTTTGAAATCTAGATGTCACCTAGCATTTAATACACGAATAGAGTCGTTTGAACTAGCCATTATATTTGTTTGTTTAGCTGCATCTGTCGACTGAAACTAACAATCGATTGACTACTCGTTGAAGTTTAAATACATTGGTCTATTGAGAGTTTGATATACATTGTTAGCCCATTCTCTAACAACTTAAGCTTTTGGAGCAATTGGTTGCTTAACATAGTATCAGAGACTTGGTTATGAGAGGTCTCGGGTTTAAGTCTATCTCTTTGCATTTATTCTCCGTTTGCATTTGCACTCTCTTTTTCTTTCACATTTGTTTGTGGTTTCTTTGCCTGTTCACTTGCGAGTCTGAGGTTGTACGTGAGGGGAAGTGTTGAGAGATTGATATACATTGTTAACCCATTCTCTAATAGCTTAAACTTTTGGAACAATTGGTTGCTTAACATGGTTGTTTACTCATTTTGTTTAGATTTATTGATCTTGATAGAAATGTAAATCATTTAAAGTTCAAGAACATTGGTCAACTTATTTATCTTTTAGGTAGACTTCTTTTATTAGAGTGAATCACTTGTTCAAAGTTCAAAAAGCAGGTCAACTGTCTTTCGTTTGACTCCCTCTTAACAGATGGTATAACTTATTTTAAGTTCAAGAGTATCAGTCGACTACTGCCCTAACTGATCTTAGCAGTTGGATAGCTGTCATTTATGCCGGACTTATATATTACTTTAGTTGTCTAATTCTAACAAAATTAGTATGTTGCTTAACTGGTTAAGCTTTGGTTGATTGCTTTGGATAGTACCATAATAGGCTTAAGCATATGTAAGCTTCAATCGAATGCTTTCACAAAGTAGTTGGCTGAAGCTTCCAATAGGCATCTCACTTAGTTTTTTAAGATAGTAAATCTTGATTAAATTCTCATTGAGTTAGCCTATTTTTAATTTTTTGTGATCACTTAAGTTTTAAATGATATGATAACTCATTTAAATGCAACTTAAAACCCATGCCATTTCTTAAGGACTTTCATCATGATAATGATCGAGTTTAAGGTAATGAGTCCTACCGTCTTGAGCCATAATGATGAATCAATGGAATCATTATACAATTATACCTATTCACTCGGACACCCCATCGACTCTCTAAACTTTCTATCTCTATGATAGTCTTCTTCTTGAATTTATCTTGAACTTGGACTTCCTTTCCTTAGGATGAGGTCTTGAGGTTTGAGTGATTTCATTTTTCTTCCTTTTGATCTTGATTTGATTATCTTTCCTCTTTTTCTCCTTGATGTAAGTGTACCTTAGTTTAGCATTTCTCACTTAACATAAAACCATTAGACAAGCTCATCAAGGCTTTGTTATGATCACCAAAATTACATTTCTGCTCTTAGGTTGAGACCTTGGGGCTAACATGGCATATAAACAAGTTACTCTGATTATATTTCTTTGTTTAACACATGCAATATGATTTCTTTTCTTCTCTCTCTCTATTTGGTAAGCTGCTTCTTTTTTGTCTGTGTTTTCTGTTTCTTAATTTTTTTATGTAAATAAAGTTCAAGGGAAACAAACTCTTCGAATGTTTGACTTTTTTTCTTTCTTTCTATTTGTTCATATCCCCTTAGATCATTTGAAAGTTCTCATTACGTACTTCAGAAGTAATATGTTGTAGGATGTACATATCTTATAAGTTATAAGTGAACTCATAATATTCTGATAATCAGGACTTAGATGTACTACTAAATAACAACACAAGATCTTTTAGTAGCATATAGAGATGGAGCCTGGATATTTTACTTGGGGGGCCACTATTTAAAAAAAACATTGAAATACTTGTGTGTTTTAAGTAACATGTATAGATGTTTGAAATTTTCTCACAATGTTGTGGGGGCCTCCCTCCCTCTGCCCCTTGTAGCATATATGAATGTCTAAACAAGGGGCTGGTGTGGTTATCACGTGAAAATGCAATTGAATTTTAAGTATCGGATGACATCTCAAATTATTTAAAGCACTCATTAAGACTATTCTTCAGTGAGGCATTCTAGATTTTGCGGTCATGAACTGAATAGCTTTTGTGAAATAACAACTTCCTCTAGGGTGTCTGTTGGGTGATTGGGCCTGTCCCTTCTCTTCCTTTTTGTTTTTGTTTTTAAAATATGATGCTTCTCTCAAGTTTACTGTGGAGCAATGGATTTCTACCAAGTGATTCTAATTAGACTGGACTCTCATCTATTGAACTGCAGGCCTACTAATTTTTTTTTTGGTAAGTCTGCAGTTCAGCTAATTATATAGCTGCTTATGGGATAATTTGTATGCAGATAATTGTTGTGTAGCCTTGCTGAGGGAAATTAAAAAGTTTTGCACTCCTTGTGTATATATCTTGTTTCCAGAGTATATGTTATAGAAAGTTTTAATAGTACAGACAGTTGCACAAACCCCTGGACCTAGAGATGTGAATTTACTAATGAAAGAGAGTCCTGGGTGTACTAATTTGTCCATATTTGACTGATGAAGTTATCACGTATTACTGAAAAATTCATCAGTTATCTTGTGAAGTATTAAAAAATCTTTATTCATGCAACTGTATCATATAAATGGAGACATTGCAAGTTTGCAATAGATAACTGGTGCTTTTACTTGCATTTAAATCACTGCAACTTAAAGCAAATAAAATTTATTGTGCAATATTATGAAAATACTTAAAATAGTCTTCTTATTTTCCTAGTTTTTCTTTTGGTAATCATCAGTAGTTTATGCAAGTGGTGGGTGATTCTGTGTATGCTGGCCTGTTATCATTTGTTTGTCTGTGTGTGCACTTTGATCCTGATATCCTAAAATTGCATGTGCAAGGCGACCGGCATACTAACTGGTTATGTCTTTTTGTTTACAGAAATTGGCAGACTATATAGGTCTGCCGTGCCGGATAGCTCGAGGTTGCAAGTATTGTGTTGCAGATCATCGGTCTTCCTGTCTTGTCAAAATTGAGGATGACAGGAAATGCTCAAGGTCAGACATTTTTTGCTGCCTAATTGTTAAAAAGAAAGATAATGTTTGCTGCCAATAAGTATAAAATTTTCTGAATATCCGAATTGAAAATTGGATAATTCAGGTATTCCTCCAAGGCATTGAATTCACCCATTTTTGTGTTATGGCAACTATTGTCCTGTGATCCTCCTAAAAAGAATAATGGAAGAAAAATAAAAAGAAGAAGAAAAAAACCATAGGCAATCTTGTTATTACCATTTAGTCATTCACTCATTTATTTATTTTTAAGACAGATGATGAACTTTGTAGAAATTAGAGGGAGCTTTCATTATTAATTTTTTTATTTTTATTTTTCTGATGGTTATTTCTTTTTCTTTCTTTTCTGAAAATTGTTTAAGTGCTTTTATATGTTTTTTTTTTATGTTGATAGTCATACTAACATTGGAGTGTTGCGCACACTTGGTTATTAACGCTTCCTGTGACATATCGTGAATCGTGTGTTGGGCTTTTGGGCTTTTAGTACATGATCTGCTTCACATTTTTGGCTTACGGTTTCATAAGAACATTAAGATCTTGAAGTGGATTAGAGGATGATTACCTACTTGGAAGTTTTTACATTGCAGTGTCTTATCTTGCATATGAGGCTGTTCCTGTGTCTGCAGTTTAATATGCAATTGATACTGTGTGTTGCCATTTATGGTAGATTCAATCAAGTCTTAAATATAGTTCTTATTACATATATATTTCGTTCGTTGTTATTCATATACACATATATTTCTTAACAGGGAATATGTAGTTGATCTAGTTGGGGAACCAGGAAATGTCCATGGTCCAGATTCCTCAATCAATGGAGGTGTACTTTCTTCAGTGCCTTCACCATTTCAGATTTCTCATCTAAAAGAATTTCAACAACCTTACATGGGTAATGCATCATGTTGTCAAATGATAAACTCAAAGCTCACATGTGCCCCTCCTGAAAATCCTCAATATTTAGGTATGTAATGTTTTACATACCTTGGAGTTCATTGTGCAAGTTCTATATGCATCAAGGGTTGAAGGCTAGATGAATGATTTGAAGTGGAGGTATAAAAACACCTTTAGATGTTTGGGTTCAGATAACGTAGTTTGCAATAGGGAATAATACTTTAGGCCAAAACCTCTGATACTATATATGATTCTCATTGAAGAGTAGTACCAATTGCAAATTAGATAGTCTGATGCTCCCTTTTATGTTTGAATTCTAGTGTGGCATTGGAATTGCTACTGTAGTATTAGTAGATAAGCAGAGAATTTCCTATGACTCCAGTGAAAAATGTCCTCTCTCTGTGCTGAGTTGTGCTTGCTTGGTGATTTAGTAGAAGTATCTACGTAAATAACCATGAGGATATTCTATGTTGATGCACAAAATATATATGTATCAGGCTTTGGCAAAGTATGTTACTGTATAGATTATGTATATTTGAAACTTGTTCTAGCTTCGTGGTTCATTTTGATGCAAAGTTCCATAGCAAAGTCTATGAAGTGGTCCCGTTTAATCATTGCAGTTGAATTGCATCAAATGTACAAAATTCGAAGTTTGACTAGTTATGGATTAAATATGGAAAATATTTTTGTCGAGAGTTATTTTGTCACTTTCACAGCCATCTAATGAAGCTTGTTGGGTGCTATAGCATAAAAGGCTCTCAAAGCGACAAATACATCTCTGGCAAAATTTCTGAATCTCAAGATGCTGCTGCTTTCAACAGTCAAACTCACTTTTGAGAATTATCTCTTGCAGGCAGTGGGGATGGAGGTCATTCAGTGGAGAATATTGGCTTGCTTGAAAATCCAAAGGGGACCATGAACTGTCCAAATGGTCAAGTTTGTGAAGGAAGTGAATCACCTGAAGCTCTGGATGCTGCTGCCGGGATATCGATAGATGAATGTTCTAGACCTTGTGGAGAGGAAACTTACAAGAAAGAGATTGTTGTATCTGGAAGTCCAATTAGAAGCACTGCTGTCAGACAACGTAAAGTGATCTTATCTGGTCAATCAGCTATCATGGAGGTTGGGAGTAGACTTGAGAATCGAGGCAAATTTCCAACTGTAACTGTCCCGAGATATTTGAACCTTGAACCTTCTCTTGCAATTGATTGGCTTGAAATCTCATGGGATGAATTACATATCAAGGAGCGCGTTGGTGCTGGTACCTTTCCTGCTAGTTATTTACTGGCCAGAAATTTTTTGTTGAAGTAATCAACTATTATTTTTTTGGAAACTTTTGTGAAGTAATATACCCTTTGTTCCCCTCACAGGTTCATTTGGGACGGTGCATCGTGCTGAATGGCATGGATCGGTTAGTATTTTTAACTTTTGATATCACCACTAGTTATCAGATCTTCACCGGATTAATTAAAGTCTGATTCTCTTGGGAAATGCAAATGCAATGCTGCATTTGAAGTCATATATTTAAAAGTTTGATGATACTAACCTTTATAGATGGGTGTTATGTTAAAAATTCTAGATCTGAGTTCCTTTTTATGTGAAAAATTTGTTGGATAATTTCAATATTAAATTAACTTGTTGAATATTTGCATTGCATTACCTGATGTTGGTACTTTTATCTTTCAAGTAATAAAAGAGTTAGTATGCTTCGTAAACGTACTCAGGAATCCAATTCAATCCTTTTGCATCAAAAGTTTAATCCTTTTTAACTTCTGACATCTGATGTAACTGCAATCCTCTTTCTCAGCAATGAGTTATTATGCTACATTATATAAAATAGTGAGTTGCATAATATGCAAGAGAAGATTTATATATCTGGATCAATGATAATGCAATGGGTAGCTTGATTGAAATCCTACAGAACAAAGTCAGGACATAAATGGCTTGTGTTTCAGTCCCATACAGTCTGAGAGCAACTCCAGGCAGAAATCCTGACTAAATAACTTCAATATTAGTCATATTTGATGGTTACCTTGTTGATTTTTTTTTGTGTGCTTGTGTCTGAATTGGTGGGTGTTGTCTAATGTACAATTAAGTTCATTATCAATATAATTTTATCTTGGTCGATTTCCAATCAACTGTTTTGCTCTATTATCAATTTTAATGACCAAGGGCATGCTACATTTTGCAGGTCATTTTTCTTCTAAGTAGTCCACTTTCATATTGATATATTTACTTCAGATGTTAAAAATCCCTCATTGACCATGAATTCTTTTTCATTTATTCCAATGTCTTTTGTTTGTTGTACTACATTCTACCATTGAGTAAGCAAAATTTATTGCTCTTATTGCAGGATGTTGCAGTCAAGGTCCTAACTGTCCAGGATTTTCATGATGATCAGTTGAAGGAATTCTTGAGGGAGGTACAGATATGGTGAACCCGAATGATTAAATTTCACTACGTTCCTTACACATTCTTGTCATCTTCAAAGCTTTGTCTGTTTTGCTCCAAGCCATCCACATTCATTTTCATATTCAAAGCTTTTGTCTGCTTTGCTCCAAGCCATCCACATTGATTTTTAACTCAACACATATGTTATTTCTTCCTTAGGCTGATAAATTTTTTGAATCATAAACACATCTCCACACCCCAAACCCTCCAACAAAAAAAGAAAATAAAAAACTTCAGTTTTAGTATTCTTCTTGGCATCTAGGCCACTCTGTTGGAGTATCTGCTTTAGTATGGTTAGGTTTCTCCTTGGCTACTCCTTGTAATTCCAATTTTGTATTGTGCTATACATAACATCGTATTGGAGAAATCCTGTCTTCTTAATGGGGTTTTATGTGTTTTCATGTATGAGTAAACTCTTGAGTTTTTAGTTGGAGCCATTTATTTCTGAGATATACTGGCGTTTTGTGAGGTGGTCATGTCTGCAGTTGTGTGTAACTAAAGCTTAAATTGTATTCACATCTTTTTAAGGTTGCAATAATGAAACGTATTCGTCATCCAAATGTGGTTCTCTTCATGGGTGCGGTTACAAAACGTCCACATCTGTCAATAGTAACAGAATATCTACCTAGGTAAAGCATTTCTCACTTCATGTGTAGTAATTTTGCATCTGATGCAAGTGATGTGTCTGCTAACCTCAAATCTTGAATTTCATGGAACAGGGGTAGCCTGTACCGCCTCATACACAGGCCAGATGCTGGGGAAATTTTGGATCAGAGGAGGCGGTTTCGCATGGCACTGGATGTGGTCTGTACTATTTTTATTGTTTTTCCATTTGTTTGTTGCTAAAGTTTGCGGTTGAAATTTTTCATGATGTGTAATTAATGCAGGCCAAGGGTATCAATTATCTTCATCGTCTTAACCCTCCTGTAGTTCACTGGGATCTTAAATCTCCAAATCTATTGGTTGATAAAAATTGGAATGTTAAGGTAAAGTGTACGTTAATAATCATTTTCCAAATTATGTAGTCAGCCTGTCAGAAACTTGACTTCGTCCTACATGTCGTGCTCAGGTATGCGATTTTGGGTTGTCCAGATTCAAAGCAAATACTTTCATATCATCAAAATCTGTTGCTGGAACTGTAAGTTTCTCTCTCTCTCTCTCTCTCTCTCTCCCCCCCCCCCCCCCCCCCCCAAAAAAAAATTATGGTATATGTTGGAACATAAGACTTGAACATTAACTGAAACCGACCGGCGAGGATTTTACTTCTGCTTCCTGCGTTTGAAGTAGAGTTGTGTTTGAGAAAATCCTTTAAATCATTCTTTTTTGATAGGTAATCCTTTAAACCATAATTGGTGAGAAAAATCCTGCCCGATGAGTAAGCTAATTCTAGTTATGTTTGACATTGTTGTTTCCCAAAAGCAAAACTTTTCAATATGCTGCCCTCTTTTTTAGATGAAAAATATCCCCCAAATGGTGGTGGAACAAGTTGCTCCAGTTCTCCGTCCTATTGCAGTACATATGATTAAGAAACCTTATGAAATTATCCTTGCATTTGAACTTGAATTACCTGAAACCTTTTGATACTTATGATCTGACTGGTAGTGAGTGGATTGGGGGAAGTTTCCACAAGTTGTTGCTGCTTTTCTTTTTGATTAAGAAACCTTTTTTTCAGAAGGAATGGTTATGTCACGGATCTGGCTTGATTTCCATCTGTACGAGTAACTTTTTGATTCAAAATTTTCTTGTAATTTTGTGTGTTTGTATTCCTGTATTTTGCTTTATTTTCTTTCATCAATAGTTGGTTCTTTTTCCATCCTTGATAGAAAGTCAGATATTTCAATCAATATCTTGCAGGTTGAGAATTTTCTTCGCAATGCATCAATCAGCATGTAATTCTCTTGCTTTTCATTTCAGCCCGAGTGGATGGCCCCAGAATTCCTTCGTGGAGAGCCCTCAAATGAGAAGTCCGATGTTTATAGTTTTGGAGTAATTTTATGGGAGCTCGTGACCATGCAACAGCCTTGGAATGGACTTTGCCATGCCCAGGTATACTCTAATGAGCATTTCAGATCTTCCTTCATTTGTCTCATCGTCATTGTCACTGTCATATATAATTATTAATATTTCATAGATGCAGTAACCATTTTAAAATGCTGTATTTGACTTTTTCTTGGTGGACATGACACTGAAAACTTTCAGGTGGTTGGGGCTGTTGCTTTCCAAAATAGAAGGCTTACTATCCCACAGAATACCTCCCCGATGATGGCTTCCCTCATGGAATCTTGCTGGGCCGAGTATGAATGTTCCGTAATAGTTAGAACTAATTAGTAATATTCGAACATGCTAACCAGTTAACCCCAAGGGGTTAGCCTAGTGGCAAGTAGTGACCAAAGCACATTTGGGTGTGAGGCTGTGTTCGAAAACCCCAAGACTGCAATGATCCCCCTGGGATCATTTTCCAGGGTCCGGTGTGGCTTGATAATTACCCGGTGTGAGTGGGATAGGGGAACTGCCTTGCACCCGTGGGTTTTTGACTCTACCCAAGCTTTTTTGGAATCAAATTTCACAAATTCACGTAGTATTCTACTTTTTTTCCAAATCTATATTTTCAAGTAAGAGATTCTTCTTAATAAAAATTTAGGTAAGAAGCATCTTTTCAAGGGAGAAAAAAATGCCCCTTAAAATACAAACTCGTGCACAACAATTAATTTTTCTAACTAAGAAGTCATCATGACACCCTTTTTATTTGATAACCTGGAACCAACCGCAACCGCAACTGCAATCTCCGGTGGAGAAATTAATAATAATGAGTTAAAAAGGAGAAAGATATGCTAATATTTGGTTACTTTCAGTTTGGCTCATCCATTGTCTTGGTCTCTTATTTTCCTCAACAGAGACCCTGCACAGCGTCCCTCTTTTGGCGGTATTGTTGAGACATTAAAGAAGTTCCTAAAGTCTCCACTGCAGTTTGATACAAATGGGAGGTCCATGAAGGGTCGTTGAGGTTTTTTATGCTGTGGAGCATTTGAAACACGCAAAGCCGGTTTCGGAGATTAGATTAACCATAGTTAACAAAGCTGGTATCTAATTTCTCATACTAACAGAACCTTGATCTGGTTCTAGGCAACAACTGCAGCAGATTTGTTGATTATCTAACCCACTCGAAAGGCAACCACAGCCCTTGAAGTTGAATGGGACAAGTATCTGTATCTATCATGGCTCTTCATATGTTGGGAGGTATCCTTCCATGAGCTTATTTCTCATTGAAAGTCTGAAATATATGCAAATTCAGATTAATGTTTAAATGCATTATGTTTGCTACGCTACACTTGGTATTGCAATCACTGAGTTGTTCTACCTCTTTCGATGCGGTAATAATGCAAAGTTAATGACTTGGATTTTTAAAGATTTTTCTATTTTTTGCATGCTCTTTTATTATTATTTTTAGGTTACAATTAATAATAGATAATAGATAGGGGAGATATGAATTTTTTTAATTATTAAGAATTAATTTTACTTATAATTTTATTAATAAAAATTTGTTTTTTATATGTGACTTTTTAATAAATTTTTTTAATGATATTTTGATATTTTTTAAAAAAAATACATGTAATATAGATATAAAAACTTCTTTCATTATTTTGACTTGAAAAAGTTATGTTTCCTATGCATAATTTTTTCTCACTCACAATATTTTTGACTCTAATTAAAGTAGAATTTACAAATATAATTATCTAGAGATATTGTAAATGAGATATATATATATATATATGTATAATTATTTTATTTTTTTAATAATTAATAATAATATTTTTTAAAAAAAAATTAATTATTAAGTAATAAAATTATAATTATCTACCAACTAGAACTAAGTTGATTTATTAATTATTAGATATTATTAACTTATTAAATTTTAATTATAAGAGGGGTTAATCTTAAATACGTAATTTATATTCAATTTTTTCATGTAGTGTATGGTAAAGATATTGCTGAGACTGATATTCTCTTTACCAAGTTTTTCTTCCAACACAAAAAAGAAGATTTTTTTTTTTTGAAAAATTAGGTTAAATGGAGATTTCATCAAATATGTGATTTCTCAAAAATAAAATTATTTTTAAAAAGAACATATGTAAACACACGTACTTTTATTTCACTAGCTCTGTATTCAAAGACCTAGGAACAGTTGTTCCTATAAATTTGCTAATAATTCAAGAAAGAATTCCCATGGAAAAGAAAAAAAAAAAAAAGGATATTATTTACTTACTTTTTCAAAAAAATCACCAAAGGTCCAGGGAGAGTGATTTTGGATTTAACGCATGCAACTATATATCAAAACACGAACTTTGAAGTGCAAAAAGAAATATATTTATTAAGCCTGTCACAATCTAATTATTATTACACTAATGTTATTTTTATTGAAACATTTTACTAAAAGTTATTTACCATATAAAACTCTCAGAACAGTGATATGTACTCGTATAATAGTGTGGTGTCATTTTGGAAGTGCTTTTGATTTTTAATTTTTATTTTTGAAAAGTTTAACATTGCTTTTATTATTATTGTTTATGTATATATTAAGAGTTTTATAATTATATTTTTTATTCACTTTCATAACTATATTAAAATGTTTTAATTGATACGGCTAATGTGAACCTCTTATAATTAATAAATATAGAAGATAAAAAAATTATTAATAACTTTTTTTTATATTTTTATTAATCAAAAAGTAATCCTTACATGAAAATGACTTCTTTTTTTTTTGAAAAAAAGTTCTTATATATGTTTTTCAATGACATTTCAATTATTCATAAAAATAAAATACATACAATGCTCAACTTAAGGTATAAAACAAATTAATATTCTTTTAATCTAAGAAAGTTGTGTTTATCTTGTACTTGCTCATCTTATATTTTTCTCCACCTATAATACTTCTAACTCCAATTACGTAGAATTAATAGATATAAAAAGCTTATTAATTTTTAGATAATAGAATTATTAATTGTAAAATTAACTTGATTTCTTAATTTTTTTAATTATTAAAGATTATTAATTTATTAAATATTAATTACAAGAGAATTAACATTACCTATAACAATTATTATTTTAAGCCAAATTAATGTTGAGACTGAGATTGTCCTAGAATTACAGTACAAAATTCAAAATTCAAGTTTAATGGAATGCTTTATATATACAGTTAATAATCTTATAATTAATATTCAACGAATTAATAATTTTTTAAAAAATTAACTTAGTTTTATAGTGAATAATTAATAATTAATTTTTTTTTTTATAAAAAAGTCTTTTATAACATTAATTGTTAAGAGAGATAAAATAATTATAAGTGAAGAAAATTCTGACATGAGTATGTGTAAGAAACTTATGACATGAATATGTGTAAGAAACTTAACTTTTTTAGTTCAAACATTCTTTTAATTTTTTGTATGTATTAGAGTAAAAAATATTGTAAATAAGAAAAATTATGAAATAATTAAGTACAGAAAATTTAATTTTTTGTATGTCTTAAATTGAATATTATACAATGTAATTTTTTTTATAAAATATCATAAAAAGTTGTATATAAAGTCTCTTTTATGTTAAAATTCATATATACCTATGAAATAAATTTCTTATTAATAAAAGTATAAAAAAATGAATAATTAATAAATCTTTTGTCTAATAAGAGATTTAACTGTATGTATACATATATATATATATATATAGCTTTATGAAACTTAATCAAAACAAAAACAAAAACAAAAACAAAAACAAAAGTTATTTGAAATGCAAGTTTAATGCCCTAAAAAAAAAACTTTTTCTTCAAAAAGACAAATATATTCTTCGAATTGACCAATCCTACTTTGCCACGCCCAATTGAAGAGGAACTTACGGCAGCATGCATTATAAGGGAAATGCAAACAATACATCAGTCTTTTGGTAAACCTAGCATTATTCTAGAACTAGTCTGCCATAGCGTCGCCAGTCAGCAAAGCCGGCGGTCTCAAGCCTTTCAACTCATTCCATACAAAACTCCATCTTTGTAATCACTTCTTAATCCACAAAACTTCTGGTTCCGGGGCAGCAACTCCATCGAAATTTGATGCTCCCCGATCGAATCGCTTCTAATTTCTCTTAGAGGTAATACACACAGAATTTGTAGAGAGCAAGATGGTGGCTGACATTCTTCTACAAATTGGCTGTATTCTCTTCACTGTGTTCATGTTTCTATGGATGCACAATATTCCCCAAAAAGCCCTATCCAAGCTCCGCCAAAGCAGCCGATCCGACCGCCAAGCCAAGCTTCACTTCGTCCAAGGCGCTCAGCTCTTAGCGCAAGCCAGATCCGCTAATGATCACTCTCTAGCCAAGTCCGCCGCCGACGAAGCCGACCGAGCCATCGCGCTCGATCCGAAGGACGCCGCGGCTCACATCCTCAAAGCTATGGCTCTCGAGGTTCAGGGATTCAGGACCTCAGCTCTTGACTCGCTCGACATCGCTCTATCCCCCATGGCCAAGAAGTCACTATCCGATCACGAGAGAGGGGACGCGTTGTTTAGGAGGGCTGAGTTGAAGGTGGCGCTCGGTCGAAGCGAGCAAATTGACTCGGCGGTTGCGGATCTGGTCGACTCGGTGCAGTTGAGGAATGATAATCTCAAGGCGTTTTGTCTTTTGGGCCAGTGTTACGAGAAGAAAGGAATGGCAGAGGAGGCGAAGAAGGCCTATGAGGGAGCTCTCAGGGTCGAGCCCAAGTCCACTGTGGCTCAAGAGGCATTCGACCGCTTGGGTTCATAATCAAGATCCAACACCGACTACTTTGCCAACCCCAACACGACTACGTTTTGGGAGTTCCTATAATTTTCCAAAAACAATCACCACTTGTATTACGGCTTTGTTAAAAGTTAGTTTTTTTCCTCTTCTCCCCACCCCCCCCCCCCCCCCCCCCCCCCAACAAACAAAAAAAAGGAGCCTTTTCCAATAGAATAATGACGGGAGGAAACTTTAATGTAATGAAAGGTAAGAAAAAAGGTGAGCTTAGATGCCTTTATAAAGAGCTGTTGTTTTAGCTTCAATTACGGGCCTGTTTGTGATTGCGTTTTCAACCGTGCTTATAAGTAAAACTACCGTTTGTGAGCCGCAAGCACTAGATTTGACATTTTACTGATGTTTGTTATTGCGGATGGGCTCCGCACTTCTGGAGCAAAACGGTGGTTTCTGTGAAGCAGGTTGGAGCTACTTCTTGAAACCTCATTTTATGGGTTCTATGTCATTTTACCAAATGGTCCTTGTCCTTTCTATAATACTACAATTAAGACCAGCCCCATTTGTAAAGAATTAAAATAATACTAGGTGTCGAACCAGGTGTTGTGAATCAAAGCTTGTCAAATGCAACACTACACCATTGCATAGTTTTTGCTAATTAAATTATATACTACTTCAACTTATATAATCTATAATATATTAGCAATTATATATGTTTAATATATTATTTATTATATAAATTTATTAAAATAAATATGACTAAATACACCCAAAGCATCTAATAAAATTTAAGAGATAAAAAGACATTAAAGCTTTCACAATCACAATAAATTATTTAATATATTAATTATGTTTACATATAAATATATGTTAATTTATACATTAATTATATAATTATTTAAATATCATAACTAAACAATTTATTTCAAACCATCTAATAAGATTTAAAGGATAAAAGTGACATTTTAACTTTAGAAGTGCTTATCAAAAATCATACCCAAATACTTTATTATTATTATTTCTAATATCATAATTACTTTTAAAAACATTCATTCAAACACCAAATTACTACTTAAAGAAACACTTTTTACAAATTTAGTTTTCACTGAATCACTTTTACAGAAGTTGTAGCAAACCCAAACCGGCACTACAACTGTGTTTGACAAACACAAGGCTTGGAAGTTATTCAGCACTAAAATATTAATTAAATTTCAGTTTACAGAATTTAAGGTTTCTATTATATGAGAAAGTGAGTCCCCTTTATGAAGTTTTTGAAGAACTGTTGTTTTAGCTTGCGTTTGACAAACCCAAGGTTTGGAAGTTATTCAGCATTAAAATATTTATTAATTTTTAGTTTACAGAATTTAGGGTTTCTATTATATTAGGAAAGGAGTCCCTTATATGAACTTTTTGATGTAATTAGAGAACTTTTTGAATTATTCATATATATATATATTGAGATTTGTCAAATTATATCAGATATTTTGTTATTTTTTTATTACAAAGAAATAAAAATTGAACCTTCAATCTAATCCTTTCTTAAAATTTTTATTCAAATATATCTAACTTTAATAAAAACAAAGTTTTGATCCTCATGCTTTCTTTGTCATCCTGCTTCATCGTATTTACTTTGACGATGAGAACGGTGAGGTGAAAACTCGCACAGTGCGGGCAACCAACTAATATATGTGTGTATAATGTATATAGACACAAACATACAAAAGATGTTTTTATCGGTTTAAGGATTAACACAGTTCTTTCCCGTTAAGCCACTTTAGTGAAGGCAGTAACCTAGACAGAAATAACTTAAACTTTTCATCAGATACTGCATTCCCCACAATATCTAATTGTGTCAAATTCAAGCCTTTAAGGACCGCAAATGCTTCCCAGTACTTTGTCACCATGACATTGCTGATAAAAAATTGGTCAAAATTCCAATCACTTGTTGCTGTATGCCACAGGGAGGAGCATAAATACCTTCTTGTGTCGACAGAGTGTGCACCAATCTCGTTGTATGAAATATCCAACACTCTTAATGACTTCAGCTGTCTCAAAGCCTCCAGAGCAGTAAAACTACCAAGTTTATTGTCACTCAGATTCAAGCAAGCAAGAAGCTGCATTGCCTCCAATCCTGTTAAAAAAAAAAAACACCATACAAAAAAAAACACTCAATTTCTTCCCTTTTGACATTGAATAGAAATGCCTTTTAAGGATGTAACAACACCATGCAAGACAAAATATATATATATATGTATATATATATATATATACTACACCATATGAATGTTCTGTACATTGCCACCATGCAATGACCAGCAATCCCAACATACTTCCAGGTTGGCTAGACCCTTTATAAGGTGGTTGAAAAATGAGGTCTGTAAACTAAGGTGATAGAAACCTTCATTATTAATTACAAGTTGGTGGTAGCCAAGGGGGTGCTAGCCCAAAATTTTAGAAAGCTCCACACTGGGAATTAAAAGTTGGAGGAAAATATGCAGGTAGGCTCAGCCAAAAGGAATCTGTTTTACCTTCAATTGACCGAAGTTCATTGTGGCTGAGGTCTAGCATTTGGACCCACAATAATTTCTCAATAGACCCAATTCGTGATAATGATAGATTACTTAATCGTAGACAGACATAATTATTGATGTTTGAAGAAGTTGAGCCTCTATAATGAAAGCAGCGTCTCAGCAAAGACTCCCTACTGGAAACCACCTGCAAAAATCACACCAAAATGTCAGAATCTGTGCACTTCCATGGAAACACCATTATCTATCTCAAGATTAATAAAAAATCTTCAATGCAAACTCATCCTTAGGTCATCACAACCGGAGATCTCTCAACAACAATTAAGCTTTAAAAAAGGCACACCATGGATGCAAAACCATAAACTAAATTCATTTTTCCAGATAAGGGTGCAATGGAACAGTTGTCAAAAAACACTTGCACTGGTGAACATAAATAACAAACAGTAGGACTAATCTCAAAAACAAACCCACTAGACACAGTAAGAACAAGTAGACATCTAACCTGGTGAAATGAATTCCTATTGATTCAATTAACAAGACATGTTAGTTGGACTGCAATGTGAGCACAGCTAATTGAACTTGGCTCAATGAGCAGCTCATTTAATCTCATTCTCAAGCAAAACAAGTAAAGCTTAAGCAAGACTTGAGAGATTGTTTCTTTTTCCAAGCGGATAGAAGCCATCTACGTTGGTCGATACAGTTTGTGAACCTAGCTCATAAAGCCCTTTTAACCTCTGGAGCAAGTTAAATTTAATTTTTGTGAACTTCCAAAGGCATTTAATATTCCTCTTCGAATCTTGAATTCCTTTTAAGCATGATGTCAGAACAACGTCTCATGTCCAATGTCAGATAAAGGCCTGCCAATAGGTCACTCTCATTTTCTTTTTGATCAGTAAAGGCAGTATATTATAAATAAAGGCTGAGGGAGAAAAACCCATAATTATAAATAAAATAAAATAAAAAAGGGAAAGGGCCACAAAATTCAAAGCCTAAGTTTCCCTCAAAACTTGATAAAAGTATCTAGGTACAAGGGATTTTCCTCTTTAATTCAAAAGAAAAACAAACACACAAAAATTTCTTGGAAGGACCACAAAGAAAGTTCAATCCCTTCAAAAAGCCGCCTATTTCTTTCCTTCCAGAAGCACCATATTATGCACAAAGGAGCCATCCCCCAAGCAACTCTCAGCTCCTTTCTAATACGACTACACCTCCAACTCAGAAAAACCTCCCTAACTGTGGCCAACATCACCTAGCTACACCCAAATAATGATAAAATCAAACTGCCAACATCTCTCGCTTCTCTTGTGAAAATTCTCCGTAGTAAGAATGGCTCCCCAAGCTGCCAACCAAGCCAAAAAGCTACCTTTTTCGAAGGACTCCACACTAAATTTCTGCCCACAACTGCCACAACAGATCATTCTCATTTAAAGCCTTGTTTTATTAGTATTTCTGTCTATTAAGAGTTTTAAGACAAATTTTCAGTTAAAGATGCAAACTGTCCAATGAAGTAATGAAAACAATCCCAAGGACCTTCCTAGTATTTAAAAAACCACCTATGATCCTTTGATGGTTTCATAAAGAATGAATAGAGCCAACTTAAGTAGCTTTCGTCTTGCCAAGCTGAGCACAATCACTGATTGCAAATTTTCAACTGAGCTCAAACCAGGCAGGAACACTGCCCCTTGCCAGCCTAGCCAGGTCAAACTCCTTTGTACTAATATTACTTGGCTCAGCTCAGCTCATTTACACCCCTAAATGTCAAGGTCCCAAACTGTAGCTGTTTATAAGAACCAAGAAAATGGGGAAATATTGACAAAAAAACTGCTTGTGAATGCAGTATAACTACTGAGAATAAAGCTGAAGGGACTATGCTTTCCTACACAGTTAATACTAAAGAGGAGATAATCACCTGCTGCAGTAAGATTAAGCTGTATTCATCCTTGTAATATCGAGAATGTGGTGGGTTCAACTTCATCAAATCACTATATAACTCTAAAACTTCTTCAGAATGAGCCATTTTGTAAGCATCTGGAGTCTTCTTGTACGACATCATGATATCATGTGCCGTCAACAATCTCGCAAGTGTTAGCTTTCCGATTTTACTACAAGAACAAAAGGGAGAAAATAAGAGGATATTGGACAAACGACAAAACTACTTTAAGGGTGTTGAGTTACTCATAAATGGATCGGACATACCAGTTAATCTCTGACAACAATTCACGGAAAAGAGCCATCTCATTAGCTATTGTCTTCAGATTCCACTTAGAAGCTGTTGGCTCATTGTCCTCGTCAATTTTTAGTTGATCAAAATGTTCAACTGGATTTGATTCCTGACAATGTCTCATTAACATGAAAATTTTCATCTCTCCAAGAAATCATCTGTATGCTTTGCCTTCCAGCATGTTCTGTGTTGTGAGGATGTACACACACTGTAAATGAAAAATGAGAAGGATGGGCATAGTGAAAACCGCTCAAAGAAATGATGCCCTGAGAATGTCCAACGCTTACTTTTACAGGATAAGATTTTAAAGAATGGGGCTTCTCTTTGGGAAAATTAAGATGTGTTACCCAAGCTTGGGCACTACCGGAGTTATTTGTTGAAAGTAGTCTCCAGAGAAGATCAGTATTTGCATCATATGCAGATTCAACAGTTATTGTGGACGAGTTCACACCTTTAACAACTTCGCTAAAATAAAGAATAAGAGGAAACATTCTAGTATTAAGATGGAAACTTGTGAAAGGAGGCAGAACACAACTATTCAGGCACCCATCTACTGATACATTAAGATCAGCAGCATGAGCTGGCCAGGAAGAAACCAACAGAGGAGTCTCTACTTTTACTGTTTGATCAAGCAGCCAAAGATGATAAAACCAACCACTTTGATCATCTGGGTCAGTAAAAAGAGCTTGGTGTACAAGGTCATATTCATCTGTCAAAACCTTCTCCTTTGGGAAAAATCCTTGAGCCCTTTTTTCCAGCAAATGAGACAAAAGCACACTGCAGAAGTTCTTGGTAAGGAAAATTTTGCAAAAAACGAAAAAGAAAAACTTAAGCAAAGAGATGGGGACACTATAAAGTAAAACAAGCATTTAAAGCAACAGAAATGTGAAAGCTGTAACAGTGTACTATACATGCATATGTGACCTATCATCTAGCTGTTGGACCATTGAAACCGGTCATTCAATAATTTATGGTATTTTAGCCCATTTCAAACTGTTATGAATATAATATTGCACAAAATATTTCTGAATTCATTAATGATACAAGAGGTTGTTTTCTCCACTAATCATATTCAATTATAATGACTTTTAAATCAAAATTAAAATGTTAATATAGGCATACCTACGATTATGCCACGCAGAATAATTGCTAAAATTTGTATTTATCATATTAGTTGTGAAAAGTAGTTCTTCCGCTGCCGATATGTCCTTCAAAGCCGATACGAATCTGAAAGAACATGATGCAGAAAACCACGTCAAAAGGTAATCTGGAATATCAATTTTTTTTTCAAAAAAAAAAAACACCGCACTGAGGTCTTTACCTCCGGTGATTCCACGCATGGAAATTCCGGCCATCACGCTTCTGGAACTCTTCCAGAAGCTAAAATTCGCGATCTACAGATGAATGCCCCTTGCTTATCACCCATTTACGATGATACCACGCTCCATAACACCGGTAATTTTTTCTTAATGCACTCTCTGCCTGCATATATATATATTCAGTCTTTGTAACAAAATCAAACAAACATATCACAAACACAATCTACAACTAAAATTGTGTCCGTCCATGGAGAAAGAAGAGGAAAAGAAAGCAAAATAAAATTTTGAGATTCATTCTTTGTATTGTTTTAATTTCAACTCAACTCAAACCAACCACTAAGTTATACTATGCACAGTTAACTGGAGGTTTACTTAATATTCAAAAGTTGAATTTCTGTTTCCTTTTATACTGTTTCTTTTTATACCGTTTCTCAGCAACCAAACAGGACCTACAGCTACAAGAAAAGGAAGAAAAAAAAAGACAAAATCAGATCTGTTCTCTCCTTGAGAAATGGTTCGCAGAAACATACAACTCTCAATTCTTCGTCGAGAATTGATTTGGAATCTAGATCAGTTTCAGTTTCAGATTGACTGAGATTGTGCTCGACTGCGAGTTTTCGGTAATTCCAAGCGGTGTAGAACTCTGGATTGTTCTCGAGAAGCTTCGCAGTGATCTCTAGGGCTTCTTTTGTGTAACTGATCAATTTTCACAAAATAAATAAATAAATAAAGATCGAATCATTCACAAATCAGTGTTTCAATCAGAGCTTACACAAAACAAACAACTCGCATACATTTATATACACACACACATATATATATATATGAAGAGAGAGAGAGGAGTCACATTTTGTTATGATGATTCTGGAGGAACTGAGATTGTAGGGAACGCAGTTTAGCGGCTTTTTGAGATGAAGCATTTTCATCTTCTAGTGTTGGGGCTTTGCGAGGCCGTCCGTGCATGTTTAGTGCGTTGGGGAGCGAGAAGAGGGAGGGAAGAGGAAGCAGATACGGGAGTTGAGGAGACTTGGAACTTGGACTCGGCTTTATACCGGTATAGTTTTGACTTTTGCTGCCTATTTGAGAATGAGCTTTAGAGCGTCCGATTGATCATTGCCTTAACACGTAAGACAAGTCACGTGATAACGACACCGAATCGTTGATATACAATTTATTAATTAAATAAATTTTAAATTATGTTTAAATTTGATTTATTAATATTTTAAGTTGAACAAATTTTTAATTGAGTCGATGATAAGTTAAGCTTGTAAATTTTAATTTTTTTTATAGTATTAAATTATTTTTAATTTAACAAATTAAGTTTAAATTGAAGAAGTTATGAGCTCAATTTAAATTGAAAAAATTATGTTTCTTGCATTATTTAAAATGAATATAATGTTACGAACTAAATTTGAACTAAAAAAACCGGTGAGCCTATGAACTTGAACTCGTTATATGCATTTTATATAAAATAAATCGATGATCTGAAATAAGTTAAAAAAAACTTATAGTATTATTTTTCAATTCAGAATGCATATAATATTCAATTTAAGGCTTAAAATAATTGATAGTATCATTTTAAATTGAAAAAGTTATATTTCTTACGCTTGCTTATGTCATTATTTTCCCTATTTACAATACTTTGGAGTGGAGATATGTCATAAATGGAATATATATATATATATAGATATATAATTATTTTATCTATCTAATAATTAATAGTATAAAAGATATTTTTTAAAAAAATTAATTATTAGGTAATAAAATTATTAATTATTTATTATATAGAACTAAGTTAATTTTTAAAAATATTTATTAATTATTATTATTGAATATTAATTACAAGAGAATGGATTATATTGTCATTTCTCTACCGCATCTCGGAGATTATCATGAATTTAATTAAAATTTCTGGAATGCAAATTGCTGGGTAGCAACGGTTGCAATCGACTTCTCTCACCTATATCTAATGCTTGATCCAAAAGAACGAGTCCTTGGCCAATGTCTTTTATTCCCTTTGAGGAAAGCTTAGTGATCAACTTTGTGAATGAAAGCTTAGTGATCAACTTGGTTTTGTTTGGCTTGGTTTAGGTGAATAAGCTGGACTATTCTAGTCTTTGGCCAAGTTGCAAGGACTGGAATAAGCTTGGATTGTTCTAACTTGGTTTGGTTGAATTGAATCAAGCTGTACACCAATTCACTACCTAAGAAAACTTGCAAGGAAGTACTATAAATTAAGAGTTCATCCATAACCAATTAAGTTCAAAGTTAAACATATTAACGTCACAATAATTGTACTATGACCCCTGCTCCAACTTTGCCAATACATGCAAGCACAACATAATGGAGCAAACAAGGGCAGTATGGTATCCCTGTAGCAGATATCATAAAACCTCTAAATAAATGTCTCATTTTTCTAATATTCCTCTCATGCATATCTCTCCCTAACTGAAAACCAATCCCAGAAAAATGAATCACCATCTAAACTCACATAGTTCTATCCTTAGTTTGGGCCTGCGTTGCCGCTGTATGCCATTTGGTTCAAGCCATCCATTACACTTGGCACTTCTCCCTGGCATGTAGAAGAATTATTTATCACCGAAGCAACCTGCCCAACTCCAGAGATCTTATTCACTTCCTTGACCAAAGCAGTTAAATCATCTCCACGAAACATTGTGGTGATTCCTGGATTAACACTCGGGTAAAAATTCAAAGCTGTTAGTTGCCCATCTTCAGAATCACCAATGTTATGGGTAACCAAGGGATCTTCCACACCGGATACTTCTCTTTCCTTTCCATCAAAATTTGATTTTTCATCTTGGAAATTCCTCATTGATTTCATGGCCAAACGTTCAGAATCTGCTACTTGGACCTCAGATGCATCAGTTTGATCCAATTCTTGTTCAGGCCGACCATCCATATTAACCTCCAAATTAGCTGTATTTCCAATTTGGATATTGTTGCCCCTCTCTCCAGCACGCCTCCTTTTACAAGGTTTCTTTTTGAATCGACCCTTCTTTGGTTTGAGAGATGTCACAGTCTCCTGGGAATTAACACCCAAATCTGTCACCTTCTTTTTGCATGGAATAACTGTGTACAGAGAGTTGCCAGTGTGTTTCTCATCAGACGCAGATGGACTTGACTCGATAGCTAACAGAGCAGTTCTAGCAGCTTTGATCTCTGCTTCTTTCTTTGTTTTTGCTGCAGCTCCAATATACTTGATCCCCCCAATATCCACGGTACAAGAAAAATGGGGCACTTTGCCTGGTTTTTCATCCTTCTGGCACTCGTACAATGGAATTGCATAATTCATCTTCTGTGCATATTCTTGAAGTAAATTTTTGCACAAGCCTGTTTCGTGCTGCAAAACACAGCCCAAAAACAACTTCAGATATAATATTTGTTTTAAGTAGAGACCAGAATCAGGGAAAAGGAACGTACTTTTGTTGGATAAAAAAAGCACAAATATGATGGTAGCTACAAACCATAGGTATTGAGCCAACATTTACAGAAAAAGATTTCAGAAAAAAGAAGAAAAATGGAAACAATTTCCTTGATTCTGGAGATTTCTTTTGCAAGTCTTTAAACTAATGCCCTGGTCTCCGTCTCTACAGCGATAAATGCAGACATACATATCAATCTCATGAACTGAGCAATTGGCTTAATTAATTAAAAAATGTGGAGGAAAAGAGGGAAGAAAACTAGAATGTGCATGTGCAAGGCACAAGAGCTCGCAGAATGCAGAGGCAGAAGCATCAGATGTGGCCCAGTCGACCATTTTCAGCCATTTAGCACGAGTATGCGTGCATCTGCAGGTGTAGGTGTGAGAGCTCGTGATGCTGGGGAGGAATAGGCAGAGCCACACGACACAAGTAGCTATCTAGGTGACATGAAGTTCAAACCAGATGTGCCATACAACCTACAATCACCACACGAAATTTTGTTTGGCAACTAAAATTAACACATGAGACCACCCAGCCCATCCTTCTGTTCTTTTTTTTTTCTTTGTAAAAATTTATCAAGGAACTTGCTACATGGACTCCAATACCTGTTTAAGGATCAAATTACCCACATCATATATGTCCCCTTCAATCTTCTACCCATAAAACCTGATTTCACCACCATCAGTGAGTGCAATTTCTAAAGAATCACATGTATTTGTTCCAGATTACTTTCTAAAACAAACTTGTGTTAATAATCATTTAATATCTTACTAGATGGATTGTTGGGGCAAGGAAAGTGACCTTGGAAATTCAGTATAAAAGTAACTTCTTATTAGGAGAACAGTTGTCAATAGAATAGTAGTGGGATGAAATTCTGAGTCTGGAGGAACCATAGGATAATATACTGCAACATATGCTCAAAGCATTTGGCAGAAACAAACTGTAGGGGACGTTTTAATCTAGGGCAGACAACCCCAATTTCACCCCCTATCATAAATTAATAAATTAATGCAAAAATCATTCACATACATCCCAAATATCATGCATCATTCAATGGAAAAAGTAGTAGCGTACATTTTCTTCCAACAAGGAATCCTAGTTTCCCTCTGCAATTCACTTTTGAAATTACAACAAAATTCACTTGAAGATTCTCGCCAAACATTGGAGTCGACCTTGATTTTTTTTTTAAAGTCTCTTCACAAGTTTCCAAGTTTCATTTTATTACTAGGTGAGTCAAGAAAATGCATCCCCAGCTCAAATTTGGTTTTGTTACTTCTTGAAATCCAGGAACTTCCGGATATTTATTCCTATTCCAAAGGTGACAGAGCCAAACCTGAAGTTGATGTTCTGATGACAGGAGGGGTTAGAACACAGGCAGATGGGTCCCCCCCCCACCCCCCCAAAGATATCATGATCATTTGATGATCATTGATAAACCTCCCTCCTATTGTTTGAAGCACTAGTACAATTAGTACTCTGACAAGAGGCATCAGAAAATTATGCAATTTTAGATTTTTGAGGCTACTATTTAAAATAAAAACACAAATATTACAAATATCCAAAATTACAAGTTTACAACCACAACCCAACACAAGTATGGTACAAGGAAAACAAATATAATATATATACACATTTGATAAGTACAAGGAGAACAGAGATATCAAAAGTGAAGAAGAGTTGCTTCAGCATATAAGAACAGCATGCCAAATGCACTTCTACTTCCCTATGAAACTAAAACAACTTTTATGTAGGCAAGGAAGAGGGGCTAGTGTTTCTTGAAAATGCAGCCGTGTCACTTGAATTGTAGACTATAACCAAATTATTTCCCCTAGCTTGTGTTCCCATCAAATCAGCTTCCAATGCCATGTCACTTAAATTGAAATGTGCATTGCATGTGACCACTTAAGTGATGTGAACACCCCCACATCAGAAGGGTAATAAACTGAAAAAGAGGGCTGCAAGGATAAAATTGAGTGGAAGCTAGACAAAGGAGTCTTCTTGGTGAGTTCATTATATAAGCGCTTAACGAACACTGTTCATGGCAAGTTAAGGTGGCGCATCATCTGGAAATCCGGTAGTCCCCCTAAAGTAGCCTTTCTTGCTTGGGAGGCTTGTCGGAAAGCCATTCTGACACTGGACAATTTGCAAAGGAGAGGATACCAGTTGGCCAATTGATGTGGTTTATGTAATCAGAAGGCAGAATCGGTGGACCACATCCTTCTCCATTGCACCTTTTCCAGGGATTGTTGAGATATGGTGCTCTTTCTGTTCGGGATGTCGTGGGTTATGCCAAAGTCGGTTGGGAACTTGTTGATTACTTGGTTGGGCAGTAAAATTCAAAAGACTGCTTGGAATTCGTGGAGGATGATTCCTAGTTATCTCATGGGGAGCATTTGGAAAGAACATAATAGTAGGATTTTTGAAGGGGAAGAGCATCCCAATGCCGCATTTAAAAATAGTTTTTTCTACTTACTATTTTTTTGGGGACAAAGAGGTTTTCCCTATAAATGTCTTTTCTTTTGTTGACTTTTTGGGGTTGTGGAGGCCGTAATAAAGTTTTGTAGTTTGGTTGCTATGGGTTAGCCCCCCCCCTCGGGTTCCTTTTATATTACACTTACTTATCTAAAATATAAAAAAAGAGAAAAACATGTCACTTAAATTGACATTTGCATTGCATGTGACCACTTAAGTGATGTGGACACCCCCACGTCATAAGGGTAATAAACTGAAAAACAAAACAAATTACCACCAATGCCTAATAGAGAAAATAAAAGTAAAATAAAGATAAAACTAATTTCTAACCCTAAGTTACATCAAATTGTAGGTGGGATTCCTTGATCCTTTTTCTTCACTTCTTTTTATTCTCTCTCTCTATTCAAAAATACTATTCTCAGTTTATTGTTCATAGCACAAGAATAGCCCCCATTCTAACCTAAAAACTTTACCCTTTCTAGTCCCAATCAATCGTAACCTTTTCCCCTATCTTTTGGCCCGTAAGTTCACACCAAAAAACTATAAAATAACTGCTGTTCAGAGATTCCAGTAACTATTTTTCTGAAATTCCTGCGACCAACCATTTTGAAACCAATGCCAACCCTAAGCCTTCTAGCCTACAAACCATATAGGTCAACCCTTTAAAACCTTAAACCTACAAGCTTTTCACAACAAAACCCACCACAAAATCATCCCTAGACTGCTTTATTCAAACTTTGGTAAAGTTGTCCCACATCAAACCCTTTAAAAGTTACTAAGTTAAGACTTAAGACACCCGGTCACCCTCCATTGTAAAATTTTGTACTAATGTGAAAAAAATATGAATTGTAGTTCACCTGCACTCCATGCATATCAACTATAGTGCACCATGTGCCACCAACATGCTCTCATATGTTTTCCAACAAAATATCAATCAAGACAATTTTATTACCCTTGAAGAGTAAATAACATAGGGCCTCACAAAGGGAGTGCAAAAGGCTTCTTCTTTTTTATCAGTAAAGTGTAATATGTATTATTTAAAAGTAGCCTGAGGGGGGCTAACCCATGTACAAAAGAAGAAGGGAGGGGCCACAAAAATTAAAGACCCTAACTCTCCCAAAAAAGAAAGAAAAGTATCTAAAGTCATGGAATATTCCTCTTTACACCAAAAAAGCCACAAATGCAAAAAAAAAAGTCCTCAAGGCTCCACAGAGAGAGCTCTTTGTCTTCAAAAATACGTTTGTCCCGCTCCCTCCAAATGCACCAAACTAGACATAACGACACCATCCTCCACATGGACTTCAAGTCTTTTCTCATCCTACTAGCTCTCCAACTCAAAAACATCTTCCTTAGGGATGCCGGCGTAACCCATTTGTAGCCAAAAAGCAGCAGCACCATATTCCACATGTCCCCTGCCACATTACAATGAAGAAGTAAGTGGTTTATGGTCTCCTCCTCCCGCTTGCACATGCAACATCTACTAGGAATATAGAATCCCACTTTCTTCAAGTTGTCCAAGGTAAGAATTATCCCCTAAGCTGCCGACCAACAAAAGAATGATACTTTCTTTGAAACTCTAGATTTCTAAACCAATTACCACAGAAAAGTCTCCTCCTTCCTCCCAATCAAGAGATGATAAAAAGAATTCACCGTGAACTTCTTTTTCTATTCAATCCTCCAAACCATAGCATCCTCCCTCCCCCTCCTCACCACGTACCTACTCAACAAGGCCAGTAGCTCCTCCACCTCCCCATTTCCCAATCATGTAAATTTCTCTGAAAACGAGGACTCCAAACCACCTTGCTACCAACAACATCAACCCAAAATCGCACCCTAACTCCCTCACCCACCTCAGCCTACTAGCTTTCTGAAATCAACCCTCCCCTTTTGAATAGCTTTCCACACACCACAATCATAATCATTAGAAAACCACCCCCGCCCCCGCCCCCACCCTTACCATACTTAGTATCAATGACCCTCCTCCAGATCGCTTGCCCTGCAATAGCATATCTCCACATCCATTAACCCAATGCTGTATGGAAAACGCACATATCTTTAAACCCCGAACCACCTTCATTCAATGGATGCTTCATTTTGTCCCATCTCACAAGATGCATCTTCCTCTCCCCGTCCTTACCTTTCCAAGGAAAATCCCGCTGTAACTTCTCCAGTTTCTTTCTCACGGAAGCAAGCAGCAGAAGCAAAGACATCACATAAATGGGCAAATTGGCCAGCACACTCTTGATGAGAGTAACCCGTCCTCGTGGGAGTGCAAAAGGCTTAATATTTCTTTCTTATATAACTTTTGGGCCAGCCCTATGAATATTTGTGAGAGCGGGGGGATAGCCGAGATAAAAAAAAAGTTGGGAAGCAAAATTAACCACCCATGACCATAAGCACCATAAAATCCTTAAGAGGGACACTCATCAAAAATTAAACACTCAATATGGACACGGGCAAGCCACAACCACCTATGAGCTACAATGAGTATAAATTAATTTAAAAGACCAATTAATTAAATAAACTAGTTATAAATTAATTGTCCGTTAGTTTCAGGATGTTATTAGTTATAGTTTGGAACTCCTTTGTAACAATAAAAGGAAATGCTTTCTTATATAGACTACAATTTCTTCCTGTTAAGTTATGATAATGTACAAAGCTCTGCCACTCCCTCTATGTTGAAGGAGTTCATGAGAGGTACAAGCTTCCAAACAGCAGGATTTCTTTGGTTGAAAACCATCCTTGAATGATGTTTCTTTTTCTTCTAAAATGATTTGGACATCTACAACCTTTCAAAATTTCATCTTTTCCTTGGAAAAACTTACTGGATATATCCTCCCAATTGATTACCTTCACCCAAGGCATTCGATATGGGTGAATAGGATATGAGGATTCTTGTGAAAGTTATGCAGACCACTAGTATATTTTAGGACTGATTTCACTTTTCTTAGTCCACACACAATTTATATTTCATGGATCAATCAGGGATATCTTTTGAGTTGGCACATAGGCATTTGGTCCTACGGAAAGTTTTCTGGGAGCGTGTGGACTTTGACACTCTTGATAACTGAATGGAAAAATTCCAGATCTATAGTCTTATAGGGAGCGAATTGCATAATGATTGGGATCATGTTTCAGAGTAGTCATGCATTTGCATTTAGTTCCAGAGTATTTTGACTGCATGCATTTGCAATTAGTTTACCCTTTACTGCGACATCTAAACCTGTGAGGGATCCCACCCATGCTCTTTTTCTTTTTAATTATAATTAAATTCACCAATTCGACGAAAATAAAAAGATTCAGAATAAGGGGAAAAAAAGAGCTTCAAACTATGAAATGCAATACTATAAATTCAAATAAAAGGTACAAAAACCTAATGTTGTTTTCTTATAAAATAAAATCAGAAGGGAAACTAAAAATGTAAGGGGTAACAATAAGTGCAACTTTTCAATGCAATGTGACAACAGATAAAAATCAATTACCACTGGTTGAGAAATACATTCCTTCACGTCCCCAGACTTAGTTAACTCCACAAGAGCAACTTCAGCAGCTGACTGTTCTGCTGCCTTACGATTGAAAAATCCGGGCAGCGAATCAAACCTAACATTGTTTACAATCACAGTTGACCTAAAGGAAGGCTCATGAGAAGGGCCTTCCTTTATAGTCTCATACACAGGAGTAGGAAGTCCTACTTTCTGAGCATACTCCTGTAACCGACTCTTGAATACATAGCAATTTGAAACACCTGCAATGTGTCAAAGGCAAATGTGAAGATGGTCACTATAAGGAGATTCACCTTAAAACAAACATAAGAATCAAGAAAGGTTAAACCAAATTAATAGGTATCTCTGTTCACCAATACTATTAAGTCAAGTATTCTATGAAGTGTTCACAGAACAAAATTTCCATGGCTGTTATCCATTAACTAGTAGTTTTCTTGACTAATTTTAACAAACTGAAAGGAGCAGGCCGGGGTACTTTTTTTGGTTGTTGGGGGTGGGGGGGTTCACATCTCTCTCTCTCACCACCCGACTGTGTGTCCCCACTCCCCCAAGCCCTACCACCTCTTGATAATTCTGGCTCCAATATCACTCTCTCCATGTCTCACTGTGTGCACTATCAAATCATCAGATAACTTGTTGTCCCACTCCAAAATGTGAAGACCCAGAATTTATCAGCTAAACTGCATATTCTTATTTGTCAAATAACACTAGAGTAATCACATAGAAGTCATTTTCTTAATCAGTTCTCAAACTGGACTAGCAACATATTTCCATAAAATTCTTCATTCACTATATTGTCACAAGCTAATAAATTCAACTGTCAAATCATTCTCTTTGTAACAGGACTGTTAAATCAGTCCGTATATCTGAAAGAGTTTAATAACCAACCACAGTACCTAAAATGGATTGCTCAGCTTCCAGTGTAGTTTCATGAACCAGGACTGTGCACACATACTGTAGCTAAGTTTAGTTTCTCTCTGTAGATGGGAAACAAATGTCTATCCAAGGCTTAAAATTTACCGAAACCTAATCCGCCCAAGCTTCTGGTGAGATATATGGTGTACCATTACTCAATCTTCAAAAATTGAGATCCAAATCCAGGTCAACTAAAACATGGAATAAACTCAAGAAACAAAATTTAAATAGGCAAAACAAACCAGCTCTGAACCGCTGCATTCAAGTGAAATGAGAATAATAGTAAAATTTACACGCCACTAGTCCTTTTCATTCCTCATTTCTATTCTTTTTTGCTCCCAACCCTCTTCAAAAATAAAGAAATCTTACAACTAAGTATCTTGCCAAGAACAACTAGCAAACAATGTGAATTGAGAAAATCAAAGCCCCAGTACTATTGTTGAAATTTTTTGAATATATTCGTAGAAATATATGTACGTGTGTGTAGATGCGCTAGCAAGAATTATCTGTTCTTCAAAACCAGTATCAAACCTAATTTTTCAATCCATGTATCTATTAACCCATAATTGACAAATTGTTGTAAAAAGTCAATCCTAACAGAAAAGCACGAACCAGAACACACCAAATTCCTAATATATAAGAAAGATAAAACTGAATACCCACAGCAAATATAGATAATCTGAAATTTTCTTTACAAAACCCTAAGTGGGTATAATCGGGTTTATGTATATACACATATACATAAATACACACACATGAACTCGACTCAACAAAGCGTTGTCCGAACATAGAGAGAGCTACCTTGGAAACCATCGTTGGTGGACATATCTTCGACCGTTCGTCAGTGAAAATTTGGAGCTGAGGAATTTCTGAGACGATAGGCCGTCTTTCAGTACTCGAATCTCGCTCAGAGAGTCACTGTAATGGGCTGTGGATAAGTAAGAAACTCGAAACCTCAGGTAGTGCTCACCTGCATGAAGCTCAATAGAGTCGATGACTAGGAACCGCAATATCGATAAATGGTTGCGAATGATTACGATGGCAAAATAGATATTTTGAGTATAAAGTAAGGGCAAAATGGTAAATGGAGGAAACAATCAGTGAAGTTCAACAAAATCACCGCGTGCTACTGTAAAATCGTGTTGTTTGGGTCGGCGGATCGTCTCTCGAATCTTTACAAAGCTTCAGGGATTGAATGCCAGTTCCGGTGAACAAACTCTCTCTCTCTCTCTCTCTCTCTCTCTCTCTCTCTCTCTCTATATATATATATATATAAATACATATATACATGTATATATGTATTAGATATTCATAGGCCTGGTTCTAGGGTTTCTCTCACTTCCACAGTTCTGGAAAACTTTTAACGATGTTGTATTTATGAAAAAAACCCTAGTTTGCAGCGCATTTGTATTAGTTTGCTACAAAACTGGACTAAGACTGCATATGTGTTTAGTCTTGGCTCAGGGTTTTCTCTCAATTCGACTGTTTTAGAAAATTCGAAGGTCATCGTGCTGGCAAATGAGTCGAGTTTGCTACACGTCTTCATGAATTATCTCTATATTAGTTTTCTGCACAATTGGATTTTGATGGTTGTTTCATCCTTAGATTAAATGGAGGAATCAGCAAAGAGAAAGGAAAGACTGAAAGCAATGCGTATGGAAGCTTCGCAGGCCGGAGTTTATAATGATGGCGGGAGTTATTCCGGGTCTCATGGCCTCTCCAATCCGTTAATTGAAACCTCAGCAGCTCTGCCTGCGCAGGTGGAGTCTAATGCCACTCCAAGGTTTGATTATTACACAGACCCTTTGTCGGCATTTTCTGGCCACAAGAGAAATAGCAATGCCAGCAATCAGAATCCATCAGGATATTTCACTCCTCCAAGTAATATCACATTCTTTTAACAATATCACTTGCTTATATTTGGGTATTAAGTTACTTTATGCTTGTCGTCATACATTTCTGTTTGTGAACCAACCATAGTTGTTTAGCTCTTGATTTTGATTTGCCTATGATGTTGAGTTTAGCTCTTTGTGATGTATGACAATGTGATTAAGATATTTTTGGTGAATAAGAATTTTATCTGACTAGAAGATGAAAACAGTTTCTAACCCTCTCAGACCCTGCGGTAGTGAGAGCCTCGTGCATTGGTCTAGCCTTTTTCGTAAAGTTTTGTTTTTTAGTATGGAAGTCACCAAGCAGTGGGGACATATAGATAGTGGTTAGTAGTTACCTAGCAACATGAATGGGGCTGCAAGATTAGGGTGTGTAACTGAGGGGGTTGTTGAACAGATCATAGCTGAACTCAGTCCTACTGGGGAGATATGTTAAAAGAGCAGAGAAAAAAGTTACCCCGCCCTGAAAAAAGAGGGAAAAAAAGGAAAACCCTATAGAGATAGGATGGGGGATGTGAAGTACGCAGCTAGTTCCAAAACCAATCCTCTGTAATGGCCACTATCTGGGCAGGGGTCAGAAAAACTAAATCGCTGCAGAGGAGTCTGAGTAAGAATGATTATTTCCAAGTAACATGTGAAGGCTTGCACAGAGAGTAACAGGGGTTTAGGACAGGAGACAAAGGAGTTGATGAATGGTGCTGGTGAAGAATTGCCTACACTAGATCTAATGATTTTAGGATGCATAGCGCTCCATAAGTGCCTCGGTTAGATTTTTATATAGTTGTATACGAAGAAGCACGGATACGGACATGGGACACAGATACAACACGACATGGACACGCACACATTATTTCTCAAAAAGTAGGATACAGACGTGTCAGGGACACGTTAAATATGTATAAATTTTTTATATGACCATATAATAAAAACCTAACGTTATTTCAATTAACATTAACATAAAAACATACAAAATATTATTAAGTATCAAAATAACAAAGATATTAAATAAAAAATCAAGAACTTCATTTAATCATCAACATACATGATTCAAGTTCCAAAACAAATTTACTAACTGTTACATATAACATATACATATGTGTGTGCATATAAAACTAAAAAAAGAACTAAGAAGAAGAGGAGAAAAGGAAGAAAAAATCCAAAAAAAGGAAAAAAGAAAACATGTCCATAAAGTGTCCAGAACATGTCCGGAATTCAGTAAAATTAAAAAAATTGGGCACTTTTTTCGTTTGTCCAACACGTGTCCAAGAAGTATCCGAGAGTGTCTGTGTCCGATACGTCAGCTAAAATAAAGTATCCATGCTTCATAAGTTGTATAGATATGAATGGTTTAAGAATGGGCCTACAAAGAAAAGAGTTTTTCATGAATAATGTCTCAGAAATGTTGCAGCTGAGGCTGAGGCAGCAAGATAAAAGTTGTTATTTAGTTAACCACATCCTCTAGTTATTTTGTACATTTTGTCCTAATGGCCACAAAATGCCCGTCTTTTGGCTATTGTTTAGGGTAAGAATGACTAAATTCAAACAATTAAAGGGTTTCTATGAAGCTTGGATACTTCTATAGGTGAACCATTTCTATGTTGTATTTGCATTGAATATTATACAATTCCACTCAACTCAACACAACACAACAAAGCCTATCTCAACCATGTCGCTCTTTGTTGAGATATTAAATATTTAGTAATAACTAATAATAAAAGGAGATCATAAGCATTCTTATAACTTAAATTAAATATATTACATTTTTATTTGTGAAAGAAAGTTCATTGCCCTTAAAAATATGTATGAATATCTTATTTTTATGCTTGAAATTGTATAATTGTGAGGAAACTTTTGCACTAATAAACTTAATAACTAATACTAGTTCTATTAATTTATAAATTTAGGGTCGCCCAATATTAGGACTTATTAGTGGGTCCATTGTATCCATAAGTTGACAATAAATTTGATACTTTGGGACATGTCTAACATCTTGACATTGAAGTGTGGTAATTCTACTCTCTAGTATAACATTATAAAATAAATTTTCAGGAAAAAAATTACAAGGGTTTTAAGCATTTGAAGTACTTTTTATAGAAGAAAAATTGAAATACAAGGAGGTTAGATATGTTGAATTTGGTCCCAAGTTGATGTCCATACAACATAACCCTTAGTTCTATCTTGTGAAATTTAATTAAAAGTCAAAACTTAAAACTAGTTGATAGATCTATTAAAAAATATTTTAACATTCATACATATATATTGCCAAGTCATCATTGTGTCCCTCCCATTTTTTAGAATATCTTGTATCAGCTATGTCTATATAACCAACTGCTTAACTGTGTCCACAGGTTTATGGGTGCAATATTGCTCCTTGTATATGTATGTGGGGATGTTGTAGACAATAATGTTCTTGCAAGATGTTTGATTGAAACTTTGAAATATTGGAGTGTTCAAAACATTTTTGGGTCAACACCTTGGAAAAAAAAGATAAGAATTAAATATTGTACATTTTTTTTAAAATCATCTGAAATATCAAATATGGTGGAGTATTCTAATATTTTCAGAAGGTTAAAAACATTTATGGGATTGACGAATGTAATAATAAAAAAAACATTTTACATGGGCAAGTAAGTTGTGATTACTGATTTTATCAAGAAAAGACAAGCAAAAACAAATTATCTTCTGAAGAGGTAAAATCCTTCCTGTGCATGGTGGATGAAAATTGTGGGTGGGATGTGTTATGAAATTGCTGATTGAGGTCTAGTGGGTGCATATGGAAATTAAATTGGAGTTGTGTTGCGACTTACCCAAAAAAAGAAAGAAAAAAGAAATTGGAGTTGTGTTGTGGCTCTGATAGTTGAACGTATGATTTCAATATAGCATTGTTTCTGTGTTTCTCTGGGGTTCGGGGTTAGGGATCTGTAGTTGTATATACAAAATTGCTCTTAAAATGATCATTATTATTAACATTATAAGAGTACCATTCATTGAGAGACATCTGCTTCAGTTATTTTTATACGAGCATAATATATATTTTAATATATCTTTTAGTTGATTAGGAACAGTGGTAACAGTGGTAGACTTTATAGCTTTACAATTTATTATATATAAAAATGCATCGTTTTCCAGATTGCTGAAGTATTATTTGATTTGAACTATTCTTTTAACAATGCTTTGGATGTTTTATGATCCTAATTAGTCAATTGGAACTTCCATGATCCTAATTTATGTTCATTAACTAACAATAGATCAGAATATTCTAATTGCATGAAATGATTATTTATTTATTTCCTTGTTGGTTTAGCAGGACCAAGGAACCCTGAAATAACTCCCCCTCCAGCTCATCAAGCCCAAGCCTACTATTCCCCTGACCAGAGAATGTACCAAACACGGGCCCCCCATTATAGCTCTGGTCCCTATAGAAGCCCAATAGGAATGGCCAGTCCTTTTGGGGCACATCAAGGAACTCCTCCCAGAGTCTGGAATGGATCGGGTGGCTCCTCTAGCTACTGTTTTCCATCTAATTCACCAAGAGGCGGCAACTTTCCCAGCCCTGGCTTTGTACAGGGAGGTAGTCCTGGTATTAATTCAGGGCAGGGCAGAGGGCCCTGGTTCAGCAACAGTCCCAGCCCTGGTTCAGGATATAAAGGCAGCCCTAGTCCTAATTCAGGGAGAGGCAGGGGTCGCTGGTTTGGCAGTGGAATGAGCCCCGGTTCAGGACGAAGTGGTGGGAGAGGACTAGGTTCTCGTGATCGTGTCTCGGCAGACCTTAGACCAGATCTGTATTATAACAAATCAATGGTAGAAGACCCATGGAAGTTATTGAAACCTGTTATTTGGAGGAGAGCAAATTTTGCAGTAAAGAGTTTGAATACCCCAGACTCCCTAAAATCTTGGCTTCCGAAATCTATTAGCATGAAAAAAGCTAGGGTTTCTGAAGCTTCAAATGTGTCCACTTCTAAGCCAACTGGCCCAAGTCTTGCTGAGTATCTGGCTGCATCATTTAATGATGCTGTCAATGATGAAGCTGTTGACGATGAACCAACTGTGTGAAGGTTTTCATTTTGTGGAGAAGCTGTCAGTCTTATTCTGCACAATCCCTCTAGATGGCTGAACAGAAAGCAGAAAAAAGGCATCTGTTGTGATTTTTTGATGCCCAAGAATACCAAGAAGTTCCAACACCAGTTTTTGGAAGTTGTCGAGAAGATCATCGTGACATGTATTGATTTTCAAAATTTCAACTAATTATCAGGAGGCTGCACACATTTGAAACTATTCTAGTTCAACTTCACATCATTTGATTTGCTTGTAGGCTATTGTCTGTAATTAATTAAATTTCAGTTGCTGTTAATGTTGAATTTTGTCAATTAGATTACTAGCTGATATGTTATTTATAAGTTACACGAAAGAGAGAACCCTTTTTCCTCTACTCTCTGAGATTTAACTCTTAAGGTAGAATTGATATTGATGATGACTGGCATTTTGGGGCAGATGATTTCTAAATAATTTTTATTTTTGTTGTAATTGCACCGTATGCTCTCTCTCTCTCTCTCTCTCTCTGACACACACACACACAGAGGAACTTCATATTAGATTTTTGAAGGAGTGAGTTACTGGGTGGGGGCTTATACAGGTAAGCCCACAAATGTGCTAAGCACGAAAGAAAATAGAGAGGGGGAGCTGACCATATATATGACTGTATAAACCGCGTGTGTGCAGCGCACATTGGGATGACTGGTACAAGTTTGGGGCAGGGCTCTCACACTTGTTCTCGACCGTCTAAAGGGAGTCTTCCCCCTCACCGACTCATCTTGTCCTCTTCTAAAAATTAATTTTGTTTTTTAAAAAAAATTAAAACTAATCTATATTTAATATCATTACAAATATAAATCCATATAGACATGTCTATACAAATTATAATATATATCTATATATACACACACATACATCATATATAAAATCTCATTTCCTGTTCTTGTCCTAATTATATTAAGGGTACAATCAAGGATGGAGTTAGGTGTAGACTAGGGTGGGATGTGGCTCTCTTTACCATTAATACCATTTAATTTGTGTTACATAGAGTTCCTCTTAGAATCAAAGAGACAAAGAAGCAGGTCGCAGGCATGATCAAATTAAACTTTGTCTGCACGTGAAATGATATTGTATATCATTAATTACTGTACCATATTATTTTGTGACAACTTAGAATAATTTCTAAAGATTTGATCTCATTTTTTAGCATAATGGTATACAAATTATTATTTAAAAAAAAATTACCAAACAGTTATACAAATCTTATAGATGAACCTACATGAGGAGGTCTAAACTTGAGTTGTGTAGTTAATCACTTAATATCAATAGTATTTGTCTTTATAAAATGTCAACATTCCTAATTTAGATATAATGATTTTTCATTATATTTTCTTACTTTATATATATATATATATATATAAAGACGTGAAAAGGGGGAATCGAACTCACATACCAACTACGTGAGGGTGGGCACTTGTATTACTCGGATAAGATTTTATTATATTTTCACTATGATAGACTTATAAAGACATCGCATGACACCTCTTTCTAAAAGAGATGTCTTAAGCTCAAAAAAACAAACTCATAAAGTCTCGTCACTGAATTGGATTAGGTTCAACAGTGGTTTGATGGATCGAAGTGATCGAAATGAACAATACTTTTATGTCGGAACTGGATTGTACGCCTAACATGGTATTAGAGTTAGGGTTGAATCTGAGCCGAGGCAGGGATGTTGGCATCCCACATCATATCGCCGTAACACATCTGTCTTTAAGAAATGTGCTTTTTTAGCTTAAGATCCAAAAAGACAATGAGTTTGGACAAATTTATGAGAGTTTACCATTGAATTGAAAGCTTAGATTTTACCGAGTTGATAGACTAAAATGGATAATAATTTTAGATAAGAGTTGGACCACACATCTAATATTACTTATAACAAATAATATAAGCTATAAATATTGATCTTAGATTTGATTCTTTGTTGTTCTAACCGGAAAAGTTAATCATTTTACCTAATACCAACAACTTAAATACAAGTTATTAATAATTTATTAATTATTAAAAATTATTAATTTATTAAATATTAATTATGAGGTAGTTAATCGTAAGTAACATATATTATAGCGGAGACGCATTGCGGATGGAATATTAATTATAAAGTGCCTCTACATGATTTGGAGCCAACAATAGGGCCATGTAATGTCATTTCTAGTTAATGTTAAAAGACACGGTGACTGGTGGAGCCTTACTTGGGTACGAGAAATAAATAGTTACCATACAGAAATTCAATTACTCCGAAGACATGGGCAACGTGGGTGGCATCAATGCCCAAACAACTAGTATATATTATCGGTGGCGATCCAAAAGTTGTAGTTAAAATGGAGTAAAGTGTATATATTATAAATTTAAAATAATTTTGTGAAAACTCGATAAGTTTTAGGGTGTCAGAACTTAATTTTAAAAAAAAAAAATTGGGTCAGAACTTTATTGACTATTATTTTGTGAAAACTCAATAATAATTTTGTGAAAACTCAATAAAGTGTATATATTATAAATTTAAAATAATTTTGTGAAAACTCAATAATAGTCAATTCTTAATTTAAAAAAAAAAAAAATTTGGATGAGGCCATACTAATCTTAACATAAGACTATTATTGAATCAGAACTTGATCTCAATTCAATCTAAATCAAATCTATTTATCTTAATATAGTTAAAAGGATTTGATCTAATGATCTGATAACAAAATTACAATATCAAAGTCAATTTTAAATTTTTTTTGGAAGGAGGCCACAGCCTCCTTAGCAAAGGACTATTACTGGATCGGATATTGATCCAAATTCAATTCAAATTTAATCTGTTTATTTGAATATGGTTTAAAAAATTTGATCTAATGATCTGATCCAATCCAAACTCAATAATTCATTTAATTAAATGGATCAGATATGAATTAAATAAATCCTGATTCGTTAATAATCCGATCAGATTAAATATAATATAAGATCCTAGTCTCATTCTCTCGTAGGCTTGGACAATTAACTCTCGTAAAAGAATTTCCACTCCAACGATTGGCATTCTTTCTTGAGATGACTACATTACTTAGTATTGTTTTTTAATTTCTAATTTTAGTAAAGTCTACCAAAAAAAGGGGACAACAATTCAAAACCACAAAAAAATGTGTTGCCCCTCTTCATGACGAATACCAACCTTATTTCCAACCCTTGTGTATTGTTGGCAAACAATTATTATGAGCGCTCGTCTGGTCATTCAAAAGTTTACTAAAAAGTCTTTCGGATTTGTATTAAACATAAAGGATTGTGATAGACTTTGTGGAAGGAAAGGAATTAGATGATTTTTGAGGGGGAGGAGATGCCATTTTGAGTATTGTTAGTTGGTTGTATGTTTCACTTTAGATTGTGATGGTTTACTAATTGTATGCTATTTTTTATTGAATAGTTGTATGTACTTTAGATTGTGATGGAACTCAAGGTTGGTTGGTATTTAATCATTTGTTTTTTTTTTTATTGATTTAATTTTTTTATGAATACAATGAATTATAGGAAATTATTAATAAAAATAATGATTACTTCATTTTTAAACAATATTTTTTGACTGAGTGATTTTCTGAGCGTCGAGACTATCAACTAAGCAATAAGCTAAGTCAATTGCTTAGAGTTGCCTCGAAAATTTGATATTAAAAAAGGTAAAAAATTTGAAAACAATTATTGGAAAAGTATGATTTATTGATCTCGTTAAAAGTTATTATTATTTTGTGAATAAAGCGATTAAGTATTACAATGTATGAATTAGAATCAATCAATTATAACTACTCTAGCATATTATAATAAAAAATCAACTAATATAATCAATCCTATACAAATTCGAATAAGGAAACTTTCAAATATGGTCTTGAAAAGTAAAACTTATTGATTTTGAAGAATGGGAAATTAGACATATTTTTCTCTATTTTTTATCACTAATTTTATAAAAGTCTCCTTAAATTCTAATTTTGTACATGCATTGTTACTCTCCTCGGTCTATGATCCGGATCCCACGTTAAAAATATATATGATTATTATATAATGTTATTTTATATATATACTAGTTAGTGACCCGTGTTTTGCATAAGTATCGTCAATCCGATCAACAAAAATAATTACATTAAAATGATATATCTAAGTAATTGTAAATTCTAATAACAAAAATAATTACATCTATTGAAAAAAATAAACAAATAATAATTTTATAAATAATTAATACATAGAAAAACAAAATTATAAATCTTATCAATAAAAATAATCACCTTAAAATAATACATCCAGGTGATAGTATCTCTTACAAAAATAAAAATAATTGAGTAGACTAAAAAATTGAATAAATGATAATTTTGTAAAGACAAACTTGTAAATAACTAATTTTGGAAGAATAAACCTATCATTTTGCCCATACGGCCAATTCCCACTTTTTATTTAAGCGTGTGTGTAGCTATCTATATATATATATATATATGGGATAATTTTATTACCTCTCTCAAAATTGGCTGCAACTTGCAGCCACTGTGGCCCCATTAATTTAGATAGTACATTCATGGTCTATTAAGTTCCGAAAGATATATAAATTTAATAGTTGACAGCTATAACAGAATATATTAAAAAATAAGAAGTAATTAAAGTTAAATTGATTTGCATTGGCTTGAGTTCTATTTTTGGCAAGATATTAATTATTTGAAAATATTTAATTGTCATATCATTATTACTCCCTCCGTCCTATTTTACGAGGTCTTTATTACTATTCATTTAAAGAATTTCATTTGAAAAGTTAACTTACTTTTAAGTTATAAATTTTTAAAATTATCATCTATTACACTTAATGTGAACATGATTTACAATTAAATGAAGTCAATATGAAAAATTTTAATTATTTTAAAATAATAAAATAATACTTCCAAAAAAGTTAGAATGCCCAAAAGGAATTATCATTTTGGGACGGAGGGAGTATTATCTTGGTCTAGTTAGGCCACATGATAGGGTAAACCTTTTCCTTCTCAAACACAAGAAATTATGCCCAGTTGGGTGTAGAACAATGGTACTAAGGACGGACCTCGGGATACTTAGCAGTTGAATGGTGTGGGTTCGATTCCTTTGGGCCACACGCAAGTTCGCGATTTACTTGATCCGCCTGATTATTGGACGATTTGGCGAATCCAGGGTTTACCCCTTCAGGCTATGGGCCGAAGGTTGCTGCTTGTAGAGGTGTCAATTCGTGTTATCGTGTCGTATTCAGGTCGTGTCAAGACATACATATTCAAAAATCTGTGTGAACCCTAACCCGACACTATTAACTAATCGTGTCAAGTTTCAAAACTCAAACCTAACCCATTTATTAAAAAGGTTACACGTGTCGACACACTTAACCCGTTTATTTTAATTTTTTTATTTTTTTAATAAAAAATTAACCTATCTTTTAATATGTGTAAATAATTTTCAAGTTTAGTAACTTTGAGTATGGGCCAAATCTAAGTAAAAACCTCTTTTATAAATAAAAAATCTCAAAACCTTAATAAATATTTGATGTGAGACGAATTATTTTAACTCATAATATATTTTATAATTAAACGTGTTAAGTCGTGTTAAACGGGTTGACACTAGTAAAACTCAAACACGACATATTTATTAATCGTGTTATACCTGTCAACCCGTTTATGACCCAAACTCACTTATGTTAAACCCAAACCCGTTAACTTCGTGTCGTATTCGAGTCGTGTTGTCGTGTTAAAAATTGACCTGGGGGTTCCACGTCATCAAAAAAAAAAAAAAACAAGAAATTAGTCCTCATAAACAAAAATTATTTTATAAGTAGGTTACATGATTTGATATTTTATAAAATTCATGTAAAATTTATTGTAAAATTAAAATTACAGTGATTATCATACTATAATAACTTCTCATAAATACTACCTTTAGTAGAGATAAAATTCAATCCTAAATTTTTAGTATATTTTATTAACTAATTTAATTAGGATACTGAATCCCAAGAGGTTAATCAAATGATAAAACCTTAAAAATTAAAATTTAAGTCTTTATTTTGAGTTTCTTTCAGGCTTATTGGAAGTTTGTCTGAGAATTAAAATTTAAAGTCTTTAATTCAAGTCTTTTTTAGGGCTACTGAAAGATCTCAATAGTTAATTTCAAGGTTATGAAATTAGATCTCAATAGTTAATTTCAAGGTTATGAAATTAGTCGAGGTGCGCAGACTGATCTAGACATCCCATTATAAAAAAAAGAAAAAAAAGCAGAAGAGTGACACGACTTTTCTTCAATATTTTTTTTCTTAATTTTTTTCAAAAAACTTTAAATTCATGTCACATCATTTTGAAATACATGTGAGCTGGCATGAACATTCGGTTATTTGAAAAAGTTAATTAGTACATTGTTCTCAAAATTACTTAAAGACGAGTGACACAGCTCTTTTTCAATATTTTTTTCCTGAATTTTTTTCAAAATACTTTAAATTCATGTCACATAATTTATTATTAAATTATTTAATAAAAAATGCATAATATTTTGTATTAACGAAATGAGTGTCTAATTACGAATATAACTTTACAAATAAATCCAGTCCATTAAATGAACGAACATAGTTATATTCCTTACAAGCTCTATTGCATAATTTTTTTATTAAAGAATTAAGTATCTATTTATAAGTATAACTTTACAAATAAATTCAGTCCATTGTAGGAATGAACGTAGCCATATCTTTTATGATACCAATTCAAACTGAAAATTAACCATATCACCCATACTTTTATTTGTAAGTCTTTGAAAATGTGACTTCTCATATAAAGAGAGACACTCGACTACCAAAAATTTCGATAATTAAAACACTATGACATCCATTCAAGACTATAAGAAAAAAATGCAGAAAAAAATATGTTGAAGAGGATCATGATCCTACTAATTAAGACTAACACTAGGTAATAATTTTTTAAGATGTTTCTTCTTTATAACTGTTTTAAGTCATTTATATTTAATATGATAAAAAAACAAGACCACCATATCAATTTTTTTTAATAAAAAATAAATAATAAAATATTATCTCACTTTAAACTTTTGCAAGCAATGCTAAATTTATAAGTTGATTCAAAAATTTGTCACTCAGAAACAATTATTAGTTTATAAAATAAGTTTGTAAAATTACAAATGAGACTTCATCTTTGATTTTTGTTACATTTTTACCCCTAAAGTGACCGACAACACCATGTCGACATAAATGCATGACAACAGTAGGATGTTAAGTCATGTACTTGATATAAATGCGTCACTTTAATGCCCAAGAAAGGATAACCATACACCATGGCTTGGCTAAAATCAAAATGGAATTTTCAAGGGGGGTGCTCCTTGACCACACAAATTCAAAAAAATAAAAAGATAAATTCTCGGAGCCTCCTTTGTCCAAAGATTAATGCTGACTAATAATTCTATTAAAAATATTTACACAATTGATATATTAACATTGTATTAATTTTGCATTACATCATGTGATCCTTGACCACACAAATTCAAAAAAATAAAAAAAATAATTCTCGGAGCCTCCTCTATTCAAAGAGTAATGCTATGCTGATCTAATAATTCTACCAAAAATATTTACATAATTGATATGATAGCATTATATTAATTTTACATCACATCGTGTGATTCTTAACCACACAAATTCAAAAAAATAAAAAAAATAAATTCTCGGAGCCTCTTCTATTCAAAGAGAAATGCTATGCTGACTTAAAATTTTTATCAAAAGTATTTACACAACTGATGTGATAGCATTGTATTAGTTTTACGTCACATCATCATGACTTAAATGAACGAACATAGTTGTATTGCTGACTTAAAATTTTTACCAAAAGTAAATACAATGCTACCACATCAACTGTGTAAATACTTTTGGTAAAAATTTTAAGTCAGCATAACATTACTGTTATTCAAATTATGTGTGTTTTATATATCTACATTATTTGTGAAACACGTGTATGATTTGAATGGAGAAGAATCAGTTACTCGCATGTCTATAATAGTGCTTAAAGACAAAAGGCGAAAAAAGAAAAAAAAAATCTTTACAAAGTCATTAAAACTATAAATATAAGCATGTAATGCGAGTCTATAATAGTACTCAAAGACAAAAGGTGAAAGAAGAAAAAAAAAAAGTGTTCTTTACAAAGTCATTCAAATTATAAATATAAGCATGTAATGTGAGTCTATAATAGTGTTTAAAGACAAAAGACAAAAAAGAAAAAAAAGTTCTTTACAAAGTCATTCAAATTATAAATATAAGCATGTAATACGGATCGGAATCTACATACTTATCAACAGCTAGCATTGCAAACAGAAGAGGAATGAAAAATATTCATACCAAATATGTATTATTCCAAAGTTCAAGAAAAATGCCTATCTGCTTGCAGAGAATAATTTGTTTATCTATTTTCTTTACTTGATGGTGTGTTAGGATATTTTTAAAATTAATTGATATATTTTTGTTATTTTATTTAGATTTAAAAAAAAAAAGCAGTAATAATTCATGTCTGCAGCTAAATTAATACAGTAAACAAATCCCATAGATGTAACATTACTCATGCTCATAATACACACACACACACATATATATACACACTCATTTTCTCGTTACAGTGAGGTTTTGAGTTTTTTTGAATGTGATCCATGTAAGCACAGTCACTTTGGAAAAAATGCTTATGCCTTTTTCTGCCGTACGTATTTTGGCCAACTGTATCTATTTGTTTAACCATTTCACTGTACGTCTTTTGTGTGTCCTACTCAATACCATGGTTTGGACTTTAACAGGAGTTTTGGTGGTGTCTCAGCAGGAAATTTTTTTAATGACTCGATAGAGTGAAGTAATAATATGCTTATTTAATGATATTTTATTATATATAATATAATTTATTATTTTTAGTAGGACTTAATATGTATGATAAACTATTATTAAAAAATATATATTAACACATAGTGTGTCAGACCTATTCAAAAATATCCCATTTCAATAAGTTTTTTAAAATTAAGTTTTATAATAAACATATTAAATTTTGGTTGTAAAATGAGGTTTTAAAGAAACTAAAAAACAAAAACCTTAAATTCCCAAATTGTTTTGTAAGTTTGACTCATGACTCACTACTTGAATATTATTTAATATATAAAATATATAGAATAACAAAAAACTATAATTAGAATTATTTTTACATAATTTTTATCAAACACTAACAAATTGATTATATATTCTTTAAAATTCATTTTCAAATAATCAATTTTTTAGAATCAATTTTCTAAAATTTGAAACTCTGCAAACGAGTTCTCTTATTATGATCACAACCAGGAAGAGGAATAAACATATTTATGCCAAGTGCTTGCTTAGATGAACAGAAAAATATTGTTTGAGTTAAGTAGTTATGAAACAATATTGTTTGAATTAAGTAGTTATAAAAAAATAATGTTTGAGTTAAACAATTAAGTATTTAGATGAATTGTTAAAAAATACTTAAGATGTATCAAATAAGATAACTATAATAAACTTGAACAATTTAATAAAAAAGACTTGAGTTTAACTCAACATGCAACATAAGAGAAAAATTGTGACCAATAAATTACAATTTGAATGCTATCCAAATAATTTTAAAATTAATTAAATTACGATTAAACCTTGCATTAAGTTAAGACTGTTCATCCAAACATAACCCACCAACTATTTACTCTAACAAACTTCAAGAAAAGTGCCTATATGCTCGTTATATATACACACACACACACACACACACACACACACTCATAGATACTCATTTTTCTGGTGATAGTGATACTTTGAGAATGCGATCCATGCATGAATAGTCACTCTTGGAAAAATGCTTTTGCTTTATCTTTTCCTGTGTTTTGGCCCACTGTCTATGTGACTTCAACATACTGGTAATTTAACCAGTTCAACTGTGTCTAATTATTGCATCATTTATAGCATTATAAACCATAAACCCCCACCCGTTTTGAAAGGCTCATTACACATATCCACCTCTCCCCTCATAATGATTTCACCATTTTCTCCCATAAAGGGTTCTTCCTTGTGAGTCTCTCTGACAACTCTCTCTCTCTCTCTGTCTCTATACATACATACATACATACATATATAGAGAGGAGCTCAAACTTCCTCCTATCCTCACTTTTTCCCTGCCTGGGAGCAAAACCATAGAATTGAGTTCTTGGAAACAACTGATCTCTCCCTCTACGTACCATGCTGCCAACCCAGGATGAAAACCCGGTTTACGACATAAAGCTATCGTCGGTGGTGCCGGCGAGGGTGACCGGCGAGGACAAGGTGCATGAACTCACAAACATGGACTTGATCATGAAGCTTCACTACATTAGAGGACTCTACTTCTTCAAGAATGAAGCAGTCCAAGGGCTAGATATCTATGACTTGAAGAAACCAATGTTTCAATGGCTAGACCTCTACTACTCCACCTCGGGGAGGGTCCGACAGTCGGAGAAAGGTCGGCCGTTCATCAAGTGTAACGACAGTGGTGTTCGGATCGTGGAAGCGCGCTGCTGCAAAACCCTAGATGAATGGTTGGCCATGAAGGATCATTCTCTTGATAATCAACTTATTTACAATCAAGTCCTTGGTCCTGATCTGGGTTTCTCTCCACTTGTCTTCATACAGGTAAGAAATTAATTAATTTTGCCGATAAGGACATTAATTTCGTAAGGTCCAACTTGCACCCCTTCTTTTAATATGGTTCGATGCAATATGTGAAAGTGATGGGTCTTTCTCACATTTAGGAAGTAGTAACTAGCTTAATCAATGCAAAGATAGTTTTTGTCAACGGCGGAGGTACACGGGCTAGGGCTATGGGCCCTCAAAATTAAATTTTTTTTTTTATATATATAAAATTGTGGTCATTTTTAAATTAATTCATTCCAAAATTTTGTAACAGTCCAACTTTTTTCATTTCTCATCCTAAAATTTTGACCAAATCTATTAACCATCTTAATTCTTAGAATTTTCTTGCTGAAACTTTGTTTGGTTGCTAAGAAAATTTCTATTACCATTTATTTAATAAGTTTTGATATTTTCTTGCTAACATTTTTTTATTTCTAATCTATATTTGGTAGCTAAAAAATTTTAAGAATAAAGAAAAAAAATACAAAGTTGTTATTTTCTCCTTAAAATTTTCCCTCTATCATCTTCTTTTTGAGAAAAAAGAAGTTTACATGTAAAATTTTTCTTATTTAAAAAACAAAATTTCCCTACCCTTGGAGAAAAAAGATTTACATGTAAAATTATTTTAATTTGAAAAAAAAAACTTTTCTTAAAATTTCTTCCAAAAAAAAACTCTAGCCTTTTCCCTAAATTTTTTTCTATGACAAAGTCAGTAGGTTTTTCACAAATTCAATAACTTTATTATTATGAATCTCTAAAAATTTTAAAAATTTGTAAAAAGTCATTACTTTACATAAAATAATAACATATAATAACAATTTTACTGAATAATTTCTCTTTAAATACAAGAGTCAGACTCAACTAAATAGCGATAGTCTCAATACCTTATGTTTAAAAGTGAAAAATCGAATACATAATGTGCCTAGTTCTATTTAGTCCGAGATTTTAAACAGCAATAATAAGCCACTAAATATAATGACTCATGTAATTTATTACAAGTGCACAGGTAGGATTTATTGAGTCAGCTTGCAATTTTGACTTGTTGAGTCCGAGTAGGAATTATTTTTATTATATATAACATTAGTCATTGATTATGCATGGTTGGTCCATATTTTAATGGAATAAAATTCTAATAATTTTCTCTGAATTTTTTATAATTTTTTTGTATTATTTAAAAATAAATTCAAGTCACTTTTATTAGTTATTCAAGTTTGACTCGCTAGTTTTAAATTGTAATCAAGTTTGAGTTTATTTCTCAAATTGATCTTAAACGAGTTTCTAATCAAGTCAGTCATGAGTCAAGCTCAAGTGCCTCGATATTTTCTACAGTATAGACTATTTATAAGCTTATCATGCCAACTTTGAATTGAGCTCAGTAAATTAATGAGTTTTAAAATGTGTTCAAGCTCGACTCATTTATCGTGCGAGTCGAAATCGAACGAATCTCTAATCGAATCAATCGTGAGCCAAGTTCAAGGAGTGTGGCTCGTTTTACCACTCTAATTTTGTGTCACACATAATTTGACACACACAAAAAAAGGCACTAATCCGCGGGGGGGGGGGGGGGGGGGGGACAACCATCAACTTTAGTCTGAAATTTGAAAGGGTCAGTTTTCAATTTTAATTTGATAACTCAATTTGATTGATCACTCATACTATGGCTCCACATATTATCCTATTTCCACAATACAAAGCCAGACCATTGACCATTATTTTCCTTAGAGACATTCAATGAGGCCAATAATTGATTGGACCACATTCATTTTGGCCAATCTATATACCATCACCCACATGATGAACATTATCCCTTACCAACCCAACTTATGCCGCTGCAATTCATGAAGTTCATGTTGTTGGCGGTGGGAGAGTTTTCTTTATAACCCATCCCACCCATATCCTATTTGAACAAATTAGGGTTGTTTTACGTATTTTTTATATTCTTGTTATTTGATGAAAGCATGTTTCCAAGCTTTCAAGAACTAAGAATAAAAGCGTGTTTTGCAAACACACTTGCCCAGGACTATATATGTAGCTCAATTAGCTGTGAATCTAGATCAGAGTCAAGGGACAAAGATATAAAAGTTAAGGTAAATTATAATAACTTCTTTTGAAGTATAATATTAATAAATTATATATATATATATATATTTTCATGTTGTAAACGATAATAAGGTAAAAATTGGTTTTTAAAAAATTATTTAACCTAGCATCATCACAATCCATTAACTTAATAGTTGATTAGCGGAAGAAATTATTTTGCTATTTACATTAAAAGAGAAAGAGATCAGTATAATTTTTTAAATTACAGAAAACGCATGTAAGATCAAGCTAACACCCAGCACCACCTGTGAGCTCAACTACTAAAGGACATCTGTTAGACCCTTTTACACTTGACACGGCGGCATGGGCATGGGGAGGCATGCCATGCCTTGATGGCTTGACATGAGGGAAGGAATGTTAAGTCATCGGAATAACATTCAAGGGTGGAATGGGATTCGTAAGCAGAATGGCATTCAGTGTTGGAATGTCATTCCAGAGATTGGGATGTCTTGAAGGGTACTTAGACTCGGTGCAGGTAATGTGCATGACTTGGGCGCAACGAAAGACCAAGGCAGCACTTTGACAACAGTTGGCGCGCACTGACAGCCTTTGGCTAGATGTACGCGCACAGGGGGAGCTACTTAGCTTGCAAGTGATCGTGTTCACTCCTGTCAGTCGGGCGAATTGTACTTTGACATATATAGGGGGTAGTACCTCCTCGAAGCGCCCATGGGCGAGATGCCCATGCGGCCTAAGGCCTTGGCACCTGCGGGGCAAGGCTTGTTGCTATTGCGGCAGAGCGTGGCAACGTTTAAAGTCCAAGCCATGAGGAGGCATGGCTTGGCAAACGAGGGCTAAGACGGAAGCTTGGGTTGGGTCAAGTGGTGCGTGGGTGCAAGACTGACTGCATATGGCCGTGTCCTTGAGTGTGGGCTCGGGGCTGGCAGTTGCGGCGCAAGGCAGTTGTGGCGCAAGGCAGTTGCAGAGCAGTTGCGCGGGGCAGTTGCTGGGCGCAAGGCAGTTGCGCAAGGCAGTTGTTGAGCAGTTGCGCAGAGCAGTTGCTGGGCGCAAGGCGGTTGCGCAAGGCAATTGCGGGGCAGTTGCGGTGCAGTTGCACAAGGCAGTTGCGCAAGGCAGTTGCGGCGCAGGGCAGTTGCTGGGTGCAAGGCAGTTGCGGCGCAGGGCAGTTGCGCAAGGCAGTTGCGGGGCAGTTGCTGGGCGCAGGGCAGTTGCGGGCTGACAGAGGGCGCAAGACAACTGCCTGCTATGCTGGCATGATCCAATGGCTCACATTGTGTGCGACAATGGATGCATGGATCCTCACAGGTGGCACGCTGATCCAAGGGCCCTTATTGTGTGCGGCAAAGTGAGGCACGGATCCTCACAGGTGGCGCGTATCCAAGGCTTCAGATAAGCCCTAGCAGTTGGGGCGCAACTGCACAGCACAGGTGGCAGCCTGTGACAAACCCTAGCAGTTGGGGGCAACTGCATGCCATGTGCATGTCACATGGAGCGGTTGAGATCTCTGCCTATATAAAGGGGGCAAGGTCTCTTGTATTAGACACAGAAGTGTATAGAGAGTTATACATAGAGGTGTGGACGAATCTGTGAGGGAGAGTCTATTTTGTAGCCTTTGGGCAAGTCCTTTGTATTCATATGAGTTAGTAGTGAATAAAAGGTTGGGAAGAGTTTCCTGTAAATTGCTGTGTTCTCTGTGTGTGTCTCTATTTGTGTTTACAATTGAATTGTGTAGACTCAACGGTGGTGGAATCCTATTCTAGGGGTTCTGTTTCCTTTGGGGGTTGCGTGGTTGGCTGGTCAAGGCAGGGGTCTTGACGCCGCACAGGGGCAAAAATTTGGGCGAAAAAGTTGACCCTGTGACAATTGGTATCAGAGCCAGGTTGTGACGACCATGGCTGGTGGCGCTGCGGGTGAGGCATTACGAGAACGGGTTACTAGACTCGAAGATTTCGTCGGGGCTCCTTTGACAGACGGGGCATCATCTCTTGCTGTTCAGTGCGAACAAATTGCACTAGAAGTGGAGGAGTTGAAGGTGAGACTGCAGGACTGCATCTCTGACTTTAGTGGTCGGCTGAACGACATGCTCAGTGATGTAGGTGCGCTGGCAGACTCAACGAGGGACTCTCTGCGCGGCGTAGAGGAGGAGATGGGTCTGATCAAAAGGGCCATGCATCAGACTGGCGGGCAGGATGGTGCAAGGAAGGTCAAGGTGCCAGAACCGAAGGCATTCAATGGTGTTCGGAGTGCCAAGGACCTTGAGAACTTCCTATGGGACATGGAGCAGTACTTCACTGCTGCCCATATTCCTGATGGTGAACGGGTCACCATGACCAGCATGTACTTGGCTGGTGACGCCAAGCTTTGGTGGCGTACTCGCGTGGCAGACGAGGGACGGCCGGAGATCAGAGTTTGGGCAGATCTGAAGAAGGAACTCAAGGAGCAGTTTCTTCCTGCCAACTCGAGTTGGGTGGCTCGAGATGCACTGCGACGACTCAAGCACACCGGGACAGTGCGTGAGTATGTCAAAACATTCAGTTCGTTGATGCTGGATGTGAAGAACATGTCTGAGGAAGACAGGCTATTCAATTTCATGTCGGGGCTGCAAGGATGGGCTCAGGCAGAGCTGAGAAGAAGGGGAGTTCGAGATCTCCCCAGTGCCGTGGCAGCAGCAGACAGTTTGGTGGACTTGTCGCTTGACAAATCCAACTCTACCACCGGCAAGCCCAAGAAGTTTGACAAGTCTTCGGGCAAGGCCAAGGAGGGTGGGACAGAGGCGGAGAAGGGCAAGGACAAGGGCAAAGCGGAGGCAGCAGACCAAAAGAAGCCGTGGGCTGGTGGCTGTTTCATTTGCAAGGGACCACACCGGATGAAGGACTGTCCAGCGAGGGAAAAGCTTGCTGCACTGGTTCGTGAGAACTCTGATGAGGGGTCATCAGAGTCGGATGATGGTGCTGCCGTTCGAGTGAACCCGATGGTGCTGTTGAACTGCATTCAGGTCGAGAAAGACCTGCACTCAAGGGAGTGAAGGGTTGCGGCAGAGGGTGTGTTGGCCATGGGAAAGGCCCTCACAACCCTTAACTACCAACAAGGGGCTCTGTTGGTGGAAATTTCCCAAGAACTTGTTCAGAAGCAGTGGTTGTAGCGGTGCAGTGGGGCTTGAACAAGTGCAGTGCTGTGGTTGACAGACGTGTCCGAGGCAGCAATGGTGAGACAGTGACGGCTGTTGGAGCTTGGGGAGGGACCAAGCATGGTCATGGACAGTGCATGTCCGTGGCAATCTGTTAAGAGCAGGGGGATGCTTGAGACAGTAGCCAACTCTGTGGCAGAAGTAACCAGGAGGGTTCTTCAACAAATGCTCACACTTGGAAGTCATAGGCGGTGAGCGCTTGTGGCATGATGGCTGCGAGGAGTCAGAACAGTGGGTGTTCGTGATAGCAGTTACAGTTGATAAAGGCGGTGGGCTTTGATGTGTTCAAGGTTCAGTGCGGCATGGTGCTGGTTGGGGGCCGTTTGTGGGCGCAGCATTGGTGCAGTTCTCCAAGTGCAGTGAGAGTAGCCTTGGAATAATCCGATGAGGGCATCGGACTCTTCAAGTGGGGGTGGTTTGTTAGACCCTTTTACACTTGACACGGCGGCATGGGCATGGGGAGGCATGCCATGCCTTGATGGCTTGACATGAGGGAAGGAATGTTAAGTCATCGGAATAACATTCAAGGGTGGAATGGGATTCGTAAGCAGAATGGCATTCAGTGTTGGAATGTCATTCCAGAGATTGGGATGTCTTGAAGGGTACTTAGACTCGGTGCAGGTAATGTGCATGACTTGGGCGCAACGAAAGACCAAGGCAGCACTTTGACAACAGTTGGCGCGCACTGACAGCCTTTGGCTAGATGTACGCGCACAGGGGGAGCTACTTAGCTTGCAAGTGATCGTGTTCACTCCTGTCAGTCGGGCGAATTGTACTTTGACATATATAGGGGGTAGTACCTCCTCGAAGCGCCCATGGGCGAGATGCCCATGCGGCCTAAGGCCTTGGCACCTGCGGGGCAAGGCTTGTTGCTATTGCGGCAGAGCGTGGCAACGTTTAAAGTCCAAGCCATGAGGAGGCATGGCTTGGCAAACGAGGGCTAAGACGGAAGCTTGGGTTGGGTCAAGTGGTGCGTGGGTGCAAGACTGACTGCATATGGCCGTGTCCTTGAGTGTGGGCTCGGGGCTGGCAGTTGCGGCGCAAGGCAGTTGTGGCGCAAGGCAGTTGCAGAGCAGTTGCGCGGGGCAGTTGCTGGGCGCAAGGCAGTTGCGCAAGGCAGTTGTTGAGCAGTTGCGCAGAGCAGTTGCTGGGCGCAAGGCGGTTGCGCAAGGCAATTGCGGGGCAGTTGCGGTGCAGTTGCACAAGGCAGTTGCGCAAGGCAGTTGCGGCGCAGGGCAGTTGCTGGGTGCAAGGCAGTTGCGGCGCAGGGCAGTTGCGCAAGGCAGTTGCGGGGCAGTTGCTGGGCGCAGGGCAGTTGCGGGCTGACAGAGGGCGCAAGACAACTGCCTGCTATGCTGGCATGATCCAATGGCTCACATTGTGTGCGACAATGGATGCATGGATCCTCACAGGTGGCACGCTGATCCAAGGGCCCTTATTGTGTGCGGCAAAGTGAGGCACGGATCCTCACAGGTGGCGCGTATCCAAGGCTTCAGATAAGCCCTAGCAGTTGGGGCGCAACTGCACAGCACAGGTGGCAGCCTGTGACAAACCCTAGCAGTTGGGGGCAACTGCATGCCATGTGCATGTCACATGGAGCGGTTGAGATCTCTGCCTATATAAAGGGGGCAAGGTCTCTTGTATTAGACACAGAAGTGTATAGAGAGTTATACATAGAGGTGTGGACGAATCTGTGAGGGAGAGTCTATTTTGTAGCCTTTGGGCAAGTCCTTTGTATTCATATGAGTTAGTAGTGAATAAAAGGTTGGGAAGAGTTTCCTGTAAATTGCTGTGTTCTCTGTGTGTGTCTCTATTTGTGTTTACAATTGAATTGTGTAGACTCAACGGTGGTGGAATCCTATTCTAGGGGTTCTGTTTCCTTTGGGGGTTGCGTGGTTGGCTGGTCAAGGCAGGGGTCTTGACGCCGCACAGGGGCAAAAATTTGGGCGAAAAAGTTGACCCTGTGACAACATCTATAGTGCTCATTGATCATCATGACTCAAAAGTAGATGTTCTACCCTTCAAGAAGTTTTTGTTTGAACTGGATGGGTACATGAATTAGATCAATCAAATAATTTCATATGAATACATTTTTTTATCTTCAAAAAGACAAATATATATATATATATATATTTTTTCTTACATAATATAAAATAATTGACCACGTTCATTGACTTGATGAATAGACCCTAATCACCTAAAAAAATTCTCACATATTTCTCATTATGATTCATTTAGTAAGAAGCTTTATGAAAACTTTTTTGCCAAGAAAAAAAAATGATTGATTTTTCTAACTGATTATGACTGCATTCAGTTCACATGGTTCAAATGTGGAGGATTTTCAGTGGGACTCAGCTGGGCCCACATCATTGGGGATGTTTTCTCAGCTTCAACCTTCATCAACATGTGGGGCCAGATTTTAGCAGGTCAAGTTCCACCTCAATCCCTCAGAATGCCAAACACCAGAAAATATGAATTCCCTCATTCAATTGCAGAGAAACCATTTTCCTTGAAAATGGTGGACCCTGTTGGGGACTATTGGCTAACTGCCAATAACTGTAAAATGGAAACCCATTCTTTGCATGTGACTGCAAAACAACTTGACCATATTCTGTCTAAGACTTATGGCCCAAGAAAAGCTGCTAAAGTCCCTCCTTTCCAAGTCTTCTCTGCATTAATGTGGAAATCTTTAGCTAAAGTTAGAGGGAAATTGGAGCCAAGGATTGTGACAATATGTAATAACAACTCCCACAGCACAGAAAATGAAATCTCAAGCAATGGCCTGGTGATTAGCATTGTTGAAGCAGATTTCCCTGTTATGAATGCAAATTTATCAGAATTGGTGACACTGATTGGTGAAAAAAGGGTGGATGAGACAAAAATGATTGAGGAAATGGTGGAGAGAGGAAATGGAAAATCAGACTTTATAATGTATGGGGCAAACCTAACATTTGTAAATTTGGAAGAGGCAAATATTTATGGACTGGAACTAAAGGGGCAGAAACCAGTTTTTGCAAATTATACTATTGCTGGAATTGGTGATGAAGGGGTGGTTTTGGTGCTTCCGGAGCCGGAAAACACCAAACAGGGAGGCAGCAATGGGAGGACATTGACAGTGACTCTGCCTGGAAATCAAATTTCAGAGTTGAAGGATGAGCTGAGAAAAGAATGGGGTATCTTTTGAAATTGATAGAGATAGTTTTATTCCAAGGTGTGAGATGGAAAAAAGACCTTGTTTGTTGTACTAGCTTGTGAAGCAAGAGTTAATGGTTTGGTACTGTCATATGACCAAGGTGAAAAATAAATAACTTGGTCATGACTATTGAATGTAATGTGATGTCTTACTTGGTTTTTATATGAGTAATATTATACATATTGATTTTTTTTTTAAATCTAAAATGAAAAAATTTCTAGAAAAATGATTTATACATGTAAAGTTTTGGCTATTTTTAAACTAGTTCACTCCAAAATTTAGATATAGTCCAATTTTTATCCATTATTTTTCTCATTTCTCACCTAAAATTATAATCCACCTCTCAAAAAAAATTTCCAACCTAATTTTTACCCATCACTTCTCTTATTTTTTACCCCAAAATTTTGGTTCACCTCAAAAAAATTTCCTAAAACTTTCTTCAAAAATTTTCTAGCCCCATGCTATTTTTTTCCTAGTTCCACCCTTGGATATAGCCCACATTGTTCAGTGAGACATTGCACACAAGGGCAGAACTAGAAAAAAAAAATTAGGGGTGGGTAGAATTTTTGGGGGGAAGATTTTAGGTAGAAATTCTTTTTTTCAAGTTGGGGTGGGGAATTTTAAGGAAAAGAATTTATTCTCAAAATTTGAGGAAAATTTACATGTAAGTTTTTATTTTTTGGCTAAATTTGGAAGGGAAATTTTTTTTATTCTTAAAATTAGAGAGAGGTTTACATGTAAACAAATTTATCCCCTTGATAGCACATTAAGTAAATTGTCATTGAAAAAATACATTGGCACATAGTGTTCCAAGTCCATTGAAGACTATCTTCTCCTAAATGACGTAAAAGTAAATCAAAGTTAGTGCATTAGACGTGTTATTTAGTACCATGCCAATGATATATTGTCAGGTAAAGTAAGAAAGATCAGTGTAATTTATTTATTTATTTTTTACATTTTTTTACCAAATTTTTCTAACTTTTTTTAAAGAATTATTATTTCATATAAAAAATTAGATAAATAAACAAATTTTAATTTTATATAAAAAATAAATTTAAGGTTTTAATCAATATTTATTTTAAAAATAGAAGAAAAAAAAGAATTTGTCAAAATTAAAAAAAATGTAAATATATATATATATATATATATATGAGTGGCAGTTTTGTCATTTTGAGCAAAAAAATTGATTGAAATGATGTATTTATATTTTGTTAGGTAAAGTAAGAGAAATTAATGTAATTTCAAAAATTTTAAAAGAAATTAGTGTAATTGTCAAAAATCTCAATATAATTTATCCAATAAATAAAAAAAATTCAGCCATCCTAAGTAGTTTAATCCTTATTTTTCTATTAATTTACAAAAACTTCAACTTCAACTTCAACTTCAACTTCAATAAAATGATAAGTATATGTAAAAGAGTAATACTATACACAATTATGATTAATGTGATTATGTAATCTCGATTATTGTTGTCATGCATAAAATATACATACGATTGAGATTGCACATTCATATCACTTATGAGTATGCGTACTACATGTGAACTCATGCCTTGTTCAAAAATCTTAGAAGAGGCCATCAAATAACCAATGCCACATTTTAGGGATAAAAACTCCCGCAACAAATATGTCATTGAATTCATCTCAACTACCCATGAGAAAGGCCTTCCCTTTTAAGACCGACGAGAAAATGGCCCAAATTTCCAATAACCCTTCTCCTCAAATTACCTATTAATGTAGAAAATTGAGGCGAGAATCTTGATTACAAATCAACCCCTGGCACAACCATTGTTGAATTTCTATTTCTTCCCTTGTCTCTTTGTGAGGCACTCACATAACTTGAATTTTTAACGTTCATATTGCCTCATTCCAAACTAATTGTAACTCAATAACAAAATAGGTTATATAATTCCAATTTGCTTAGAGTTTAAAGTAAAATCAATAAAAGGACATAGGATTTTCTTTTTATTATTTATTTTTTTTTAACTAAAATGTGGAACCTAGGTTCAAATTACAAATTGAAAATGTCGGGAATGAGTTTCCTTTATTACTGTTATTGTTTGAAATTTGTGTGGAAATCTGGGTTGAAGATCTGGTGATGACCCACCCACACACACACACACACACACACACACACATATATATATATATATATATATCTTTTGCTTTTTATGTCTTGGAGTTGACCCATGGCTCTAGTATTCATAATTGATGCTGCAAAACAAGAGTGTCATCTGGGAATGGCAATAAGACGGCTTTGAGGCGAGTCCTTTTCTAATCTCGATTCTGTTTATATTGTTTGTTTTCGACTTCACTTATATTTTCGAATCTCACTCATTTCGTGTCAAAGTTCACTCCGACCCTGCTCCTCTCTGCCCCGAATGTCGATAATTTTTTTTTTAAGTAAGTTTGAACTTTTTTTGAGTAGGTAATTAAAATTTTATTGCCAAAATAATCAATACAATAAAAAATAATATAAGTGTGATATGAAAAACTTTAAAATTAATTTTATATGATGTGATTTATTAGTAAATATAGTGTATATAGAGAAAAAAAAATTTAATATATAAACGAGTTGGGGTCGGAATAAGATGATCATCTCCTGACTCAACCCCGGACTTGGCGAAATTTTAAAAGCCTCATTCCAATCTTGCTCCAACTCCATGCGTATCTACAAAAGGTTTTTAAGCATTAAGTTTATGGAGTTCCAAATGACTCCTTTGAAAGCCACGGTGCATAACTCTTAGGACTGTTTCACGTAAATCATTTATTATTTGAACTTGTTTAGGCATACTAGTGGAAATGCATATTATTGATATAAGTTAGGAAATATTCCTAGTTTTTGCATGTGGCCAAGGTGTTGGAGACGGTTGGAAAACTTACATTTTTTACTTTGATAAAAAATATATTGTAACGACCCTGACCTTAATGGCATGATATTGTCCGCTTTGGGTCTCAGCCCTCACGGTTTTGTTCTTGGGCTTTCGCCCAAAAGGCCTCATACCATATGGGAGTCAGTCCGCACTTATGAATACCCCCGCTTTCCCTTCCCCAGGCGATGTGGGACGAGAGCTTCTTTACCACTCAGGGTGCAGAACCCTCCATCCACCCCTCACAAGGCTCGACATCGCCTGGGGAAGGGAAAGCGGGGGTATTCATAAGTGCGGACTGACCCCCATATGGTATGAGGCCTTTTGGGCGAAAGCCCAAGAACAAAACCGTGAGGGCTGAGACCCAAAGTGGACAATATCATGCCACTGAGGTCAAGGTCGTTACATATATATTCAAACGCATTTTCATATTATTTTTAAACTGAGGGGTCCGGATGCACTTTGGATTGCAAGGGAAGGAAAGGATGAGCAACGAGGTATTATCTCTTGTTTGGATACTAAAGTTGAGGGTAAAAGGAAAGAAAGGAAATACGTATAAAAATAAAGATGAATGTCCCCCTTATTTATAATATCCCATCTTGTAGCCAGAGGGAAGGAAATGATGAGCAACGAGGTATTATCTCTTGTTTGGATACTAAAGTTAAGAGTAAAAGGAAAGAAAGGAGATAAGTATAAAAATAAAGATGAATGTCCCCCTTATTTATAATATCCCATCTTGTAGCCAGAGGGAAGGGAAGGAAAGGATGAGCAACGAGGTATTTTCTCTTGTTTGGATACTAAAGTTAAGAGTAAAAGGAAAGAAAGGAAATAAGTATAAAAATAAAGATGAATGTTCCCCTTATTTATAATATCCCATCTTGTAGCCAGCCTTTTACTGAGGGTGGGACTTTCTAATATGTGCTATGATCGGTGGGTTCCTTGTTCGGATGCTAAAGTTAAAGAGTGAAAGGGAAGAGGGGCAACAAGTATAAGAATAAAGATAGATGTCTCATTTTAATTATATTATCCCATCAGTCTTTTACAGAATGTGAGATTCACTGGTAGGCACTATAATTAGTGAGTTCCACTTTTACAAAAGAGAGAGTTATAAGATGAGACAATTGAAATGAGTTGTTTATCAATATTATAGGAATAATCCCTCTTGTCCATTTGTGGCAAAGAAAAAAACAAAGGTAAATTAGATGTTACATTGATTATTGGTATAAGGTTATCTAAAGATTATCTCAAGACAACTTAAGACTTTAATAATGTGAGGAACACCGCCTTTCAAATGAGTAGGTCTCACTCGTGAGTCCTATGGTAAACCCCATGGGTGGTTGGACTCACCCATGTGAGAGAGTGACGCCCAAAGAGTGATACAACAAGGTGGTGTTACTAGCATTAACTCTTAAAGACCTATAATAACAATTCTAAGAGCCCGTTTGGGTGGGGTATGGGGCATTTGCCCAAACTCAAACTATTATTTTGGTGAACTGGGAAGTGTAAACCCAACTTTTAAGATGTTTAGCTAATTTTTTTAAAATAGAGTTTTGCAATGGGACTTACAAGCAAAACGATGGTTTGGAGAAGTTGAAAAATCAACTTTTGAAAATTCATTTGGTTTCTTTATGACTTTTACTCCTTGACCCACGACTCACACACTACTAAATACATGCAATATAAAAGGGTAAAAAGAAAAGTTAATCACTTTTACATGGTTTTTACAAAATAACGAATTGATTAATTTTTTTAAAAAAGTATCTCCAATAATCAAAATTTTAAAATCTATTCTCAAAAATTTGAAACTCTCCCAAATGGCCTCTACATGATATATTTTTTAAATTTTTTTATTTATTTTGAGATGCAATAAGAATAATTTTTAAATAAATAGTATATTGATTTTAAATAATAAAAAATTAGTTTATATTATACGAATTTTGATTAATATAATATAAATAGAACTCTAGTAAATATTTAAAATACATATAAAAAAAACTCAATGCCTTTGTTTCGTGTATATATTTTTTGTATGGTATCGTAAGATGTTCTAATATGAGAGATTTAGATACTAAATAATAATAGATTTCTTACATAATTGAACAATATTGAGTATAAATAAAACTGTAGTAATAAAATTTTAAGAAATATAAAATAGATAATACTATTGAGCAATAGAAATTTTGAAATAGAGCTCTAGTAATTATTATTTTTTAACTATAAACTAGATTATTAACAGTTTTTTTATGTAATTATATAATGGTAGAAAAAGGAGAGTAATTTTAAATAGGACTCTAAAAGTTTAATTTATTTTTTTTCCTTGAAGTGTTTATAAGTTTTCTTTATGGAATTATACTTTTATGAGTTTTTTTAATAAAAGCGATGGGATATTATAATCAATCATTATATAGTAACAGAAGAACACAAAGTAGAAATAATACTCATATGTCTCTTAACGAGAGGAATGAGACTTAAACCGTGATATCGCCTTTGAGAGAGGACACAAGTGTCCAACTCAGTTAGTCCCAGTTTGTTGACTTTTATGAGTTTTAGACCTGTAAAATTATATTTGGTATTATATTAACGATACAAAGAATTTGAAACATGTTTTTTATAAGTGGAGTTGAAACAAATTACTTTTTGACTTCATGGTAGGGTTGCCCTAATCCTCTTTTCAGGGTTGTTTTCTAAAATGTGCTTTTATACTTGAAAAAATAAGAATACTTTTAAATAAATAAATGAGCATTTTCTAAAAGAAAAGCAAATTAATTTTAGAAAATTACAAAAAGGTCAAAATTGAGTGCCTTAAAAATAAAAGTGAAAATACAAGTTAATTCCGCAATAAAAAATAAAAAATAAAAAAAATACTAACCACGTTTATTTGCTGGACATGACAAGATGAATTGAATAATTTTAGAATAAAATAGTAGAGGAAAAAAGGGTTAAACTAATTCAATAGGATAGCTTGAATCAAACTTATTAATAATTATTTAAAAAATATTATGTATTTCTAATTTATATTTTTGATTGTTTTTTTTAATATAATATATTATTATGGTGTAATTTTAGGTCCTGAATAATATTTTATGTCCTTCACTTTTTTTTATAGAGAGTCGGATCAATGATAAGCTTTATAATAACGAGTCTCATCTCTTGTAAAAGAGGTGGACGGAAATAGTGAGACATAAAACATTCAACGAAAATGACAACATTAATTGTCGAATAGGTGTAAAATGACTGATATATCCTTTTGTCTATTTTTTATCTTATTTGCTTTATTTAACCCTTAGTTTCTTTAGTATTTTTAAAAAATTTAGGCTGCGTCTGGATAGTGATTCGGATATGATTTTCTAAAAAATGTTTTTAAAATGTGTTTCACAATTTTGTAATTAATTTTTTAAAAACTACGAAAATGCGTTTGGTTATTCTAATCAGAATTTAGTTTTTGAGTGAAAAACTGTGAAAATGCGTTTGGATATAATATTTGAATCTAAGTTTCTGAGAACAAAACTATGAAAATACATTTTGATCTAAAATTTGATTTTATATTTTTTAAGATAAAAAATAATGAAAATGCATTTAGAAAAGTTATTTTTTAAGATAACTTTTTATTTTTAAATTTCTAAAAGGTAAAATTACTGTTAGTGGCTTCTTAAAAAGAGACTATAATTATCAAAATTTATTTATTTTTTTTAAATTCCTTTCCAAAAGAATTTATGTTAATATTTTTATGTTTCCTGTTTTTGAAGAGAGAGAGAGAGAGAGAGAGAGAGAGAGAGATTTTTTTTAAAACCCGTATACTTGGATTTGTTTTTATTTTTAATTTTTGTGGTTTCAACAACAAAAAAAAATTTAAAATACATGTGCATTATCTAATAATTTCATTTTTTTAATGAATTTAAAATTTTAAAATTAAAAGTACTGTTAGTTGTTTCCTAAAGAGAGGCTATTATCAGATTATTTTTTTGAAAATTCCTTTCTAAAGGAATTTATGTTAATATTTTTATTTTTTAAAAATAGAAAATAATTTTTTTAAAAGTACTCAATTCTTCTTTAAAACGTGTCTTTTAGGAACATTTTTGAATATATATTTTCAAAAATGGGAAAAAAATTATAATCTATCTATTAATTATTATTTTTGTTTGATTTTACTTAATTGAGATATTATCAACAAAATATAGATATAAATAACCAAAAAAATATGGATAAAATGTCATCAATTCTAATCATAAATAAATGAGATGTAATCATTTTTTTTAATTAATACTTAAATAGAAATATTATTATTTTTATCATTTCATATTTTTCAAGATTACAGAGTAATTTAATGATTACTTTAAAGTTTTGAAAATGTTATGTAAAAAATAGTCAAATTATTTTTGAAAATGAAAAGTGGGATGCAAAAGATATTCAGAATGCTTTTAAAATAATGTTCATGATTTTATTTTAAAATATGACTAAACAAACAAGTTTTCAAATATGATTTTCAAAAAATCTGTTTTTGGATTTATAACCAAACAGGACCTTAGGAGTTGCCCCTCCTTTTTTTTTTTTTTCATATTTCTATTAAAAAAGCATCTTAAATTTTAATTTTTATATTTTTCTCCATCCTAATAGTCTAGGCCCACCACTGACTATGTGTGTGTCTTTCTTGATAAATTACATTAATATTTTTCAAAAGTTTTGACAATTTTACATATAGTTTTTGATATTTTTAAAATTACATCAATTTTTTTTTACTAATAAATTACAAATATTTCTTTCGATCTTTTTTTTTTCTTCTCAAAATAACAAAACCACCTCTTTCTCTTCTTCTTTTTCTTTTTTTTTTTTTGAATTTTTTAATTTTGACCAACTTTTTTTTAAAGAATTTTTTATTTTATATAAAAATAAATTTAAGTTAAATAATTTATTTACATTTTATATAATTTTTTTTAAAATATATAATTATCAAAAACTTTAAAAAATGTCACTCTAATTTTTACTTTTTTAATTTTTAAATGCTTTATATTCCTCTGTTTTTATTTGTTTTAGTTAGATTATGGTAATAATACTTGAAAAACAATAATGGCAGTTAATTCTGTCCGACTGGTTGTTAGTGTGATTCGGCTGGATTAAGAGTAATTAATGCCATGAAATGATACTCCTAATCAATGCACTAATCAACGATACCATAGTACAACCACAATTACAAAGATTTGTAGCCTCAATCATGACCGTAGATTTTTAGTTTCCATTCAGATGCACAGACAGAGCGGGAATCAAACAAAACCATGAAGGCGTTACCGTAATTTCAGTTTCCAGAGTCCTTCCGTCCCAAGCACCGGCCCCCCTCTCTCTCAACTCTCAATCCGTTTCTTCCGGCACCGGCTCGGAGAAGAGCGTGTCATCCACGCTTCAACGGTCGGTCACTCTGCTCCAGGTACTTGGTCCTTTTGTTCTCCCTAAAATCTCTCTGTTTCAGACCCTGATCAAGGGTTTTCTCTCTAGAATTCTCTTTATAGGGTCTAGGGTTTTGCAGTGATTCTGGTAGTAAATAGTAGTGGTTCTTGCGAGAGAGCTTTCTTTAGTGAAATTTCTGATCATAACATGCAATTTCAATAGAGAAACACAATGGTTGAGAAGACAAAGAAGCAGAAAAAGGGTTCAATCAATGAAGAAGAAGTGTCCACTCTCCTACAAAGGTTTCTTTACTCTATTTTTTGTTCTATTCAATTTGGTCTGATTAATGAATGGTATATACACATATTGATTTCATTGTTTGGGAATATGGGATGTTTGCTCTGACTTAATCGTTTAAACTGATTTTGAGTGTTTTAGCGAATCATTTAGATGTTCTGAAGATATGGTTTTTGCTATTCTATAGTTATACAGAGGTGATTGTTGTGATTTTTCAGGTATTCCCCGATGACAGTGCTCACAGTGCTTCAAGAAGTGGCACAGGTTCCAGATGTGAATATAGATTGGAATGCTTTGGTGGAGAAGACATCATCTGGGATTTCCAATGCAAGGGAGTACCAAATGCTGTGGCGGCATTTGGCTTATCGCAATACATTGCACGAAGTATTAGACGATGAGGCTGAACCTCTGGTCAGTCCTGCACACTCTGTGAATCATTGTCTCTCTTCTATGAAATGTATAGGTGTGAGTGTAATATTATGATATAAATATTCAGTGATTACCCTGCTTGATTATAGTGTTTGGTTCACACGAATATAAACATGTGGGGAATCCTAATGGATAGACGCCAACTATTTATGATATGAAAAACCCATATTTTTCAATTCTAGTTTGATAGGGAAATTTGAATTTGATGTGTTTTAAATATTAGGTGTTAGGTTGTGTTCACTCTCTAGGCATGTGGAAAAGGTAATGCAATTTTAATGATGCAATGGCTTTAAGAACTAAGTAAATATGGTGTAAAATGCATCATAGATGTGCAGACTTTTCTGTGGCATTAAATGGTCGAGTTGAATTTGTTACATTGTTTGTATATCTGAATTTCCTTTGGGTATGATTTCTCTTGTTAGATTTTAAGATATGGTATTTTTATCAACCATCCAAAATTACCTCACTTCCTCTTGGTTTTGTGTTTTTTTAGTTGTTTATGACCCATATAAGGACCCAACACCCATGGTGTGGAGCACCGTTGTGTGAGTTTCATGCAGTTTTAGGGAGGTGTCATGTTTTGTGGTCTTACTTGGTGAAATATTGTTATACTTCTTATAGATGTCAGGCCTATCAGAACTATTTAACCAGCATACAACCAGCTAGATTTCTATTCAAATTCAACAAAACATTAATTCATTGGTTATTCTTTTCCTTTTTGTTCTATATTTCTTCTGCTATTTCTTTGTGTAATTGTATTCAAGGATTTATTACCTTCAATTGTTTCTTACATTTTCTTTTTTGATAGACATATTTGATCATTCAATTATTAATATCATATTTTCTACAGTAAAGCATTCAAAAATTAAAATTTGGTCTTTATTTTTCTTGACCATTACTTCTATTATAATTATCAGTAATTGTCCAGCGAAGCTAAACGATTACCAGTATTATTGTATTATAATTATTAAATGCAAGAACTGTTAAAGCAAACACACCAGAAGAGGAGCAACTCATGCTTACGTGGGATGTCTGGTGATAATCAATTGTACATAAGAAATACATTTTAAGAATCAAGTCAATTAAAAAAGCCTCCAAAAGAGTGGAATTTTTATCAGGATGATGCTTAATGTCAGAAATTTCCTGACAACTAGTAGCTGCACTGCATGTTTAGTATTGCACATCAGAAAAGGAAAAATCAGAAGCAAGGATAGATTCTCTAATTGGATATGAAAATGCACTAAATTGCCTTGGCTCATAAGGATATCTGCTTTTGAAGTGGCTGCTCTTTGTAGAATTTGTAGCATCAGGCACATCTTTAAAGGATATCTGCTTCTGAGGTGGCTGCTCTTTGTAGAGGTTGTAACATCATCCACGGCTTTATGTTAGAATTTAGAAAGCAAACAGGCTCCCCTTTTCCTTCTCTAAGCCGCTTTATACAGTTATACCTTGCGTACTATCTCCTTTTTTGATAAGTAATATAATTCAATAAAAGGTACCAAGGGGGTGCGCCCAAGTACAAAAGGTATATAAAAAGACACTGTGCTCCCATTCTCATGAAATGCAAAAAAGAATCTATGGAGATCCAAAAATAAAGAGAGTTCAAAACCAATGATTTCATGGTTCAAATGAGAGACTCAACTCTTTTAAAAACTCCATTCCTTCTCTCCTTCCATATGATCCACCAAATGCACGCCTGCCAAAAAGATCTGCCACCAAGAAATTAGCACCTCCATGACAGAACGCGGCATAACCCAAAAAATTTCAAACGAACCCAGCAAAAGAGACCATACTGACCAAGAGAAAGAGAAATGAATGAGGAGGTGATCAACCGTTTCCTCACTGCATTTGCATAAACAATACCAATTCACCAATACTTGTCCTCTCCTTCTTAGATTATCCATAGTCAAAATTTTTCCCCAAACCGCAGTCCAAGCAAAAAATGCCACCATAAAGGAGCTTTAGATTTCAAAACCCCCTTGTCTCGAGCCTTGCCATTGAAGTTTGACAAGTTTCTAACTTTAGAGCCCTACCAGCCCTTCTGAAAGAGCACCCACATCTGCCTTGTTGACATTGATGGAAACCAAGCCGCTTTGACATGGCAAAAGACTACATCCTTCATTATCCATCATTACTCCTTGTATAACCATCAAATTGGATTTTAAACTTCCTACTGGAGAGTTCGACTAATAAACAATTACTGTTTAAGTTTGACTTACAAGAAACAGCTTTTCAATATTCTAGAAAGAGTTATGACTGCAAAAAGTCTTGAAGCTGGGGCCTAAATGGAGAGTGAAAATAATTATAACCTTATCGTTAGTTACTAAAACTGCCACTTCTACAACCACTCTCTTCTAGGATGCCGGCTCCCTTTTTCAATTTTTTCTCTTCCAAATTGAGGAAAAGGATACCTTAAAAGAAGGGATTACTATAGTATGGTCCAACCTTTGGCCACACAAATGAACAAAAAATTCTAAATTGAGTGTGCCATCCCACAATCGGAAAATGCCGTCATTTGATTTGCCATATTTCTTGCACAACACACCCATGTAAGGTGAAATGGCTTTTCTGGCCTCGTTTTTGGAGCAAATTTCTTATACAAGTTTCTTCTGAGTAACTTTTTAAGCCAAGGCTTTATTTATTAGTTTTTTTTTTTGGTTTTTTTTTTTTTTTTTGGGGGGGGGGGGTATTGTTTCGAGTTAAAAAAAACGCTTAGAAAGCACTGTTAATGGACTTAAGCAAATCATATACAAGAATCTTTGTTTGATAGGAGAGGGTTGAGGGGGAGGAGTTACTCCAAAACTTGTATGACTCTGTGGGTGTTGCTAGTTCCTGGGGCAAGAGATTGATTTGATCATATATAGGTCATTTCAATCATTGAAGAAACAAGTTCAAGGGAGAGAGGGAATGAACCAATTACAGTATGCTTCACTTGATTAATCTGATTCTTGTTTAGAATTCCAGAATCAGCATTGATTTGGTTTCCACTTGATTGGAACTCATTGGAATTGAGTTCACCTTCACCAGTAATTGGAATTCTTTTATACCAATTGGAAATCCAACAGCAAATTATCGTTATCTCTACGGATTCTTAATATAATTTTATATTGTTTTGGAAGAACTCTTTCTGCTGCACTCTGAATGTATGGCTTCCGAAGTTGTGTGATTAGTTCGAATGGTAGGTCTAATTTTCCACCATGTGCTGCTATTCTTGAGCCTTCTTTTTGAAAGTTGGACTTCAGTCACAGCAGATTGGATCTAGAAAGCACTTCCTGCAGTGTTGACGGCTGTGTGGATATCATTCAGCTGGAAGTAGGAATTCAATCCCCTTCTCCACTTCGACTATTGTTACTTGTCAGTCTCCTACAAATTTAATACACTTCTTTTGAGGTGAAATTTAAGTATGAGTTAGGATTTTCTGGATATATTTGTTAGAACGATCCAATTTCTAGCTTCATTGTGAATCTTATATCTGAAATCAGCATCTTGAATGTATAATTTGCAATTAATGCAACTTCAACCTGCACAACCCTTTGGGTCTAATATAAATTTGAAATGTAAAGTCTAACAATATATAAATTTCAAGTTTCTTTGTAATAGTAGTCAAACCAATGAAATTACAGTTCCAATGATCATTAAACATCTTGTGTAACCTTTTGAAAGTTTATAAGATGATGCAAATATGAAATTTTAATTGAAGGTACTCAATCAAGTTTACTTTTAAGATTTGTTTCAAGACACCTGTTTATCAAACACAGGAAAGTGGTCAGACATTTTCATGTTATTAAATTTTTTTGACACTTTCAGTGAAATACCTTTTCAAAATAAATAAATGATTAACGAACTGAATCGTTTACATTCCATAAAATTCATAAATGGATGGAACTTAGATTATACAGCCACTTAGGGGGCTATTCTCTGGAGTGCTGATATAACTGAAATTTGTACAGCGGAATGTGTAAAATGTCCAGACTATAGCATTTTTAGTTGGTATATTTTCAATTACAAATTTGTTTTGATTCTAGTGGTGTGTTTCTTATTCTGAGTTATTTTAGTTTTGGCTAGCAGGATGATGATAGTGATTTAGAGTATGAATTGGAAGCTTTCCCTGCTGTTAGTAGTGAAGCTTCAACGGAGGCTGCAGCATATGTGAAGGTAAGCCATAATGGTTGTGTGTATAATGATTGATATGGGGACGTTTGATTTGGTCTGGTACTGAGTGCTTATCTTTTGAGGACGGTTGATTTGGTCAGGTATTGATTGCTTCTGGTGCACCAACTGACTCCAGTCTGCCAAATGGCACAACAGTTGAGGCTCCATTGACTATAAATATACCTAATGGCCAGTCCTCTGGAGTTCCTTCAGAAAATTCACAATTGGCTATTCAAGGGAAAAACATTACAATTCCAGTTTTTGTTCAGAAACTTCCGCTGCCTGCAGCAGAAGGAATGGATGCAAATGGATCAACTGTTTGTGGCCTTCCTCCTCGAAAGAAAAGAAAACGATGGTCCACAGCGGAGGATATGGAACTGATTGCTGCTGTGCAGAAATGCGGTGAAGGGAATTGGGCAACTATCTTGAAAGGAGATTTTAAGGGTGATAGAACTGCTTCACAACTTTCTCAGGTTGTTTTTCGTACCGCACTGACTTCTACTTCATGATTGATCTAGTTCTGTGTTGTTTAGCCAATAAAATGCAGGATTCTACTTTGATATAATTCAACTAATTTACTACATCCATTGTAGCCTAAGTGTCATCTATATGGTTGCCTTGCCCAGTCAACACCTACTGGCTACTGCCTGCATTAGGTGAGCATTCTAGTTGTGCACGTGGCTCATCCATAGTGATGAGAACTTTTGAATGATTGTTATACCATTTGATCTGTAACTGTCAACTAAGAACAATCTGAGATCTGAGTGAAATTATATCTGTAGCTGAACCTGTAATAAATAATTTTTAATAAGTTAACAATTTTTATTTATTTTTATCGGTAAAAGTAATATATATTAATCAAAGCCCCGGGGGGGACCCAGAACTTAAAAAAAAAAGCCTTTACAAAATGGGTCTTCAAGACCCCAAAAAATCTGCCAAAGGGTCAAGATGCAAAATGTTGGCTCTTTTAACCCAAAAGAAAAGTATTCTCAAGAACATATCTTTAAATACAAAAGAAGGGAGTTCCTCCCTGTCAAAGATCCTTCGAATGCGATCTCTCCATATGCACCAAATAATATGCAAAGGAGTCATCCTCCAAGCTTTCCTAGCCTCCCCCTTTCGATTTGCTCTCACTCCACCCGTGGAGCAGGTTCTTTATAGAGGCTGGAGTTACCCACACATGCTCGAAAATAGAAAGCATCCCAATCCCATGGACAATGAATAAGAAGATGCCCAACACTCTTTCTCCTTCTTACACATGCAACATCAGTTCGCCAACTGAAAACCTCTTCGTCGAAGATTATTCAAAGTCAAAATAGCCCCCCAAGAAGCCTCCCAAGTAAAGAAGACAACCTTTGAGGGAACTTTAGAGTGCCGAATCAACTTTCATAGAAACTGCCTTGTCTCCCTGCATCTTTATTAATTAATAATTTTTAGAGTAACCAATTTGGTTCCATGGTGAATACTTTATAATTTTATTACTTAATAATTAATAAATATTTTCGAAATTTTCCTTTTTAGTAGTAGTTATTAGAATAGACAAATACAAATGCTCATGCATATATACTGTATAAAAATTACTAGTAACATTAAAAAAAAATTTGGTAATAAAAGAAGAGACTAGGAGTTTTATTATAATTTAAATTAGATATTATATTTATTTTGAAGAAAAAAATGTTCATCACCCTTACAAATATGTATTCATGTTCTATTGTTATAGTAAAAATCGTATACTTATAAGGTATTTTTTTTTATTAAAAAAATTGGAGTGAAACTTAATAATTAATATAAGGGCTAGAGTCCAGTCTTAATGAGGCTTTTGCTGCTACAGGTTTTGAGAAGGATTAGATATACACAACCTTAACCCTGCAAGCAGAAAGTTGGCTTTGTATAATTTAAGGTTTAGTGCATAAGGCGTGCAACTTGAGGGTAAACTAAAAAGACCTAATTATATATGTTAAGTTTGACATCTCCTTTGAATACGAGATTAATAATCTTACAATTAATATATCTATCTATATGAAATGTTTTCTTTGAGAATGTAAAAATGAAAGATGCGATGCAAGAAAGGATTTAGAACAAGAACTAGAAATTTATTTGAATATGTAAAGTTTTTTTTTTTTTTTTTGAAAAATGTAAAATAATATCTTTATTCTTTTGTTGCCTATGGGTTGCCAGACACTGGGGCCACGCCTTATCTAGGAGGCCTAGGTCTGGACATCACCTTGACATTTTGACTACATGTAAGGAAAGCTAGAACTGCTTGGTTCAAGAACACATCTATCTTAGAATTCAGAAGTACCATGTATTACTTTAATTTATTTCCCATAAATAGTTGTTTCTTTTTTGAGTGTTATCTTTGCCTGATAGGAAGAGCAACCTACAATATTTATGTTTTACAAACTAAGAAGCACGAATATGGATACGACATGGACATGTGGGCACGACCCTTTTCACAAAAGTAGAACAAGGATACGTTGCAGACATGTTGAATACATATTTTTATACGACTATATAATAAAATTTTAATATTTTTTCAATCAAATTTGGTATAAAAATATACAAATCGCGGCAATACTATTAACATATCAAAATAACAAAGTCGTTAAATAAAAATTTAAGAACTTCATTTAATCATCAACATTGATGAATCAATTTTCAAAACAAATTTGTTAACTAGTAACTACTATATATATGTATGTGTGTGTGTGTATATGTGGAGAAGAAGAGGAAAAAATGAGGGAAAGAAATTTAAAAAAACAAATCCACAAAAAAACGTGTCTTGAACGTGTCCCTAACGTCCTGAATGTATCCAAAATTCAGAAAAATTAAATACTCTTTTTTCAAGTGTTCGGGACGTGTTCGACATGGATATGTGAGGCAAACTAGTGTCTGTGCTTCATAGTTCACAAAATTGCTTAATAATTGTTTCATTTTTTAGTGTAATAATCTGCTTGAAAGGAAAATAGCCTACAACATTGAGGTTTCACAAAATTGCTTAATAATTGTTTCTTTTTTGAGTGTTAACCTCGACCTAAAAGGAAGTGCAGCTTACAGCATTTATGTTTCACAAAATTGCTTAAGCGGCTCCATAAGATTGCAAGATATGTATATAATTTAGCTTTTTTATTCTTAGGTGCACTACCCCATGGTTTCTGGCTAAAATTTCGCTCAAACTTCTTTGGTTATTATTATTATTATTAGGGTAAATTACACTAACCTCTCTTAAGGTTTCCGACAATTATACTTATCTTCCTTAAGGTTTCTAAAATTACATTGACTTTCCTTATTTTACCTGATAATATACAGATACCACCTTCTAATCAACTTTTTTTTATTCAAAATGACAAAATTGCTCATTTTATTTATTTATTTTTACATTTTTCAATTTTGATCAATTTTTTCTAACTTTTTTCTACAGTTTTTTTATTATTATTTTATTTAAAAATAAATTTAAGATTTTTGTCAATATTTTTTTTGGAAAATAAAAAAAAAAAAAGTTGGTCAAAATTTTAAAAATTGAAAAAAAAGACATGAAATGGTTAGTTTTTTCATTTTGAAGGGAAAAATTAATTAGAGGGGTATATCTGTATATTGTTAGGTAAAATATGGGAGGTTATTGTAATTGTCAGAAATCTCAGGAGAAATTTCAGGAGAAGTCACTATAATTTACCCTTATTATTATTATTATTATTTATCTTACAATGTGTTTGTGGTGACTGGTGGTGTCCTTCTAAATTTTTTTTATGATTAAAACATGTTTAGTTGCATTAGTAGGAGTTCTCTTTTTTCACTCATTGCGGTCGAGTTTTATGACAACCAGTGTTCCAAGAGGGTTTTCTGTGTTGAATGGTTCTGGTCTAGTTTGCAGTGGTATTAACTAAGAAGTTGATTTCATATATGATGTTCATTTGTATTTTCTTGCGGTTTGTCTGTATCTATGCTTCAGTAGTTGTGAAATTCTTTGAATCTGACACTTGAAAAGCTTGGAGAACCTGATTGCAATTTTTGACATTTGGCTCAGTTGCATGGGCATTGTTGGCCAGTAATTCCTTATGCGCATTATGGGTACGAGGTTAGGGCTGGAAAATTTTTCTTTGGGGGACGAGATTGTAGGCCTTTGTATCAATCTATGCTTGAAATATGGTATCAAGCAAAAGTAAAATATTGTATTAAACCAACAAGAAAAAGTAAAATCAATTGATGGACTTATATTAAGGTCCAACATCACAATTAAAGCAACTAAAATATTAACAAACCTATACATATATATACTAGTCGATGGGCACTTGTTCATTTAATACTATAGTGGCAATGTGTTTAACATAGTCTTTCACAGCTTCTAAATTGAAAAGTTTCATTGTCCAAAAATATAAATCATTTCATTATAAACAAATTAACGATTATATATTTTCAATCTAAACACAACGTATTATTACTTTTAAAAGGAAGCTCTTCATCCAAACAAAACATCATCTTCTTGAAAAGAGGCATGAACCTTTACTAAATTATTACTGTGTTTTTCTTGCCTGAGTTAGTTTGGCAAGTCATCGTAATAAGATATAGCAATAATGATAATCAAAAATGAAGAAAAGAAAGAAGAAAAAAAAAACAAAAGAAGAAAAAAATTCCAGGGGAAAAAAGTCTAAAAACAACTCCTTTTAAAGAAACTATTAAAATAGTTTTACATTCTTACAAATTGAAATTCATTAAAATTGTCAATTGAAATGATACAATCATTAGTTCCAAGTATACATTATATGTGTAATTTATGTTAAAATTAATTTTAATATTTATAGAAATTGCCTATAAATATTTTAATAGAAAATATATAATATAATTTATATGTATGTATGTGTGTGTTTGTAATTAATGATGTTATCAATATTACAGACTGAAAGTTTTCAAATTCACAGCTTCGCAGCTATTAGTGAAGATGGGATTTTACCGAAAAGAATTAATAAAGTCTTAGCTGTTAAAAAACGGTGTACAAAAGGGCAAGGGAGAGAAACAAGTAGACAAGAGTTAATAGGGAAGTACATGCAGGTGTGTGGTGGAATGCGGCCCACATTAGAGTGCTGGACTGGTCTGCAAGTTAGCAGTGGAATGGAGCCCACGTGATAGTGGTGGACTGGCCTCATATGCGGCGCCAGCTCTCTTTTTGTTATTCTGCTATATGTATAAGTGAATGGCAGATGTGTAAATAATTCATACATGAATGTAAAGTTACCTAAAGACAAGCTGAAACCTACACAAAAAGCTTGTGGGACCCATTTCCATGGATGGAGAGAATTGACTGCAACATGTCATGTTGTGGGACCCATCCTCGAAGAAAATCGTTGTTTCTATAATAGTAATAGATATATAAAAACACCATAATAACACTTGCTTAACATACCAGTTATAAAATTCATGTTCGTAAACGAATGTTTAGGAAATATTATATTGCTAGATTTAAGGACCACAGGCAAGCTTTCATTAAAAAAAATCCTAATGGAAAAGGAATATAAAAGAATTGCTAAGTTTAGTTGTTGTAATGATTTTTAAACAAATTAAGATAGTAATCCTAATTAAAAAGAACAAAAATTATTTACTTAAAATTGGGAGAGTACTGAGCCTAAAGTTTAAAATTTGATAAATTATGGAAGATTGTATCAACAGTTGTGGATTTTATTAAGTAAGAAGAGATTTATAAAATGGTGAAACTATTTAGTTTTCCATATGAGAAAGCTTCGAGTACCTGAGGATACTAAAATGTTTAGTGTGGCCAACACATTATTTTTGAACAAATCAATCTAATCATCGTATAAATCATACAAGGCACGTTTGATGCGGAGGGTGGGGGAGGGGGGTGTCCCTTGCTAGCCACCAACAGTAATTGTGGCTGGCTAACTGCTAATAACTATTGCTTTTTGGGGCTTCCTTGAAATGACTAAGCAGCTAGAATTGGCAGTTGGACACTTTTTTAGTGTACATTTTTATATTCCAATTGATGACAATGCTGTTGCCTTTTAATGGATAAGCTGGTTTGAACAATATTTTTGTGCTCCTAGCATTTTGTTAATCTCTCCACGATGACCTTTGATCAAAATAAGCCATAATATGTAGAACTTTCTATTTCATTGAACAATTAACACATGATGTAGATCTGTGTTCTCTGGCATTTTTCAAAGTTCTGTCTGTATTATGAAGTTGTAGTTTATAGAAGTACAATTATTGTTGTGCTATGGCAATCCGTTGTTATCTAGTATGGTTAGGATGTCTGGGCTTTGCCCAGGTTTCCCGGGTTCAAATCCCGGCAACGGAATACTTTCCTACTGTACAATTTTTATTGTGATTTAATATTTGTGAATTATTATAGTATAGGTCTGATCCATGAAGTTTGTCCTCTTTCCATCTATTGTAAATATTTTCTGACTCATGGTTTTAAATGCCTTTTCTACTGATCTTCATGTGATCATGGTTATCTGCAGAGGTGGTCCATTATCAGGAAGCGACAGGCCAACTTGAATGTTGGAAGTGGCTCACAACCCTCTGAGGCACAGCTGGCAGCTCGTCGGGCAGTTTCTCTTGCACTAAATATGCCGATGGTGGATAACTTAACAGCATCTTGTTCAATCAGTACTGGTGAATCTCTCTGCATCTTGTACTATCTTAGTGTATGGAATTGCTTGACCTGGCAAACAATACAACTGATGTTCCAGTTCTCACAGGATTTGTTGTCCCATTTCCCGTTGTTGACTTCTGGTTGACTACCAATCTTAATTCTCTGCCCTTTTTTGTGTGCCATTATATAGCTGTTATATATTAGATTTTGGTGGAAGGTCCTGAGATTCTTATATAAATTTTTTCTAGATTATTGTCTGCACCTTGTCTGGTATACCAAGTAATTGAACAGTGACTGCCATGTATCTAGTGTGAAGCAGAAGGGACCCATGTTGCATGGGCAGTTGGACACTGACATTGGGGACAGATTCCGTACGCTATTAACATAGATATGGCAACTTCACTGATTACATGATATTAACATGGCAAGGACACCAAAAATAACATTAACAAATAGTAGTCATGTTTATGTACTCGTATCCTCTTATGGGAAACCTCTTTTTCCAAAAATATTGAGTATTTTTTTTACAATTTTTATAGAATCCTGTGTTGAATTCTGTACATCATAATCACATGTTTCCTCTGTAATTAAACAAAAGTGTGTGCGTTGATACCTGACATATTTACTGTATGTCTGACTTCTGTAAGCAGTGTCCGTACTACCTTAGGAGAAGAATGTCCTTTTATCACGACGCTGGCACTTTTTGTAGCTTGGGAGGCTGACTGAGAAACCAATTAATACGGTCAGCCAATTTGACCTTGGCTATATATAAACAGTGTCCATGAAATGCAGGGGCTGCTTCTTGTATTCTGTACTTTCTTTTTCAATGACAAGGAGATTTTTTTTTTTGGGGGGTGGGGGGATGAAGAAGAAATTTCCCTGGTTTGGTTCCTGGGATATGGACAGTGTGACTATAGTGTTCAACCAGATTTCTTGATTTTCTGTTTCCTAGGCTGACCTTGGGATTAAATGGTGCATGAGTTTTGAAAGGTCAAAACTCAAAATCTAAATCTCTGAATTACCAAAAATGTGATGATTTTTTCTTTTTGATTGCCTTATTTAAATATTGGATGGCGTATTGTTTCCCTTCCCTATAAAATTTATTTCTTTTGTTTACTAATTTGCACAAATTTGGTTAATATCTCGTTGAAATTTTAACAGCTGGGACAATTTCAAACACTATGCCAAGCAACTCTGCTCGTCCTACTGCTGGTGAGGCTCTTTCAGTTGGCGGTAGTATCTCACAAATCCAACATCAGTCTCCACAGGGTTCTGTTCCAACAATAGCACCTCGAATGGGAACAGCTGGGTCTTCTTCAAAATCTCAGGTGACCTCGAAAAAAACATCAACAAAGTCTGCTATCAGCCAAGGTTCTTTGGTAAAAGCTGCTGCAGTTGCTGCTGGTGCCCACATTGCTACCCCATTAGACGCTGCATCACTGCTCAAGGCCACACAGGCAAAGAATGCTATCCCTATTGTGCCCGGAGGGGGTTCTTTGCTCAAACCATCTGTAGCAGGCAATGCAAACCCATTTCCTAGTACTCACTCTGATGCTCCTCCTAATGTACACTACATTCGAACTGGACTGGCAGCTACACCATTTTCCTCATACCCTGCTGTCCCATCAAATGCCTCAGGGCCTAGTGGAACTCAGCAAGGGCAGGGAAATTCTGTGAGACCTGCGGAACCACCAGTTCAGCTTAACCCAAGCGCTGCTGCTTCAACATCGAATATGTCATCTGAAGTGACCAATGCTGCTACCTCTTGTCCAGCAAAGGATGAGGTCAAAATTGCAGAAGAGAGGCTAGTTTCTGGTTCACACAGTGCACCAAAAGAGCAAGTCCAAGAAGATCAGGTTGCTGTTTCTGGCAATGCCCCTGAAGAGCAAGTCCAAGAAGAGCTAGCTGTTGTTTCAGACAATGCGCAAAAAGAGCAAGCCCAAGAAGATCAAACTTGTGGTTCCACCAATGCACCTGAAGAACATGTTGCAGGGCATCAAGCTTCCATTTTGGGCAATACACCAAATGAGAAAGTTGGAGAAGATCAAACTGCTTTACCGAACTCGGAAGCAATTGAAACTGATTTTGTTGAGAATTCTAAATGTTCATCAAGTGTTGAGACAGCTGAGGATGATCCAAGGTTTATTATCAGCAACTAGGCTGCCGATAGTAAAATTACACATGATTATAAGACGTGTTTGCCAATTAAGGTAGGAGGTGAGAACCTATGTGCAATCAAGGAAACTTATGAGAATCAAAGCATGAATGGGAAATGAGAAAATGTCGGTGATGGGAGCAATGGAAAGATGGAGCTCCTAAGCAAAGCAGCAGCAGCAGCAGCTGGAACTGAGGCAGGACAGGACAGGTTATAGTGACTTTGTGCAAAATGACTAAATTTTTCCTTATCATTTGCTTTTTTCTTTTCTTTTCAGAATTATATTGAGTTTTGTTAGCTGCATATTGTAAATTCAGATGATGGGTATTTATGGAAATTAAGTTTTGTGGTGGGAATATTTCTCAATCGTTTAATCCTTCTCCTTTGATTGGTTGCTGATTTTTGGGGGGATATACTTTAAACATCCAAGGGCTGATTTTGTTTGAACTTTGGATAATGCTGGTGTCATTTAAAAGTTCTCCTTTAAATGCTGAAATGCATCATTGGCAACATCAAACCTATTTTTTGTTCTCTCTCTCTCTCTCTCTCTCTCTCTTGGGGGATATACTTTAAACGTCCGGAGGGCTGATTTGTTTGGATAATGCTGGTGTCATTTTAAAAGTTCTCCTTTAAATGCTGAAATGCATCCTTGGCAACATCAAGACTTCCCCCCCCCCCCCCCCCCCCCCCTTTTTTCTCTCTCTCTGGGTTATATCATTGGTAGATTTGAGTTTTCTTTTTCTTTTTTTATTTTAGTGTCATGAATTGGAAGGTGGTGTAGATGCATGCTGCAACAGAAGAATCTAGATTTAGAAAGCTGAGCACAAAGGCAGGCATGCAGGAGGAAAGAATGACTACCCGAGGATTTCCACACAAAGTAATATCACTTTAGTGCTTACCTTGTGTGGCATTAGCAAAAGTATACTGTAGAGGGCATGTTTGGTCTTAAGAGTCATAATAGAAGATTCTCTCACCTGAAAAGTTTCTAAATTGGTTATAGATTTATCCTATTTCTGGATTTGAAATGAGTCTATCCATCTGATGTATAGATCATTTTCTGAATCTCTTTATTCAATTTTTTTTTTTTTTTTGGGTGGGGGTTCTCCATTTCTCTTTAGTGCCTCCATTAAGGAGATTATAACTACCTTGTACTAGGCTAGATAATCTGTACAAGGTCTAGGCTCAGTGTACGAGGTTTCTGCTATTGCGAGGTCGGAAGAGAGTTAGATGTATGTAGCCTTACATCCACAAGTAGAAAGACTGTTTCCACAACTTGAACTTGTGATCTTATGGTCACAATGGAGTGACTTTGCTGTTGAGTCTTTGTATTGTTTTTGCAATGCTTGATTCATGCATTTGAAGTTTGACAGATTTTGCTCTTTAAATTTAAAGCCAAACTAGAAAGATTACAAGGGAATTCAAGACCAAGTTGATGAGTTTTTTTGAACAGATTTTAAAATAAGGATCGAGTGCTATTAGGAAGATGAGAATTGAGTGAAGACAATTCCTTGTTGATTATTAGTTTAAACTTCAAAAGGAAAGCACATTTTCCAGTGTATAAAATCCAGATGTGAAACAATTTAACTTTAATTTCATTCTTCAATGGTGTTCCCTAGATAGGCCCTTTTTTAGTTATTTCAAAAGGCTTAAACAGAAGTAAACAAAGCCAATCTATGTGAGCAGTGTTCATAGATTGCTAAATTGTTTGCAATTTTTAACTCATACATGTGAAGATTTGTTGTGAATTAATGATCAATGTAACCGTCGTGAAAAGAGTTAAGAGTTAGAGAGAGAGAGAGAGAGAGAGAGAGAGAGAGAGAGAGAGAACATAAAGTATTTACGTGGTTCGGCAATATGTCTATGTCCACAAGAGCAGCTATGTTCTTTTCTATTCAGAAAATAGGGTTACAATTCAAAAAATAAAGTTACAATGTATTTATAGTATCTCGTAGTTAAAATCCTAATCCTAACCCGTAACATTGAAATTACACCCATAAGACCTATATACTAGTTTCACATATTTCAAGAATGAGTTACTATCTCTAACAGGATTGCTATAACTTCTGTTGTAATTCTAGACTGTACATGTGAAGATTTACAGCTTCTGTGCTACTTTAACAACCTTATATGTACATATACACACACACACAACCTTCCCTGTAGCTTCATAATCACTGAAATCAGCCTAACATCAATAGAACTTCTTTCAACAACTCAGTAACATAATCCAGATGTAAGGTAAATTTAGTTATTTTTTCTTCAACTTTTAACTAGTAAATTTAATTCTAGACTCTACATCTGAAGATTTACAGCTTCTATGCTACTTTAACAACCTTATATATACATATATATACACACACACACGACGTTCCCTGCAGCTTCATAATCACTGGAATCAGCATAACATCAATATAACTTCTTTCAACAACTCAATAACATAATCCAGATGTAAGGTAAATTTAGTTATTTTTTTTCTTCACCTTTTAACTAGTAATGTCATAAAACTATCTACAAGAAGGAAAGAGTTTCATTCTCTATAAGTGCCCAAGAAAGACTATACAGAAAACAAAACCAATCTACTGTGGTGGCACCGCTGATAGATCACTGAACTGTTTTTGCAATGTCGGACTCATGCATGCGAAGAGTGAAGGCCTTTGCTTCCTTAACTTGACCCCAAATAAGAAAGACCGTAGGGGAATTCGAGACCTAATTGACGAGTTCTTCGTGTGGGAATGTTGGCTCTTTGATCCTGCAATCCCAAGTTCTTCTTCCAAATCTGACAGCGTTGTCTCAATTTCAACTTGGAGTTTTTTCGCACATTCAAGACCTGCCTGCAATTCATTTGCAATCTTCTTGTTTTCCAATTTCATGTTCAAGACCTCCCCTTGAAACTTTGCTGCCTGATAAGCATTGAGCTTAGTCTCTTCTACAACAGACCCTGCATCTGATAATCTTGATATCTCTTCCTGAATGTTGCCCAGAGATAATAATCTATTTTGCAAGCCATCTGACAGTAATGCATTATGTTCTAGCCATAATGCTAATTCAGTTTTTATCTCTCTTAGGTGCTTGTATATGGGGCGGAGCTCTGAATTTACAGATTGGCGTTTAGAACTTCCTTCTTGCTTCTTGTTTTCCTTCAGTTCTCTTAACTCTTCCTGTAAATCCTGGACTGAAGTTTGGAATTTTTGCATCTGATGAAATGAGGTGCTAAATCTCAACCAGAACTCTATGTTTTCCTCTAGCAGTCCATCAATGTCCATACGGAATTTTTCTTCGATAGTTGAAATAGCATGATGATCTTGATTAGAAATTACCTTTTCCTCATCTTCTTTTGTAGGGGAATTTTTTGCATTTTCTGGTGCTGCTGATTCTTCTGTTCTTTCTATGGATTCAACATTTTCTTCATCTAACAAATTGGGGACATGCTTCTGGTCTGAAGTTGGAGATGAAATATCACAAACCTGGGAACTAGCTGTTGTTGCTAGGTTCTCATGGGGCCCTTCCTGCTGCGAATGAACAAACTCTGTCAGATTTGTCTCTGGAGTATCATCTGAATCTGCTTGGAGCAAGTTCAGTTTTTTATGCAAAGATTGAATTTCTGCATCCTTCAATGCATTGGCATTTTTCAGCTCTTTTATCTGCAGTGCAGACTTGAAGAGGCTATCCCGGTTTTTCTTCTCCACTTCACTCAGCTTGTTCTTTACATCCTTGTAGTTCCTAAGAATTGAGGTGTACTCCTCCATGAGAATTTTATCTCTGTCATCTATCCCATTTATGACCATCTGCCTCCAATTTGGTTGATCTACATCCTCGGTCTCCATTTCCTGTGTCTTCATATAAAAATGATTATCCTCTGTCCGGAACAAACCTTGCTTCTTATTTTCCTCTTGCTTCTTCGGCTCCTGATCATTTCCCAGAAGATAATTGGGGTGATTGCCTTGGTTGGACAGAACAAAGGCTGCTTTGGCAGATCTGTGATCAAGAAAATCATCAATCTCCTCTTCCATTTTCATATCTGTTGAGATCATTGAACCATCACCAGGAGCCTTCATTTCTTCTTGTTCTTTGAACCTTTGTTCTTGATTGGCATCTAGAGCAGCTCTCGGTTGACTTCTTGAAAGATCATCAGAATGATTGCTTGGGTTGGACTGAACAAAGTTTACTTCTTCTGCACTGTGACCTGGAATGACATCTTTCTTTTCTTCTTCTGTTTTTGTATCTTCTAAGATAACTGGATGGCCAGGAACCATTTTATCTGCAAGTTCTTTGGACCCTTCTTTTGGATTGGCATCCAGAACAGCCCTCGTCTGACCTTCTGCTGACAGATCATCAAGGCGATCGCATAGATTGGACATAACAAAGTTTTCTTCTTCTTCAGCTTTGACAGGGTTGAGATCAAGAAAGTCCCCTTTATTCTCTTGTACATCTTCTTTGATCACTGAATCACGACCAGGAGCCATTGTATCTTCATGCTTTCTCAACTCTTTTTCCAAATTGTCATCCCAAACAGCTCTCACTTGACCTTTTACTGAAAGGTCATCCAGGTGATTGATCAGGTCAAATTGAACAAAGTTTTCTTCTGCAGCTTTGACAGAAGAGCTTTGATCCAGCACATTATCTTTCTTCTCTTCCTCTTCCATTCTCACGTCTGTGATCACTGAAAAATTGCCAGAAGCTATCTTATTTTCATTTTCTTTGAAACCTATTTCTGATGTGGCATCTGGAACAAATATCACTTGACCTTTAACCAAAAGATCGTCAAGATGATTGCTCAGGTTGGACTGAACAAAGTTTTCTTCCTCAGCTTTGACGGAAGTACTGTTATCTGGAATGTCATCTTCCTTCTCTTCCTCTCCATTTCTCACCTCTTTTGAGATCCCTGAATCATGACCAGGAGCCATCATATTTTCATTTCCTTTGAACTGTTCTGGAGTGGCGTGTGGAACAGCTCTCACTTGACCTTTTCGTGGAAGATCGACTACGTGATTGCTCGGGTTGGACTGCACAAAGTTTTTTTCTTCAGCTTTAACAGAAGTACTTTGCTTCAGGACGACAACCTTCTCCCCTTCCTTTTCTGTTCTCACATCTTGAAGTTTCTTTTCTGGATTATCACCTGGAACAGCTCTCACTTCTTGGCACAGAACCATATTCTGGACCTCCTCATCAGGCTTCACACTTTTCAATTTCTCAGAGAGATGATCAATATTAACACTCGCTTCAGTAAAATGAATTTGGAGGTCCTTGTTTTGGTCTTTCACAGTCTGGTTGAGATCTTGAACGCTAAACAATTCTTGCTCCAATTCTCTTATCTTGTTGTTCTTGTCATCCGAACCTTCAATCAGCACTTCCCTGTCTTCGTCGAGTCCATGAAGGTGTGCCTGAAGCTCATTTCTTTCTGATTTTATTCTCTTCACCAAAGCAGTCTGAGAAGACACTGCAGTTTCTAAAGCAATAACCTTGTCTACAAGTTCATCTATATTTTCTGCTAGTTCAGACATGGTGAGTGATGTGCTAGAATTTAGTTGCAGCTGCTCTTTAATCTTTGCCCGTACCAGTTCCAAGTCACGCCTCTCTTGTTCCATGCTATCAATTTGTTGGTCCAAGTTCTTGAATTCCAGACTTCTGCTCGTGGATTTGTATTTCTCCGGGAGGTCTTGCGAACTCATGTGGTTGGAGAATTGTCCTTTCAGGGTCTCAAACTTCACATGGGTTTCCTTAATCCTTTGATACTCCACTCTTGCCTCTTCAGTCAATTGCTCCTGTTTCTCTTGCAGCCGAAGCAAGGTTTCTTGGCATGCTTGTAGAGCTGCGGCTGCCATCAAACTTCTAGCTTCATCATCTTCAATTACTGTGCCAATGCCAAAATCATGTTGTAAGCCAGAAACTTTTTCTTGCAATTCTGTAACCTGATTTTCAATTTCCCAGTACTTTGAAAGTCCACTTTCATATGAGCTTTTTATAAACTCCTTCTCAGTTTGAAATGCCAGAATCCGTTTCTGAAGCTTATCAATTTCTGCAGTTGCCTCTAGCTTGCTCATCCCTGAGCTTGAAGCCGCTGCAGCAGCAGGAACATTCGTTTTCGGTATTCCCCTTTTTGACATTAATCTAGATGGACTCCTGGACTTTTTCTGAGAAAATTGGGGAATTTTTGGGATGCTTAACTTTGGAACAGCTGGCAAGTTTTTTGAGGGTCTTCTGGGATTGTGGGAAGGATTGGATGTTGTTTGAAAGTTTTTTTCATCCTCATCATCCAATGATAATTGAACTTGTTCTGGGAAAACTGTGGCAATGGTACGATTGGCGCTTTGCAGCTCTTTTGATAGGTGATCATATCTCGCTGCCAAAGCTCTGTATCCTCGGAAAGAGTCTTCCACAAAGTGTAACAGCTCTGGCCTCTTCTTGTAGTACATTTCCGCCCTCTTGGCAAAGGAGTCTTCATCCTCATCAATGATTTTGAGTATGTATTCTACCTTCTCCTCCATATCTGTGATTCCACAAATTCATGTCAATGATTCTCCTAGTCCCAAAATAAAATTTTCTATCTGCATGCATGCACGTATATTATTAGCAGCTACTGTCCTTGTAAAATCAACATTTGTATCATTATTAGCAACTACTGTCCTTGGAAAATCAACATTTGTATGACTCACCGGGAAACTTGAGGTGCAGATGATTCTCAGTGTTCTTCTTAGGAAGAATATTGATACTTTGAATTTTCAATTTGTGATGCCATTCAATGAATTGATTTTTCTGGTTATTCAATCATTTTTCTTCATTTTTATTTATTTATTTATCTCCCTTTTGTGCTCCATTTAGGTCAGGGAATCACGGAAACAACCTTTCCGCTTACGGAGGTAAAGCTGCGTACATCTAACTCTCCCCAAACATGTAGTAGCAGGAGTCTCATGGATTGGGTTAACCCTTTTTAGGTATATCAGAGGATCCAGTTATTCTCCGTTGGCAAAAATTCATGTCAATCATCTTAGAATCTTGTTTCACCACAATATGGGCAATAACATTTTATGACAAACTTGTGGTATGGGGTGGTTGTTGATATGGAAGGAAATCTATATTCCACTAAATGGTGAAAAGAGAGGAAGAAAATGTCTATTGATTGACATTTTCCTAAGAACGGGTATGAAAAGAGAGAGAGAGAGAGAGAGAGAGAGAGAGAGAGAGAGAGAGAGAGAGAGAGAGAGAGAGGGGAAATCATTTTATACTCTGAATGTCATGCGTGTTGTGACTTAATTAGAGGGAAACTGGGAAACTATGCAATTGAAGGACATTCAAGATTAATGCCCAAAAGCTTTGCTGGTTTAGATGTTCCAGCATAATATATGCATACATGTGTGTGTGTGTTTCAGTGTGTTGGAAAATGGAAATAATGATTCAATGAGAAGTACCCAGATTATTACCTTCCAGGTTGTGCTCCAGCCATTTTGACTGCTTTGTCCTGATGTGGCTTGCCCACCACCATGAATATGCATTCCTTGCTGCTCTATGCAACATTCTCTCTCTCTCTCTCTCTCTCTCTCTCTCTCTCTCTCTAAAATGTTGTTAATCTGTCAACAATTTTGTGAGAAAAAATCTGCCTAACCTGCCCCACTGAAATAGAGGACATGGAACCCATTAGAGGAGGAAAAAAACAGCGATGAGGAATAAACAATGGATTCTGGCATAAAACACAGCTCTGTTAGAGAATATGCCTAACATTGGCAAGAAATGGAGGGGAGAATAGTTCGCCCAAAAACTAGGCGTTGGATCCTTTGAAATGAGAGCCATCATCAAATTGGGATTGTCCATCTGGCAATTCCCCATTTTGCCACCTTGGTCTCTTAGTAAAATAAAACAGAGCATTCTGTTAATGCCTTGGACCCTTCTTTTATGACAGCCTAAATGACAAATCAAAGAGATACAATGAAATATATACAGATATATGTATATATATATATATTATTGATTGAAAGTTTATGGGTTATCGAACTTCAACTGTATATCATTTTTGTTCTTTTCCTTGGTTTGATTTCATTGTCACATACCCTTTATTCCAGCCAAGGATTGAATCCCCATTTTTCGGTTAATTATATATATATATATATATATATATATATATATATTATTGATTGAAAGTTTATGGGTTATCAAACTTCAACTGTATATCATTTTTGTTCTTTTCCTTGGTTTCATTTCATTGTCACATATCCTTTATTCCAGCCAAGGATTGAATCCGGATTTTTCTCAATTGAGAATTTTGGGCTAATTCTACCTTATTATTATGAATAAATTTAGGTTTTTTTTGTTGTTATTTTTCTAGTTCTCTTATTCACACGAACAAGCACCGTTCAATTGAATAGAATATGGTAAAAGTAGCATTATTATTCTAAAAATAAAAAATAAAAGAAAAAATCTTAAATTGAGCAAGAGGTATTTTTATAGAGTATGAGTCTGTATACACGTAACAAATTAAGGTAAAAGTTATGACATATGCCTAATACAAGAAAGTTTCTTTTACTTGATTTGAAAACAAGCACTCTCCTTAAAATGAATTTCTTTCACATTTTCTCACTAAAATATGCAAACCAAACAAAATCTAAGAGTTCCCTTGTCAACACTTCTATTATGGTATTTTTCTTTCTTAATTTTTTCATTGAAAGAATACATATAAATAGGAAACTTGCAATCCTATTTTTGGTTATACAGATATCATGGCAAAGATCATGCCATATTGTTTGGGTTGATTCTATGTCTATAGCTGTACCTTTCCTAAGGTGATTTCTAACAGCTCACACCAACACTCCCCCTCAAGTTGATGCATACAAATCTCTGATGCACAACTTGTTGAGTGAGTTGTGAAACTCTTTGCTTGATACCGCTTTGGTGAGTATGTCTGCTAGTTGATTTTCGGACTTCACAAATGGAAATCGAATTATTTTTGCTTATAAGTTTTTCTTGATAAAATGTCAATCCACTTCCACATGTTTTGTACTTTCATGTTGGACTGGGTCGTGAGATATTGCAATAGCAGCTTTGTTGTCACAAAAAAGATCCATTTTTGAAGTAAAGATGAAGCCTAGTTCAGTAAGCAGCCTCTTGATCCAGAGTAGTTCACAAAGCCCTTTTGCCATTCCACAAAATTCTGCTTCGGCACAAGAAAGTGCTACCACCTTTTGCTTCTTGCTTCTCCATGTAACAAGATTCCCACCAACAAACATAAAATAACCTGAAGTAGATCTCCTGTCTGAGATATTTTCAGCCCAGTCTGCATCTGTATAGCCATTAACTCTTAAATGCCTATTCTTTGAAAACATAAGTCCCTTCCCAGGTGAGGACTTCAAGTATCTTAGTATCTGAGTTACAGCATCCATGTGATCCTCACTAGGGTTATGCATGAATTGGTTAACTACGCTTACAGCGTACGCAATGTCTGAACGAGTATGTGATAGGTATATAAGTTTGCCAACTAACCTTTGGTACCTCCCTTTATCCGTTAGTGTTTGATATGAGTATTCCCCAAGTCTGTGGTTTTGAATAAGTGGAGTATCCATTAGTTTGCACTCCAACATTTCTACCTCAGTTAATATATCCAACACATACTTCCTTTGGGAAATAAATATTCCTTGTCTGGACCTGGTAACTTCAATTCCCAAAAAGTGCTTGAGGCCTCCCAAGTTCTTCATTTCAAATTCGGTGGCCAACTCCTTTTGTAGTCTGGATATTTCTTCTTCATCATCTCCTATGATAATTATGTCATTCACATAAACTATCAATACGATTATCTTGCCCAGTTTCTGCTTCAGGAACAATGTCTAATCTGAGTTGCTTTGCTTGAACCCGTATTTCCTCATTGCTAGACTAAACCGCCCAAACCACGCTCGAGGTGATTGCTTCAATTCATATAGTGCTCGTTGCAATTTGCACACGACCTTGGTTTCAATAGATGCCGTGTAGCTCGGAGGAAGGTCCATGTACACTTCTTTTTCAAGGCCGCCGTGTAGAAAGGCATTTTTACATCAAATTGATGTAATGGCCAGTCAAGGTTAGCTTCAAAAGATAACAATATCCTTATAGTGCTCAACTTCGCGACTGGTGAAAAGGTTTCTTGATAGTCTACCCCATATGTCTGTTTATAGCCTTTTGCCACCAGTCTTGCTTTGTACCTTTCGACTGATCCATCTACCTTGTGTTTGATGAAAAATACTCATTTGCATCCTACTGCTTTCTTCCTTTTAGGTAACGAAACTATGGTCTATATGTCGTTCTTTAGTAGTGCCTCCATTTCTTCCTTTATTACCTGAGTTCATTTCGAATCAGACAAGGCTTCCTCAACTCCAGCTGGAACTTGACTTGAGGAAAGTACATGCACAAATGCTATGAGGGTTCGGATAATCTCCTGGTAGACACGTAGTTGGCAATTGGATACTTTGATCTTCGCTCTTCAATATTAGGAGAGTATCTCTGTGGTGGCTTGCCACGATTTTCCCTGAAAGGCAATGTATATCCAGCAAGAGTATTCAAGTTACTTATATTTGGAGGCGTGTCGAGAGTGCTTACCTCAGGGATATTCTCAAGAGATGGGTCTGCAGGTACTAACGAAGGGGGGAGCTTGGTTCAGTTTCCAAAGGCGTATCATTTCCTGAAGGTGTATTCTGCTCTGTAGGCTCATCCAGCCCTGTGGACTTAACTGGATCCGATCCTGTGGGCTCAACGGACCCTGGGCCTGGTGTTTCATCCACACTGTTTCATTGTTTGGCCAATCAAAGTGCAACCAATTCTCCCAATTCTACTCTTCATCTCATGTCTCCCTCTAAAGAGAAAAAGTGGGGGCTGGGAAAAAGGGGTCAGACTCTAGAAAGGTGACATCCATAGTCACGTAGGTGCAGCGTGTAGAGGGATCATAGCACCGATAGCCTTTTTGGTGCACGGCGTAACCCAAGAAGAGGCAGCGGAGAGCACACGGGTCCAGTTTGATCCGTTGATTTTTGTGAAGATACTCATAAGTCACACACCCAAATACTCAAGGAGGGAGCATTAGGGCTGTGGGTAGGGAGACGTGGGATGCCAGAACCTGGAGCAGAATCTTAAAATTTAAGACTTTAGAGGGTAGTCTGTTGAGTAAATGTACAGCGGTGGACACCGCATCAGACCAATATCAGGTCGACACATGAGTTCCATGTAGTAAGGCTCATGTAGTATCGAGAATATGGCGATTCTTCCGCTCAGCTACACCATTTTGCTAAGGGGTCTGAGGACACGATGTCTCATGAACGAGTCCATGGTGTTCGAAATAGGTGTGGAAGCGTTGATTAACATATTCACCACCATTATTAAAGCAGAGAACTTGTAGCTTAGCTAAAAACTGAGTTTGGATCATCGCATGGAATGATTGAAATACATGTAACACTTCATCTTATGTTTCATCAAGTACAACCAGGTTATACGAGAACAGTCGTCAACAAAGATAACAAACCAACAGACACTAGAACCAATAGAGATAGGAGAGGGACCCGCACATCAGAGTGAACTAAAGCAAAGGGAATAGTGCCTTTATTCATACTTAATGGATAGGAAATACGGTGACTCTTGGATAAAATGCAGGTAGTAAATTTAAGGTCAGATAGCACTGTATTAGAAAAAAGATCTGGTAGTAAATGTTTCAGATAACCAAAATTTGTATGCCCCAAACGTTGATGCCATAGCCAGATTTTTCGTTCCCTCCCATCACTTTGTATGTGATGAGCATGACCCACACTGACGTCTTCCATGTAGTATAGGCCCCCCCTTTTAATCCCATGCCCAAATGATCTCCTTGGTGAGAATATCCTGAAAAAGACGGAATGTAAGATAAATTAGGACATCACAATTTAATTTTGTAGTAACTTGGCTAACAGACAGCAATTTATGCAAAAGTGATGGGACAAGTAGTGTATTCAACAAGTGGAGGGAAGGAAACAAATAAACAGATCCGGCCTTGTGACCAGAGAGACAACCCGTTAGCATTTGCAACACTGATGCGTCGCGAGGGAGATGTTGTAGTAAAATCGGTAGTTGCAAAAGTCATGTGGTATGTGGCTCAAGAGTCAAGGAGCCAAGCACTACAATCAACATCACAGAAGGAGGTAACTAGACCCGAACCAAAGTTACCTATATCAGAGAAGGGTCCCGCAGCCTGGGAAGACTCATCCTGGGGAATCAAGGAAAAGTGGGGTTCGGCTGACACTACAGTCACCTTGCCCGTGTTCGCATCCACACCAGCTAAGTCCTTCCTTTTCTTTGCCTGCAGCTCATACCACCAATCAGGATAACCATTTTTTTTAAAACAAGTCTCACTCGTGTGGCACTGGTTTCCATAATGGGAGCATTTTGTTCCCTCAGAAATATTTCTTAGCTTAAAGGGTGCAATGGGTTTCCCAAGGTGTCGGGCTTAAAGGGTGCAATGGGTTTCCTAAGGTGTCGGCTGGAGATCCCACCTCGGCTGGAGATCGCAACAGATGGAGAGATCCTACCTCGGCTGGGGATTGCGATTGAGGGAGATAACCCATCAGTGGGTGAGACAGCTGGACTGGGTTTCAGCCCCTTTGTGGCCAAAACTACGCCGAAGGTACTGTCAGAGTTACCATCGCTCATGACTGCCTGTCGGAGCGCCTCCCTGAGGACATGAGCATACGCCTACTCGATCGAAGGAAAAAGGCGCAACTAAAGTACATCACTGCGAATGTTGTCGAGGCAATCATTAAGACCGTCAAGGAAAGTGTAGATGCGATCCTCTTGGAGCAAGTTGTTGTAGTGGTGGATGTTGGCTGCGCATTCCATTGGATTCGGACGATGGAAGTCAATTTCTCACCAAAGACCTTGTAGTTCGGTGTAGAACTTCTCAAGGGAGCCGTCGGCTTGTCGCAGGCAAGCCACACGTCGCTGGAGTTCGTAGACTTGAGACGTATCGCTGCCATCAAAATACATCGTAGCAATGGCATCCCAGACTGATTTTGCAGTGGAAAATTGGATGAAATTGCCAATGAGAGCCAAATCCATAGAGTTTATCAACCATCCTTTAACAATGGCATTATCAGTACGCCATTTTCGAAACGATGGATCTGCCTACGGTGGTGGTGGACAATTGTCGTTGATATAGCCCAGTTTATCTTTGTCGGAGATGTACATCTCGACAACCTGGGACCAAAGGGCATAGTTAGAACCATCCAACTTGATGCCGATTGGAGCGGTCGAGTTTTCAGTGGTCAAAGTTAGGACCTGGACTTTGGATAAAGCTTCGGTCATTTGATTGGTAAGGGTGGTGAGGATGGAGTTGGTATGTGATGGAGAATCACCGAAGTTGGTGATAACGCCGGTGTCGGCCATAACTGGAAAGAATGGATCAAACACAGAGGGCTTTTCTAATGGAAGGAGCCAAGGATCGGATTCCTTGCTCTGATACCATGTCAACACTTCTATTCTTGTATTTTTCTTTCTTAATTTTTTTCATTGAGAGAATACATATAAATAAGAAACTTGCAATCCTATTTTTGGTTATACAACATCATGGCAAAGATCATGCCATATTGTTTGGGCTGATTCTGTGTCTACAGCTCACGCCAACATCCCTTGCGTGAAAAGACCATCCAAAAAGACAGCAACTGACAAGATCTTACTTTTGTTGCTGCAGCTGAAATTGAACCAACCAGAAACCTTAACTAAACATGTATGCACAGGATAGAAAGAACAAAAATAATTAGACTGACGCAGCCTTTTCTCAGTCACATGCACCGCACATGATCCTTTTCAAGTATGAAAATGCTGATACAACAGCTAGATCCATTCTCTCCAGCCTTCCTCACCCGCTGTTTCAACACATTTTGCTCATACCAAAGCACACGTTTCTCATCTGCACTCTTCTTGGAGAAGGAGAAAACAAAATGATGATGAGCATGCCTGAGAGAAAGAGAGATATATACATAAATATATATATATATATATAGAGAGAGAGAGAGAGAGAGAGAGAGAGAGAGAGACTGATTACAGATTATACAAACACCAGAATTTTATTTACAGTAACATTAACATAAAAATAGTGCAATTATTCACAGTTTCTTTTTTCTGTTTTGGGATTAAAATATTACTGTGACATTAAAAGAAAGCATAGACCTACTTTCATATGTACAGAAAGCATATTTACATACAAAGAATATGTAATCACGTACGCACATGCACCATACCCACTTTTTGCTTATTTTCCCCCCTCCCTTCTAGGCAATTCGCATCACACCTTAAATCCTTCTTGACAACGGCGGAGGTCATTCCCTTCCGTTCAACTCTGGATCAAAAAACCAGGAAACACGTGAATTCCCAGCACTAATAGCATCATCATCCCTTAATCCTCTGCTGATTCTTCTGCTGATAGCTTAATATCAACTCAAACACTAACATAGTCAATCCTCTTCTGCCAGCAACCTCAAAGATTAGCCCCTTTCTCTCTCATTTTTTTGTTTCTTCTCTCTTTTTCTATATATTTTTTTTCCTCAGTAAGCTAACTGAATAAGTTTTTCCAACAGAAAAGAAAGCAGCAGAAACAAAGATCTAATGAGTGACATGGTCACTCCTGGATGTCAACTGCTGTTCTGGAAAGAAGAGAGCCACTGTTCCATATACTTCTTGCTCTCTGTGCAGTAAAAAAAAACAGACAAAAACTCAGCATGGATTATAAAGCTTAGAAATGGGAAGAAAATCAGGATTCCAATTTGCTTTCTACATTTAAAAGATGTGTGTGTTGAAAAAAATTGCCCACGTCACTAAGGGTCCTGCAACAGGGGATGGGAAAATTTCCAATCAACTATAAAAGAACTGCAATTAGCAATCAAATCAATTGAATAAAAAGGTCCAACATTCAAGGGGGGAAGTAGACATATATATCCCCCACACTACGTGGGGAGAATGATGTCTAACCAAGAATAACAGTACAGAATATAATCCAAAAGAAGATTAACAAAATTTCAGATATAAGGGAATATTTATAAACAATACAATTATAATGAATGCAAAAAGTAAATCATAAGGTTTATTCAAATGAAGAGGATGATAATAATGATAACGACTCATCATGATTCCTACTAGATTTGGAATTTACAATAGAAATAATATCAGAATTTAGAATTTGACATCAGACATTAATATTTCAACTCGTATGGTTTTTACAAACATGAAGATTTTTCAATATGTGATGTTGCATATTGGGAAATGTGTATAAGTTGGTGGCCAAGGTTATCTCTACAAGGTTGAGAGGGGTAATGGATCATATTATTTCAGGGAGTTAAAACATATTTATTGGGAGTAGACAGATTCAAGATACATGTTTGATAGCCAAAGAATGTGTGGATGCCAGGAAAAAAAGTAATAGGTCGGGTTTGATATGAAAATTAGATATTGAAAAGACATATGACCATGTTAATTAGGGCTTCATATTGTTTGTCCTTCGGACGATGGGGTTCGGAGTTAAACGGAAGAAATAGATCCAGTTTTGCATCCCGACTGTATCCTTTCCAGTTTTGTTGAATGGCTATGCAGTAGGACAGTTTCAGTCGACACGGGTTTGAGGCAAGAAGATCCTCTATCTCCTTTCCTTTTTGTGATGGTGAGCAGTCTTTTGGGTTTGGTGAAGGGCTTTAGTGTGGAAGATGGTCGAGGAGGGAGGGTGGAGATCTCCCATCTTCTTTTTACTGATGACGCCTTGATCAATGAGATGAGATCTCAGATTTCTCCGATGTATCCTAGTGTGCTTCAAGGTATTCTCGGGTTTGATGGTTAATTTTAGTAAAAGAATGAGTTAATTCCAGTGGGGCAAGTGGATGGAATGGAAGGGATGGCTAGGGAGTTTGGGTGTAGGGTGGGGGCTCTTCTGACGAAGTACTTGGGATTACCTCTTGGAGCCTACTCTAGATCTGCAGCAGTCTCGGATGTGGTGGTGGAGAGATTTTAGCATAAGCTGGCAGGATGGAAGTGACAATATCTTTCCAAAGGGGCTGAGTTACTCTCATCAAGAGTGCGCTGACCAACCTCCTTATTTATGTGATGTCTTTGTTCCCAATGCCCGATTCTGTGGGAAGAAAGTGAGAAAAGACACAGCGGGATTTTTTTTGGGAAGGAAAGGAAGGAGAAAGAAAGATCCATCTTGTGAGTTGGGATAAAATGAAACGGCCGTTGGGTGAAGGTGGGACGTGAGGGAAAATGGATGTGGAGATATGCAAAGGAAGATGAAGCCCTGTGGAGGACAATTATTGCAACTAAATATGGTGAAGGAAGGGGGGTGGTTCTCTAATGAAGTTAGGAAGGCTTATAGGCGAGGTGTGTGGAAAGCTATTCAAAAGGGGAGAGTGGAATTTAGGAACCTTGTAGGCTTTGAGGTTGGTGAGGGAGTTCAGGTGCATTTTTGGGATGATTTGTGGTGCAGGGAAGAGAAATTAAAAGACAAATTCCCCTCTTTGTTTGCTATTGCCTCAAATAAGGATCCTTTGGTGGCGGATCGGGTGGATTAAGTAGGTGGAGAAGTGGTATAGAGCCCTTGCTTTCATAGAAATTTATATGATTGGGAAGTGGGGGAGGCAGAGGAGTTGATGGCCTTGTCGAATAGGCATATGGTACGGAGGGGGAAGGAGGACTCTATGATTTTGAGGTGTGATAAGCAAAAGAGGTTCATGGTGAAGTCTTTTTACCATTTTTTATTGGGAGAAAGGATGAGACATTTCCATGGCAATTGACTTGGAAATCATGAATTCCAAAGAAAGTAGCTTTCTTTTGTTGGTCGGCAGCTTAGGGGGCGATTCTTACTTTGGATAATTTGAAGAAAAGGGGATTCCATCTTCCCAATAGATGTTGCATGTGCAAAAGGGAGGAGGAGACCCTGTTTAACCATCTACTTCTTAATTGTAGTGTGGCAAGTGACGTGTGAAATATGGTGTTGATGTTGTTTGGCTTTAAATGGGTTATGCCAACTTCCTTAGGAAGGCGTTTTTGAGTTGGAGAGCTTAGAATGAGAAAAAACTTGAAGACCATGTGGAAAATTGTGCCTCTATGTCTTGTGTGGTAGATTTGGAGGGAGCAAAACCAGTGCACTTTTGAAGAGAAATAGCTCTCTATGTGGTGTCTCCAAGATTCTTTTTTGCATTTATGATTTTTTTTTTGGTATAAAGAGGAATACTCTCTATCTTTAGATACTTTTTTTTTCTTTTTTGGGGAATTAGGGCCTTAATTTTTGTAACCCCACCCTTTTTGTTCATGGGTTAGCCTCCCTCGGGCTCCTTGTTAATAATACATATTACACTTAACTGAGGGGGGGGGGGGGGCATTACCTGCCATGAATTGGCAAGAATTATGTGGAAGAATTTAATAAAACCAACAATATAGGACTAATAAGGATGTAAGTAACACAAAAGCCAAAGCTCTCCACCATTACAAAACACAATATATTAGAACTTTTGAGACACTATCTTTTTACAGTGATTTGCATTTCAAGATGCATCCTGCTTAATTTTGTTACTACTGTATCATAATCATATTATTCAGTCACTCAATTCATCTATCTTAAATCATACAAGAACTTGAGGAAAGTGCTAAAACTTCTTTTTTTTTTATTTGATAAGTAATAAAATCATTAAAGAGTGGTCGAGGTGGACACATACAAGTACAGACAATAGATCACGCTATACAAAATTAATTGTTTCTCACTAAAGGCACAACAAAAATCACTGCCCCGATATAAAATCTAGGAAAACAATAAAAAAAACTCATGACATCACTCATTTCCTCCAAAAATCTACCAATGAATCTATAGAAGTAGAATATATCTGTATAATCCAAAAGATATAAACACTGTTTTTCACAAAACACCAGGAATAAAGTTATGTGAGCCTGTGAGGGCATCTGGGTTATCAATAAAATGTTATATGATTTAGACAGAAATCAAATATATACTTTAAAGCCTATTTGTGCAAGCAGGAGAATGAATCAACTGAAGATGACCTCATCATCTATGTGAAGTTACATCATTTCTTCTAAGTTCTTCCCTTCAGTGTCTTGAGTTTGTATAGAGAAAGGTTCGCTTCAGAAAAAAGGAGGATAATAAGCTAGGACCTCAACATCTATGTAAAAGTGCATCTCTTTTAAAAGTTTCATGTGCTTTGCCGCAAAATATTTTGAAACCGAAAAAAAGAAAGAAAGAAAGAACAGAATTTCCAATACTACAACCCAAAATGGAGAGTCGGACCCTGTTTCCACGGCACAACTTGAGCATTTTATCAGTTCAATCAACAATTCAAACTGTTCAAAAGTCCAGTACACAAGTAGGAAAGAAGGGGAAGAAAAAAGAAATGGACAACTTTTTTTGCAAGGATTTTGAGGTATGACTGTTAAGGAGTTCCACAAACCCAATGATAGAACTAATCAAATGCCAGAACAGGACCAGTTAAGTATGTCGTGTGGTCCAGGTATCCAAACACTAGTTTGGTTGAGAAAGTTCAAGGTTGGAACATTGAGGTTTCTAACACTTGAGGTTGCGGAATATGGAAAGCTCTCTCATCATCAATTTGTTGGCTTCATGGAGGGTGAATCAACTTTTTTTTCCCACAAGTTTGGTACCATCTGGTAGAGGGAAGATCAAAGCTTTGCCAAATTAAAAATCATTAATCCTCAGGAAGGTTATTGGGCTGACTCAAGTAAACATATTTTCTGCTTAAGTAGCATGTGATATTTCAAGGCTGCATTTTTTTAATTCTCTTTTACAGAGTTACAAGCCTAAAGATTATGTTTGCTGCATTCAATTAACTACCCCAATCTTTCAGCAGTTGGGATTTTACCCTTCCCAACATAATTACTACAAAATTATATCATCAATAACCTCAAAGAGGGCCAAGAGTCTAATATGTGAATACTGACACTGAGCTTAACAATATATTTTTTACTCAATCACAAGAAATGACTTGAGAGTCTATAATCTGAAAATGAAATGACTCTGATATGAAAATTATGAATGCAAAAGTTTTTGTCTAATGGTATCTGAAAGACAAAAAGAATTTTGACTGATTCAATTACAGATATTTAACACAACGCTGTCAAGCAAGTAAAACAGTTTCACATCACATCCAAAAAAAAAAATAGATTATCACATTGACGCTAGCAAAGAAATGGAAAAAGAAATGAAGATTGTACAAACAAATAAACATATGATGTATAATTTTGCAGAAAGTCACTCTTATCAGCAGCATATATATCTGGTATGTTCAAGAAATGACTTGAGAGTCTACAATTTGAAAATGAAACTACCCTGATATGAAAAGTATGAAAGCAAAAGTTGTTTGTCTAATGGTATCTGAAAGACAAAAGGAATGTTGACCAATTCAATTACAGATATTTTATCATCGCAACACTGTCAAGCAAGTAAAAAAATTTTGACATAGGAAATGAAGATTATACAAACAAATAAACACAAGATGTATAATTTTACAGAAAGTCACTCTTACCAGCAGCATATGTATCTGGGATCTTCCCAATGGTATCCAAAAACTTCTCCTTTGAATTTTCCTCCAAATCCTTGCGACCATGTCCATAGCAAGGAACCAGCACAGCAAAACTATCTTCTGAATCATCGTGACTCTGGAAACCAGGGCCATGAGGTTCCAACCATCCAGTAGACCAATCCGAATCATCAGACTCAGACCCAGAAACACACCCACCATCAGATGGCACCAAAACAACATCATATTCCCGGTCAATTTTTCGTTCTTCCCGACTTTGCCATTTTCGCTTAACCCTTCCAGATGTTGAGGTCATATTACCCTTACCACCATTAAGTAGTCGGAATTTCAAAGTATCCAATTCCCACAAACCTGAATCTGGTGTAGAATTTAAGGAAGACCCACTGGAACTTTTAGGCTCTTGATGCTTTCCACTCCATAACCACCAAGACAGGTGGGTAAATGCCACAGCCATATCTAAACCCAGAAAGCGTTGCAGGCACAACAGAATTTAATCAGAACCGAGGATTCAAAAAAAAAAAAAAAAAAATGCAGGCAAATTCAATGTACTTGGGACCTGAGGTTTGACAGCTGAGAGAGAAGATATGATAGATAGTTTCCCCTGTTGCAGGAACAACTAAAATAAGAAAATTGACCAATTGAATAAAAAAATACAAACAACAAAAAAGGTAAATGAAAACTCAATTTAAGGGAAATCAATTTTTTGATAGGCAATTTAAGGAAAATTTTGTAGTGTGAAAAGTATGACTACTTTTTTCCTTAGTTTTCTTAGCAACCAAACGAGTCAGATAACATTTATTTTAAACACATTAACCCCCAAGAAGACCCCATAATTGACCCAGAAAAAGCTCGCTCGTCTTAACTATATTTTCCTGAAGATGACAACTCGTATGTGCCAAAAATAGATCAAAAGTTCTTATGCAATTGGCGTACCAAAATAGCTAAAAATAAAGAAAGTAACCAGAAATAAAGGGGAAAAAGCTATTCACTAAAAGTCCAAAACTATGATTTCATTGATTTCTTGAATCAAAACCTTGCAAAAATAGAATTTTGGGAGTTTTTTTCGAAAACAAACAGTTCGAAGCTCGAGTTTTTCGAAATATAAATATATATAACAAAATATACCTTAGACCCACCGAATGATCCTTCCAAAAATCCTACCTTTCACTGTGCCTATCCAGGAATCGAGGGAAAAAAAAAAAAAACTAATTCTTGCCTTCTCTCTGAAACATCGAATATCAAACCAAGATTCCAAGAAAAGCAATATAGAGATAACTTTGAAGCCAAAATACAGATAATCAGAGCTTCGGCAAAATTGAAATGCCCCTCAAAATGGGACTCTCTAGTATAGTTTTTCAGTGGTCAATCCTCAAAATGGGACCCTAGAATAGTTTTTTCCGTCGTCAATCAAAGAAATCAGTTGAGACTTGAGACAGACAGTTTCGTGTAGGTTAGAAGCCGTGGTGATTGCTCTCCGCTCCTCCAATAATTTAACAGCAACACAACTAATCTCCTTTTCCTGCCATATGCCAGCCTAGACAATTAGTCCTAGACCACGGACATGTAGACAGTGAAAGTGGAATATGAACATAACCGAAAACTCAATTGCTAAATTATTTAACAATTAAAATGTCTCAATCTCATGTGAATTCAAATCTATAATAATATTATCTTAAATAATATATATGATTTTAATATTATATTAAATTAAAAAAATAAAACATTAAGTCTCCCTTTTGTTTTGAGTTTTATAAAATATTTTTGCAATAGAGCTCCTTAATTCACGGTTTCAAAATAAGTTTATTTTTTTTATAATTATTACTTGTGAATTTACTATCTGCACATTACTCAACATATATATAATATATAAAAAAAATTACAGTCTACATAACTTTTATTAAAAACATATTAATTATATTATTCAAAATCTATTTTCTAATAATCAATTATTTATAATGAATTTTTCAAAACCTATAACTCTCCCCATATGATTAGGGTCTATTTGAGGAAATTTCAAGTTTTAGAGAGTTGATTATTTGGAAATGAATTTTAAAAAATTAATTATGACATAATTAATTTGCTATTTGAGTTTTTGATAAAAATTGTGTAAAACTAATTCTGCACTATGAGTTTTATTTTTTATTCTTTATATTGTATATATTAAATAAAGTATAACTAATGGGCCCAAAAATAAAAAATATAAACTGTTTTAAAAAACAAATTTTTTAATGTTTCTAAAATTTCATTTTGCAAACAAAATTTGATAGGTCCATAAGTTTTGATAAAAACACCCACCATTTTCTTTTATAACTAAAACCAAGTTTTGGGCAAGGTAAACGCCCAACTAAAATCTACTAAGATGCTGATGGAAAAAGATATCTCATGCATAGAAGTGTTTTAGTGTTTGATAAAAATTATTAAAAAATAATAATAATAAATTTGACAAATAGATAAAAAGAAACAAAAAAAAAAAAAAAAAGGATAATTGAGCAATATTATATTACTTTTTTTTAATGAAAATGATGAGTATTATAATTAATTAATCAATGGTATAATTACACTATTACATAATAACATATAACTTAGAACAAACAAATCAGATCTAATAATAATAATAATTTATTAAATATAAATTCTAAACAGATAAATCTGTATAACTCGTGATTGAATTAAACGAGAGACTAAGACTGGAACCATGATCTCTCTTTAATGAGAAGGGCATGGTCACAGTAGAACTAGTGCTAGTTAGTTTATTATAATATTTCCTATTAACTTAGTCAAATTAGTATAAGAAACAACTTAAAAGTGTGGTCTCTCATCCAAATAATTAGTTTTGAATTAATTATCAAACACAATAAACTAATTTTATTAAGTTCAAAAAAACCCATTAGACATAGAAAGATCTCTTATAATGTATTATTTATATTTATTTTAAATAGATTTATTTAAACATTTACAGTTTAATTTAAATTATATATTTTTAACTTATATAATTTTTAAATTATATTTTTTTATCGCTCATCTAAACAAGGCGGTTTGGGTAGACAGTAACTCTATGCTTTTCATGCTTGTACATGGTGGAACGTTAATACGATGAAGTAACAGATCATCAGGCTTTGACTTGGGTTGGGCCCGATTTCATTAGCCAACAAGTTGAACTCAACTTTCATGGGCTACCCACAATCTGTTATTAATGGGCCGAGTATAAGCCAATAAATATATTCCAACCAAACCCAACCCAAAAACCAGTGCTGACGGCTGGCGCTATTTCTCCCACCCTTCGCCGTCGCGCAGCACACAAACAGAATGAAGTCACTGTTAGGGTCTTCTTCTTCTTCGACAATTGGCCCATTTTTCTCTTACTCTCAGCACATTCCTTCAAAACCTCGGCCACTCTCAGTCTCTTTCGCCACCAACAACAGTAGAGGACCAGCGGCGGTCTCGTCCACCACCGAACACATGAACCCGCCTCCTCCTTACGGTGGCGATGATCATCAGTCACCGGTGAATAAGAAGAACAAAGAGGTCAAACTATGGGGCGGACGGTTCGAAGAGAGCGTGACCGACACGGTGGAGAAGTTCACCGAGTCGATCTCCTTCGACAAGGCTCTCTACAAGCAAGACATCATGGGCAGTCGCGCTCACGCCACAATGCTCGCTAGCCAGGTCGGTTATCCATTTTTAAACTCCAATTACAGATTTGATTTCACCCTGTTTGGTTCTTGAGAAATGCAAAGAACTTCTTAATCAGTCGCTTCGGTTTTTTGAGATTCGTGATAAGCTTAATTGAGCATAAGAATGGACGTTTTAGTTTTCTTTAACCATTATTAAAACGAAGTCGAAAAGAAATTGTGAAATGTTTTTTGTTTTAGTTGTTTAGGTATGAAAGAATCGAAATAAGCTCAGTAAATGGAGGTTTTAATTTTCTCACTCCGTTTGGTTGGAGAGAAAATGAAAAAAAAAAAAAAAACTATATATATATGTATATGTATATGTATATTATTAGGAATCGGATGGAGGTTTTTTTTTTCCCCTCCCACACGAAGTTGAGCGGAGGTTTCTGTTGTCTTAAATTCATTCATTAAATAAATAAAAAGAATTAAAATTTCAAACCGTAAATACCCATTTCCCCCCTATTCTCATCCTCTTTTTCTTAATTTATTACTCTGGAACCAAACAGGGCGCGGATTCACAATCTTGATTCCTTCTCTTTTATACATTATTTTAGAGACCAAACCGAATCTACTTAAATGCTTGCATGTTTTCTCATTTGCTGGTGTGTTATAGGGATTAATGACCGACAGTGATAGGGATAGTATCTTGCAAGGTCTTGATGACATAGAGAGACAAATTGAAGCGGGTGAGTTTGTGTGGAGGACGGACAGAGAGGACGTGCACATGAACATTGAAGCAGCACTTACTGATTTGATTGGTGAACCTGCAAAGAAGCTCCATACAGCTCGAAGTCGAAATGATCAAGTTCTGACAGATTTTCGTTTGTGGTGTCGTGATGCTATTGATACAATCCTTGCATGCATTAAGCATCTTCAGGTTGTATATTTTCCTCTTGTTTTGGTTTTTGTTTCCAAAAGAATTCTTTTGAATCTAGTTTTATTTGAGAACAACTTTAACTTGTAATACTTTCCAAGAAAGTTTTTAACTTGCAAGGTTCTTCGTATATGTCTGTGAACATGCATTTGAGATGAGTGATATTGCGGATAAATGAACTGCATACTGTAGGCACATTATTCCACGGTTCTCTCAAGTTAATACTCATAAAAAAAGATGCTGTCAAATTGACAGGTTGACAATTTCCTTTGTCTTTTCACTCATTAGAGATGTTATGCCATATATCTGCAGATTGCACTGGTAGCCTTGGCTAAGAAGAATGAGGGCCTGATTGTTCCTGGTTATACACATTTACAAAGGGCACAACCTGTTCTACTGCAACATCTTCTCTTAGCATATGTTGAGGAGGTTTGCATTGATTCATATATGCACCATCTTAGATTATAGTTAGAGATTTTATGGTTGTAGTTGTATGTTCCAGTGCTGGTTGCTTGAAGATATTGTTTTTTACCCCTCGGTCTCCCGGTTATAGTGAGAACTGAGAAATGGAACTTAGGACAACAAAATCCACATTTCAAATTTCCAAAAGCATAAATACAGAACATGCTCTACCCAACCATGACACAGTACAAAAGTAACTGAATTGATTGCTAATAACAACTTGTATAGCTAACGAGAAGGGCAAGATAAGCCCTTGTAAGAACAAATACGGTGAGGGAATTTCTCACCTTATGTTCGGAGATATTCAAAGCTTTTGAAAATTCATCAATTCCATATTTGTTGTATTCATTTAGAGCATATGTTATAGTATGTTTTCCTTTAAATCTTGCCTTAACCATAATGTTATTACCAGCCACACAGATCAATGGTTTATCTTTCATCAAAGTCTCGCATATTAGTACACCAACCTCGTCCTTGGTTTTTGACCACCCCAGCATTAGTAATTCTTGGCTACTTATTGGGTTTCTCTTGTTATGAATTGTTTGATCTATAACCATATATTTCTTTGAAGTTTGAAACCCGGGCCCTTGATTTGCTCGAGCGACAAACCAGTACCGGGGTAAGTACCTATTTCATACCTTTGGCCAATTCTGCAGAAGTTTTATTGTAGTCAAAACTCGGTAAGAACCCAAGCAAGCAGATGGTAGAGCTGGCATAACTTTCTAAGGGGTGAACTGATTGAAGTTGAAACAAAGAATTGTACTCACAGAAACATATTTTTAAATCAATATTCTAATGATTCCTTGATACTCATTGTTGAGATATATAGGAAGGACAAACTTCAAGTTAACATGGTATTGAGCGGCTCTCACATGATTTATTCTAGTGTGGGTAGTACATGACACTATTATCTTAAATATGATAATCTGTCTGTTGGTTGAATATTAGGCCCACAGAAACAGTGTTTTAGCATTCTATTCTTGATCCCCCCCCTCCCAAAAAAAAAAAACTCATGGCATATATAACTGGAAGGCCTCGGTCAAGTTGGATTCCTGATTTTCTTTTTTCAGTTTTTGGGTGAATTGGTTAGTTTTAATAAATTTTCAATAATAGTCCGGAATAGCCTGAAATTAGAGTGGTTTCCAGCAATAATGGAGCATTTACAAGTTTACGTGATCACATCTGGGATGGTAAGAAACAACTCTCAACTTTTTTAACCAAGCCAAGTGAAGCCGGGAGATTGTTTGTGCAATCTGCTTGAAGAGACCTAGAGGGCATGGTGTCACATGGACTAATATAGCTTCAAAGACATCTAGGAGATGCTTTTTCAGACTTTAATATTTTAATTTGTGTACATGAACACAAACAAGAATGGATTATCAAACTTCATTATGACTGACATTAGCTTTGATAATTTATTTCAATCTTTTAACCAAATATGCACACATCATGTGAAATATGTTATTCTTGATACACTTGTTGTCTAATCTCTGTTAAAAAGCCAAGATGATGAATCTTTCTAAGAAGTTTGGATGCCTTAATGTTTCCACTTCTATATAAAGCTCTCTTTTCTTTTTTCCTCCATTCTATTTTTTCAGATGATGATTCTTTCTGAGAGGTTTGGATGATTTATGTTTGCACTTATATTTAAAGCTCTCTTTTCTTCTTTCCTCCATTCTTATTTTTTTTGTATAACTTTTTTCCAGTCTATTTCTTTTATCTAATTTTTGGTTTGTGGGTGAAATGGACTACATCCTCATGTTCAGTTGCTAAAGCTTTTAGCTTCTGTAATATTAATCCTGACCATAATGTTTACTTGTAGCTTGAACGTGATGCTGGTCGTTTACTAGATTGCAGAGCAAGGATGAATTTCTGCCCATTAGGTGCATGCGCATTGGCTGGCACTGGCCTTCCCATTGATAGGTTTATGACTTCTGATGCTTTGGGATTCACTGCTCCCATGAGGAACAGGTACTACTGAATCAGTTTTCCCTATTTAACTTCTTGGAATGTCAACCACGAAATTATTAATTCTTCAATGACATACAAAGGTTCTGCTCAGAGTTCCATCAAATAGTGCACTTAAGCGTCGAGCTTATCTATTTCTCCTTGTTCCATGAGGAGCCTGCTGTAGATTTGTAGCCAGAGTCTTGCCACTATACCATTTGGGGTGCCCTGTGTGCCTGAGAGGGTGGATGTTCCAGATGGAGCATGCACCTTTTGGATATTGGAATGCAATAGGCAGAGTCATTCTTTGTGTGCCATGTTTTTTATGCTAGACCACATTTTTACCGTAGTGGAAATATTCTTTATATCCTTCCCTACAGAAAACATTGTTCAATAGAAAAGGTCCCATTTGTCTCATACATTATGCCATTACCCAGATACATGGAACTAATTATTTTTACCAACTCATGAATAATACTGCAATTCAAAGTTAAGTTTGACATTCTGATAATAGCTCATCTTTATCTGTTTATTTCCGTTCTCATGGTAGAGTGTTTTGAATTTTAGACAGAATGTAATTATACAATTCTATAATGACATCACCAGTTTGTCCTAGGGGAGAACATTTTTGAAGGAAATTATTAACCAGAGATTTTTGCCTTTGATTCAAGCAGAGGAATTCATTTAGACTTTAGAGTAATACACCATCTGACAAGGAAATCATTCACCATGTACTTTTTGACTGCATTGTTCACCATGCTTGGTATCATGGTAGAAATAATGCATTAGAGATTACAGCCATTCAATGTTACCTGGAACATGGAATGGGATCGAGAATGTAGATCATTACTTGTTATAAAACATGATACGTTAGGGGTAGGCTTCTTCAGATGACTTTGTTGGAACGAAATATATTTAGTTGGAATGTGATGTTTTTTTATTGTATTGGTAATAATATTCATATGTATATATATACCGAAAATTTTTCAACGAATCCAAGCTGTTATACAATAAAATTCCAACGATGTGTGTGTGTTTTCTTGTATGTTCTATAAGTTTTTCGTGACTTTTGATATTTTAGATTGGAACGCTAAATCTTGCGTTCCAAATCACTAATGATCCATATTTTGGATCGCACAATCCCAATTCCCAATTCGCAATTCGCTAGGGGGTGAGCAAATTGTGGTAACTATGCAGTCATTTTGTCTTTTTACCCTGCTCTACTAGATCACTAAATGAGCCCCAGCAGGTGTATTTTGTGGTTCTTTGTTCATGCATGATGCACCTAGTTCTTTTTTGTTCCTTCTTGTCATTGATATCTGGCTTCCCCAAATAATTTTGGCATCATTATTTGAAATAGCATTGATGCAGTTTCAGACCGAGATTTTGTCTTGGAGTTTCTTTCTGCTAATTCCATCACTGCCATTCATCTTTCTCGGCTTGGTGAAGAATGGGTATTGTGGGCATCAGAGGAGTTTGGATTTCTCACCCCGAGTGACTCTGTTTCAACTGGAAGTAGTATAATGCCCCAGAAGAAAAACCCAGATCCAATGGAACTTGTTCGTGGAAAATCTGCTAGAGTCGTAGGAGACCTGGTTTCCCTTCTTGTATTATGCAAGGGACTTCCTCATGCTTACAATCGTGATTTACAGGTAGAATATTTTCATACAAGGACAGGTGGTCATGGCGGGTAGTGGGGGTTCAGTTGGGTCCAGTCTAGCTTACTCTAAATTCTTGAATCTGAGACCCACTGCATCTTCATCCAAACTCCTGCTGATGCCTGCTTGTGACATCATATTTTTCCATGGTGGTTTACGTCTTCCTTACGGGTCCATTTGATGGTTTACATCATATCTTGGATTAATCACAATTTTTTTTTCCTGCAGGAAGATAAGGAACCTGTATTTGACAGTGTCAAAACAATCATAGGAATGCTGAAAGTGTCGGCAGAATTTGCACAGAACATTACCTTTAATCGGGAGAGAATACAGAAGGCTTTACCTGCTGGTCACCTTGATGCTACAACACTAGCGGATTATCTTGTGAAGAAGGTAAGCTTGTCCCTTGATCACCCATCATTTTACCTTTGAGGAGATCTTTACATTTTCTTTCATTCATTAATTTCACCCATCAGCTTTGGATGTTTTTAATATTCAAATCAAACATCGACCGGCAGTTTCCTGATTTTCCATCTTGTGAGATATCTCCAGAGTTTCAGGCCAGAATTGTTGTTTGTAGTTTTCCTTTTCTACATCCTGAATCCATCTTCCCTTTTGTTGACCTTTTCTGATTTTGTGACAGTGACATGTAGCTTTTCTCGGACCCGTGTAGTTTTCAAGGCGTCTCTTAACCCAATTTTTTGTCCAAAGGCATCTCTTGAAGCGTCTTTTGAAAAGATGTCTTTTGGCTCAAAATATAGAGTCCTGACCAGTAATGAATTCTTCAACACTCAAAACTTATCCAACGAAGAGAAAGTTGACTCTTTCCCAAACATGGGTTTAAGAAATAAGTAAGAAACTACGTGGGAGTGGGAATGGGAAATTTGTTAAAAATTGTGTGGGTCCAATCAGAAACTCTCTTAAGTTATCTGTACTGTTGTCTGCAGGGAATACCTTTCAGAACTTCTCATGATATAGTTGGAAGGTCTGTTGCGTTGTGTGTATCCAGAAACTGCCAACTTCAGGACCTGAATCTTGACCAGTTGAAAACTATAAATCCAGTGTTTGAAGAGGATGTTTATGAGTTTCTTGGAGTGGAAAATGCAATTAAGAATTTCAGCTCATATGGCTCCACAGGTTCAAAATGTGTTGCAGATCAACTTGATTACTGGGTTCAGAAGCTTGATACCAATAGAGACACAGACCAGAAATGAATGGTGCCATAGAGAGGTTCCTTGAGACTGACTGCTTGCTATTTATTTGAGTTTCCATGAATGAAAACTTGTATATTGCAAAATGTTGGCCATCAGCCGTTCAGAATTTGCACAAAAAGGAAAACTATGGTCTGTAGTTGATTCTCAATACATTCAGATCTTTAATGAGCACCTGTTTATTGTATTAAGAGTACATTGAGGCTTTTCTATCCAAGAACTGTCAAGTTTTTCTGAATTTTTCTGTAGCTTATTAGCATTTTAATTTTGATCTGTTTTTTTTTTAAGTGAATTCCACCACATTATATGGTGAACACTAATAAGAAAACACCATATTTGATGACATTTTTACTATAAATCAATATAAATGTAAATGGAGCAGGATCAGAATTTATTTTGTTAGTATAACTTTTGACTTTAATATATTTTGAGTGATACTTAAACATGAAACTAGAGAAATTGAGTATTTGGATCTGTATCTTGTATTTGTAAGTATAATATTTGCGTGATGACAGCTGATTCTGGGAGAACTGTATTATTATTATTATTTTATTCTTTGCTTGAGTAAGGATGTAAAAAGAATTGAACTACTCGGGTTTAGCTTGTGATTAGTTTGGTTTGACACTCAGTCAACATCAATTTACAATATAAATTTGGTTCGACACTCGGCCAACATCAATTTACAATATAAATCTAGTTTGAGACTCGTTCAACATCAGTTTACGAGATAAATAAGTCAAGTTTGAACATATTTTAAGACTCTTTAATTTATTGAATCCGACTTAATGAACTAATAAATGATTTAATGCTATATAAAAATTTAAGTTACCTGAACTCAATTTATAATCAACTCGATTAGAAGCATATTTAAGATCAGTTCAAAAAATTAACAATTCGAACATAAACACAATTTGAAATTTATTTATTTTAGCAAGTTAAGCTTGAACAATTCGAACATTAACATTGCCCAACCTGTCTCATTTATAACCCTTTGTTTTGAGTTTTTTTTTTTGAAAAAAAAAAATCACATCTTTTGGTAAGACCACAAATGGTGTGGAATTATGATGATTACAATAACAGACACTGCAAGTCACAGAAATAAATATTTCATAATACAAATTCTAACGAAAATACAACTTCTCTTTAGTTTGCTCGGAAAACAACAAATTTATGCAGGGATTGGCATTAAAATGAACTGCAATGGTACACCATTGTCATTTTTTTACCTTACTTCCTAAAGCAGATAATGGAAACCCCTACATGAAATGAATAGAAAATTCAATTGCATTCAAAGTAACAATATTTTGTATAGGGAAAGCAGTAGAACAAAACTACCACCAATGCTGTTCAATTAAATTACAGTAACAATTAACAAACCAGTAGATCACTCGAGAGAAACCTGATCAGTGGAAGATTGATCAAGACTCAGCAGCCACGATACCTTCCCTTTTGTTAGATCGAGCATAAAATTCCCAGAAAAACTCACAGTTAATGCGTGCACTTTTTTAACAATGGAGATGAAGGGATAACAGCTTAAAGGTCGCAGTTCTCTTTTTCATCTAATGTTCTTGTCTGCCGGTGTGGACTTCGTAGAGCTGGATCACCTGCCTCCTTATTAACAGAAGTGTCTAGCTGGTCAGAGTTCCTTTCTCTCAAGGGGTTGCTGTTTGAGGCTGCAGATCTCATAGCTCTAGGTAATTTTAATGGGATGTCTGCTTCAATAGGGTTGCTCTCTGGCTCTTTCAAGCCTCCAGTGTCTTCTGGCTGAGAAGAAGGTGGGGCTGTAGGAACAAGCTGAATTACTGACTTTTTCCATTTCTTTCTCTGATTAGGTTTTGGCGCATTAGATTTGACCTATATCCATAAAAACTTACCATAAGCATAGTATAATCCGGAACATAGCTAAGTAAATCTCAACATAATGCTACAATAAAGAAGAAATGCAGTAATCAAATTTTAGGTTTGCATTACTAGATAGCAGTGAGTTTTTTAGTCCTAGGGTAAGCATTTGACTAAGCAACTCGCATAAGAAAAACATAAAACCAATGTTTGGCACTGTGGAATTAGAGCTCTAGAATTGATTTAGAATTTAAGCAAAAAAAATATATAGTCAGGAATTAGACATACCAGGGTATTCCCAATGTCAGATAGAGGCTTCCTTCTGGACCCACATTCATCATTTGTCTCAGTAGGCTTGTCAGTAAGCGCACTTTGGAGTAGCATTGCACCATGAGAAGCAAGCATGTGACTCCTATCTATTTCATCAGCGCCTTCAGCAGGTTCTGATTGTGGCAAGTGATCCGCCTCCTTTATCAAATCTGTCTCTCTGTTGCTGCACTTGGTTGCTTCGCAGTCGCATGATATCCCACATTTGCCCCCGGCAGCTCTACATTCACATCTCGTTGTTTTACATAAAGATTTTTTGCTACATGAGCAGCAGACTTCAGCATTAAAATTCTTTTTCTTAGGTAGTCGTCTTTTTGGGTGTACCGATTCAGCATCATCACTGGGTGCATCCAAGTCAAAATGCCCCCACTCACACTCATCGTCTGTTGCATCCAAGTCAGAATGTTCCGATTCAGATGTATCCATGTCCTCCAATAACTCAATATTTCTCTCACCACCATTATAAACTATGGAGCTCCGGGGTCCCTGCCGGAAATGAAAAGCCAGCCAAAAGTAATTCATAAATTGTTACTATTAACACACAAAAATGCATCAACTACTATGGTTTTTGTAATTGTATATGGTGCATATAAGGGGAGCGGTGAAATACCTTGGGCCGCAAGTCATACACATGCCCTTCCCCATTGTTTAGGATGGAAGTTCCAGAATTTTTTGTATTTCCAGCAGAGTGATTCTTCAAAGTCAATATCTGCCACAAATTTTATAAAGTGCTGAATGAAAATGATTAATGAAAACTAGAAACTAACACAGAATAGTAATAGTTATCATGAAACATAGGCATAGTAATGCAACATATGGAATTCATTCCATTGCAGCCACAAGCCAGTGGATCAAAATGTAAGTATTTTTTGGGCCCAAAAACAAAGACACACAAGAGGGATAGCCCTCCTCCTACCCAATGTTCTTTACATGTCAATGAAACAACCCTCTGGAAAACAGTATATTATGGCAGTACCTATAAACCTATTTTCATCATCCTTGTACAAATATAATAGAGAAATAGTAAAATTTTATGTGAAAATATCATATTATATATATCAGGTAAACAATGATTCCATGTCAGCAATATCCCACTTGCCTGGCCAAAAGGATATGATAATCAAACTAAACGTTGATGCTGTCACCACAATATCAAAGATCGCCTCTACGGTCCTATCAATAGTCTAAATTTAAAATCACAAAAATATCCTTTAAAAGTCAAGGGGTCCACCTCTGCCTTCCTCCTCCACCCTCTCCCTCAGGCTTGGTCCCTCTGTATCTATCTGGTTTCTTTCACTGGAAAGTGGAAACCACCCCTTCTCTCTCTCACCCCCACTTTGCCACTAACACTCCATTCCAACACCTTTGTGGCTTCGTGCTGTGCAACAAGAGAGCAATTGAGATTTCAGGATTTTTTTTAAAGGTTGTGCCTTTTTTTTTTGCGAGGAAAAAAATTGTGAAGTTGGCATTTGCTAAGAAGTTGTGAAAACATTGGATGGAATTCAAGAAAGAATTTGAATATGGGAAAACCTAGCTTGTGTTAGGGTTAAAAATGGTAATAAATTATCATTTGGAATTCCTCAAGTATTCATGAATAATTTATTTAATGGCAATAAAATGAAAAGATCTGGTTTTGTTTCCACACTATTTTTTAGAAGTTTGAAAATTGTCACAGTTAAGGTTTTAACATATGCTCCTGAATTTCCATAAAATCAATTTGTAGTGATAATAAAGTTGGTGAAACCTTGACTTATTGACAACATCTTTTCTCAATGAGTAGTATGTATTAAAGTATTGCAGGACACAACTTCTGTTACTATGGCAATAGCACCACCTTAAACTTGCAACGATGTATTAATAGAACGCATGTGATTTTCACAAAGGGCAAAAATTAATATTTAGTCAGTTATTGAACTCAACAAAAAGGCAGATTCTTGAAAATTGGATATGGTAAACCACGTGGTCAAAATAGAGAAATGACTAAGAGATACCTGGTCATAACAAAATAAAAGTTATACAAATGAAAACATACTGAGTTTAATGAATCAGCAACACATCGTTTTATTTATGTGTTTGCTCAAAAACAGTGTGAATAAGGCATAGTGTGATAACAAATTCACTGACCTGCAACTTCTCTTGACGAATAAGTTCAGCCTTTTGCATTTCCAGCTGTCTAATCAAATTGACTACTTTTCCCTTCAGGTCTCTTATTTCTGAATCTTGCTCTCTACAGTCAACTTCTTTATCATGTAGCAAGCACCTTTAAAAAGCAACCAAGAACAATATTTAGCAGGGGATCTTGTTTTTGTAGGATGCATTTGAATACTAAAAAATAGTTACCTAGAAGAGGATGCTAAGTTGAAGAGATAATTCATAACATTTTTCGCTTCAGCAAGAGAACGAACTTGGTTCCAACGTCCCCTACCACTAAAAGCCCGCTCCTGCTCTTCTGCTTCTGACAACTGTGATGCCATAGAAACAAGGGCGCTGGATGAAGTAGCAAGCATGTTTTCGAGTGCAACAATTCGAGAATTTCTTGCACCAGGAGACATTGTTTGAGGGCAACCACTGTGATGGATACATTGAGAGAGGTGCTTAAGCAATGGTCGCAAAAAATAATGCTGAGGGAGAGAGAGAACAAACAACGGCAAAGAAAATGAAACTGGCAACAATATATCTGACCTTAAATTTCTTTGCTTTAGAATCTGTGCTTCTTCCTTCAGCTCTGCAACCTCTTTTGCCATTCTAGCCCTCCTAGAATTCCAAAATAATTACTTCAATTAATTTTTCAGAAAAATAGAATCTCACACGAACATTTTCATATTTATAATGGTATAAGCAGAAGATTTTTTAACAAATTCCAAGTCGGGAAAAAAACATGAGATGAACTAATTAAGCAATAGATGCATAACTGGAGTAAACCTAAACAGATTCAAAGTCTCTGTATATACCTAAAGATTAGCAGAGACAGAGAAGATTTATATTAAAAGAATAGGAGAATGATGAAATTAAACAAGTTTTTTTGGCATCATAATGTCAATATTTTCAAAACCTTTTTGATTCTAAATTAGAAATGCGAATTATCACCTTGAACACAGATCATCAGAACATCATGAACTTGCTAAGATTAGATGTGTATATTTCATCACATTTAACAACTTAACTAGTCCTGCTAATGACTACAAGAACTCATGAACCTGACAAGCCTGTTATTCTAACAGTTCATTCGCAACGTGAGTTCCTCGGTCTTGTTCAATAAAAGAAAAACAGAAGGAAAGGAAAAAATTCCTCAATATAAAGTGTCATATGCTTTAATTGTTTATGCTAGTTGACGAGCCAAAAGGGTTAATATAATATCCAGTGGAAAAGCTGAATTTAGTCAAGAGAATCACAATAGTTATTTCTTTGATGTCTATGGTACCTTGACCGAGATGACAACCGCTATCCTGGAAATTCTGACACATTTCTTTGTTAAGTGCTGAAATATATTTCCTTAAAGCTTCTTTCAGCTCACTATGTTGTCCTAGTTGTAAATGACTACCAACAAATTTAAGGCTAGAACAACAGTTCCACGTAATTACAACTTTAGTCTATCCTCACTGACAACTCTTGTTTGTCCCTTATTAACACCAATTATCTCTCCTTTATCTATTCATATAATGTTTTGTTGATTATCCCTCTCAAAGGGCCAATGCTTGGTGCAACGGTAAAAGCATAATATTTAAGCATGAGAATTTGAGTTAAGTCTAAGTGTAGCCACTTCAGGTGAATAAAGCCAAGAGTTTGGGTGTCTATGCCCAGTCCACCCCTCCCACGACCCCTATATTGGCAACACCAAACACTGAGTAACAGATTTTTTATCCCTCGCTCTCACACATACAAATACCTCCACCCACACACAAGCACAATATCTTTCAATACCCAGCATAATCACATTCATATGCACTATTTTTAAGGATTGAAGACAAATTTTTAATTATGATTTTGATGGAGATAGTTTCCAGTACCCATAATAAATGAGAACAGGTCCATGAGAGTATATGCATTTCTTCACTACACATAATTTATATATGATTACTCATTCTCCTGAAAATTGTTATTGCAGAAAACTTTTTTCATCTGCTTTAAGCTTCCAGTACCCATTATAAATGAAAATAAATCCATGAGAGTAATGCATTTCTCCTCTTGCACGTATTTATATACGACTTACTCATTCCCCTGAAAATTGTTCTTGCAAGAATGAACTTCTTTTATCTTGCTCTAAAATCTTGAGAATATTCTTTCATCTAGTCTCCCTAAAACTATCACGCATTAGAAGTTATTGATCAGGGAAGACTTGAAAGAGATGTCACAAACAAGCAGATTTTTCTAGCAGCACCTCAATTACATTGTTGATAATATAAGCTACTCAACAGTCTTGACATTTTGATAATGGGGGGATGTGTAAAACCATAACCAAGGAACTTAGAAAACAAAAAGAAGAAAGTTTTGCATTAAAGCAATCCAATATGTGAAAAAGGAATATATATATATATATACATATATATATATATCCTTATCCCCAAGAGAGTAAGAATTTGAATATATTAATCCTCTCAAATCATATACAATCATTACAAGAAAAAGAAATTGAAGAAAATTAAATCTGTATCAAAACAGAAACTAATCCTGCTCTAACCAACACACGCAAAAAGGGAAAATCCCAATGCATGAGGCTCCTACCACTGCAGGTCTAGACAGGGTTAGATGAATGCAGTCTTACCCACTCAAGTGGAGAGGCTGTTTTTACAACTCAAACCCATGAACTCCAGGTCACAATGGAGCAACTTGACCGTAACACCATAGATATTCTATATTTAAACCAAATCTCATCATAACTATAAGTTGGGAAATTTTTACAAGCTTCACATAGTATATTAAAACTGATACTATTCAACATGAGTCAATTTAAGCTATCCAAAAGTAAAAGCAACATAAAACAAAATCTCTGGAACTAGCTTAGTTTAAGCTGATTTGACCAAGGACTGAGCCTTCAATACAATTGAAATGCCTAACAACTGAAAGGTATCAAGTGATTCCTCATAAAAAGAATAAATAAGGGCACTCACTCTTCCATTTGACGCTCATATTCCGAACGTACTTCGTGTACCCGGACTGTGACTTCAAGTTCATGCTCAATTGCCCGCATCAGTGCCTTTTTAATAGAAAGAACCCAAGAATTAGAACCAATAAGCATTAAATGAACAAATCCACTCACAGTCTCCATCCCAATACCATTAAGTGCACAATAAAAGCAGATTTTATATGCCAAAAATCATTTACTCATTAATGTAAACAAGTTGAGCACACAGAGCTAAATTCTTCCAATTAAGTTACGGATACCTGAATTCCAGGACCATTGCCAATTCCAGCACCTGCATCAGGGGAAATGTCAACGAATTATAGTTATACAAAATAAACATGACCTGGATGAAGAAATCTATAAAACTTAACCAGATGTATCACGCGACGAAGCTTTTCGAGATTCTAATAGCTCTTTTAGCCGTTTTGTAGCCATAGCAGCTTCTTCTGTCTTTCGTTGCAAAACCTGATATAGATGACACAGAAAGTGAGAAATATAGTTCTGTAGAATTAGGAAGAATGCAGAATCCTAGCTGAACATCAATTTACCATCTTTTGCCTCTGGTTCAAAGCTAATAGCTTATGCATTTCATATTCGTTCCTTCTTCCCTCTTTCTTAAGCTGGTGAATAACAAAATGTATTCCAACGGATTTAGTAAATCAAAACAATCAAAAATTAAGATATAATAAACAGAATATTCTAAAATACAGGCATGCATCAGACCTCTTAATTTATGTGTGTGCTATCATTAATTTCTCAAATTTTATTTTACTTTTTATAAGCAAGACTATCCTCAATCTTTGTATGTAGCCTAATAACACATCACATACATGATACATGGCATGAGTGCAAATATTTCCAATGATTTCATACTATGTGAGATTCATTTCCAAAACCAAGCACATCCCAAATTCCCAATTGTCACTACAATACTGAACCTTCATTCTTCAAAGATTATGTGAAAAAACGAGACTTTCTCAAAATAAATAAATTTTAATAGCAAAATGGTGAAATTTTATTTATTAAGGTACTCAAGTTATGTATGAATTATATATCTTTTTCCCAAGGAAAAAAATTAAAGGAAAAAGGAGCTGGTATTGATAACTCTAATGTTGCATGTTAAAATTCAGGGGAAAAAACCCTTGTAAATGCACACATTCGTGCATGAACACTTACTTGTTCACACTCAACAGATGTTCCCATTTCAAGGAAGAAAAAAGAATCTAGGATATCATTTTTGATAAATTAATTTATTTTCAACACTCCCCCAATGGTAATTTCTCACCTTATCACAATGCTTAAAAAAAAAAACCAATCTAATTGATGAAATGACTCAATCTTTAAGAAAATAGAAGGACCAACAATAAAAACTGTCCAAATTATCTTAGGAAAATAGTAAATGTAAACCAATAAAAAAGCAGAGTAAGTAGCATCTTGAACTAACTAAAAACTCCACTTTACAAATTATTCTAAATCAGCTGTGCTATTGAAACATAATAAAACCGAGAATAGATTGAACATGAAGAATGAAATTAGATTTATAATAATAAAGATACCTGAAGAACTTCTTTTTCCCGCGATGCTTTCCATGACCTGAACTGCTCAGACTCTTGCTTTATTTTTTGTTGTAGTTGAACCTAATAATGTATAATAGCATCAAAAGCGAGGATATGAACAAAAACTGCTTCACGAACACAAAATTCATGTACCATAAAATGGCACCTTCTGTGTCTTTATTCTCTGAATCTCGTCGTGTAGTCGTTTTGCTGCCTCATCACTTTTTTGCTTTTGTCTTAGGAGTTGAGCTTGTGCATCTTGTTTTTTCTTCAACTCCGCAACCTGAAAAGAAGATATGGTTATGGGCCATGTAGTTGTGATTGGATGGACAAAGTAAATGGGGATTTACCTGTGCTTCAAGGGCATTCAACTTCTGAAGATAATCTTCCTTCAGTTTTTGAGCACTGTCATCAGAAGTGGATGAAATATTTGCAAGATTATACCTGAGTTTCTCAATCTCTCTCTGCCAATCAACAAGTGAAATAAGAGAATAATATAAGAATAATGAAGTTCAAAATCAAAGAATTAAGTATTATGAATAAAACTAACCTGTAGGGCTCTCTTTTCTTGTTCTAGTTCTTGAACTTTCTTGTCGTAATGTTGTTTAAGAACGGAAGTATCAGCACTTGTGAACCGCTTCATTTCAGCCTTTAGTAAATTAAAAATTTTCATGGATTAAGAGATGGGGGGGGAGCAACAGAGAAATAATGAACAAGTAATGATTCTGTAATGCCTAGATAGAAGAATAAATAGCAATTCCAACCCTTATGCATAATATAAGGCACTCTTGCCATCTTCTTCAAACTTTATTTCTTCAAGTATGACAGGACTCCAAGAGTCTAGAAAAGATCATCACATAATTATGACATTGCTTTTTCAAAAATATATTGTCGATGTTATAAATTGGACTCTCAATCTCTAATCTCTATACGGCTAATGAAAATCCAAATCACTAGCTATTAAGTGTAATCTGCACCATTCTATGGAAATTCTAGTTTGTCTCCATAAGAAATCAAATTGACAAGGAAACAAGTATAATTTTCTGTCCACGATTTGTAAAGTTTACATTCCTAAACTAATCTCACCTTTTCTAATATCCACCACTAGAGTCAACAGACTAGGATGATTAGGGTAGCCTTAAAACTATTATACTACAGATGAGTTTCAAAAAGCATTATTAAAACTAGAGAAGCAAAAAGAATGTAATGAAGAAGAAATATAGAAATGAAGCAAGTAAACTAATGGTTAGGGTGCACGTTCTTGAGTTACCGAGATAAATGCAGGCAGCTGAGATAAATGTTTAGATGCCACTGAAGATAAGAAAAAGGTTTACCTCCTTCTGTTCAAGTTTCTTGTCCAATTCTTTGAGCTCCATATCCAATTTTTCTTGGAGAGAAGAGTGTTCTAGCTCCTTCTCAACATCTTCAGATTCACCTACATATGAATAGGACAACTTAATTTGCATTTCTTTTATAACCAAGCAGAGAGAAAGAGAGAGGGATCATTGCACATATGAGGAAGCTCTCTCATAAGCATAAAATATGTAACTATTAGTGTAAGCAACATAGATTCAATGATCTTCATGCAATGCTTGCAACAAAATAGAAAATGTTAGTTTTGATCCTGACTGCAGAAACCAACAGCTAAAAGCATCAAGGCTTGGTCATAATATAGAGCAGCCTACAACATCAAGACATGAATGTGCAAAGAAAGCTATGTAAAACAACTAATAGTAACTTACTGATTATGTCTACAGCCTTTCTATCAGTAAGAGATTGAAACTCGTGAAAATTTGTGAAATATGAATCCTTTGAGCGAAGCCCACCATCATCCAAATCAAGACATTCAACAAGTTCAGTACGCCTTGAACCATTCACGGTTTGCAAGCACAACAATTCCCCTTCTAATTCTTGAATTTTCGACACATAGGTTTTCACCAAATTAAAATCCTAAAAAAGGTTCTCAGGTCAGCAACAATAATCAGAAAAATGCATTAATCATAGACAAATTCTAAATATCAAGTCACTCAAACCTGATTTGAATTTGAGTCAATTTCATCCCAAGATTTACCATTTCGAGCTGATTCAATTTTCATAATCAGTCTATCTTTTTCGACCTAGAACATTAAATCCATGTATGAGATATCTCATAACAGTGTTTCTAAAAGTGTCATTGAGATTTTTTTTAAGAAGCTCAATAAACAATTTACAAATACTGAATGATGCAAACCTGAGCATCAATGGCGCGTTGTGTCAAATGCTCACAAGTGATTCGACGTTCTTGAAGTTCCTGCTGCAGGTCTGCATTGCTTGCTTCAAGCAAAGAGATCTTGTGCTTGAGAATCTGGAAAATAAAAGATAAACTCAACATCCAAAACTAATAAGTTAAGGAGCACATAGTGACAATTCTGTGACAGTTATTATACCTGAAGTTCCTCAAACGGTGCACTGGCATCCCCCCGGAAGTAAAGAAGCTCAGCCTGTAACTGTTCAATTTGACTCCGCATTCTTTGCATTTGAGCTGCCATTGGATCACGGTTGATCTACAAATAGAAAGAAAATGAGATATAGAAGGTTAGAAGCATGATGCAACACAAAGAAATAATTAAATTAGCTGTCTTTGAAAAGGAATCTTACAATTGCTTTGTTCTGAATGTTACGAGCACGATTTGCGTACTTCAGAGTGTTCAAGGTCTCCTCTGCATTTGTGTCTGCGGGACTTACACAAGCTACATTCACATACAAGAAAACCAGAAAAGGGATAACTGTGTTACTAGAAAGTGAAATATGAAACACCTAAGTTAACTTTGAAATGCTACCTATTGACGACATGAACAACATACCAATCATAACTGTTTTGCTGTTTCCTCCAAGGGAATCCTAGGAAATCACATTACAGTAATTAGCAATACAAATTTTCTTTACTTGAATGAAGTAAAGCAGCATTATTTGAAGATTTTAATATTACTTGGCACCCAGACACATTAAGAAATAATCCACTATCTAAAGCACTGAGACGTAAAATCTTAAGCATTTATTTGTAAACATGTCAAAGGATGGTCTGCAAACCCTATCTCACACGTGAAAAAGCAAACTGATAGACAAAATAAAGTGTGGCCTACCCCAAAAAGGGGGGAAAAATTAAGTGCGAACAAGTAGATAAATCATAAAGTGGGGAACAATTGCAAATAGATACCATGTCAAACAACCAATTACCATCAAAAGTTTTAAGCTATCAAGGGAATAAGCCAAAGATAGTATATCAAGCTCTCATAGTTACCACATTCTCAAATGTTCTGTTCGAGGTTCCAAGATAGAAGAAAACTATTTCCTACCTGTAAAAGGCGCGTTAACTTGCTATCTCGATATGGAACATGGCCTCCTTCTTTTCGCTTCTTCTCATCGCCTAAAGCACTTATCACGTTCCCAAGAGCAAGCAGGCCCTTGTTAATATGAATGCCTAGGCCACGTAAATCAAGAAAATAAAACTGTTGACTTAGTCAATAATATATAAAGAAAGCAAACAAAAAAATTAGAGGGGAAAAAAAACTTTCAATTTTGCATATGGGTTGATAATTTTGACAAAACAAGACCATTCCTAACTTAAGCCTACTGCATCAAAGTCGACATACTTTTTCCCAATTAAAGTTTCACACTTCATAAACATCAAACTACCTTCCTTTAAACGCATTCCATCTGCTCCTGTGCGTTTTGCACGTTCAGAACCAGCAAGGTCCACTAAATGAAGTTTTGCACATAAAATATCATCACCAACATCATCATGTATTGCTCCAGTTGGGCAAGTGGCAATTTTCTTTTGTTCCATGGATATGGTAAAGATGGCATGTGAACGACTGTAACATAATGGAACAAAATTCAGTTGAATGCTACAGATGTCACATGTAATGGAAAACCTATGGGGTGGAAAAGCAAGGTTACAAGGGTGGAAAACCAAAACCTACAGCGATTATGTCAAAATAATCAAAAGGAGAAGAAAAAAAAAACCAAAGTGAATTTCAGATAAATGAAATTTGAAATATGAAAAACAATGCAAATAAGCCTTATTTTAGTATCAGAACCGATGTTACTTAGAACGTGGATGGTTATGGTACGGAGAATGTGAATGGGAATTGGAACATAAATCGTCACTTGTTATAGAATATGATACATTAGAGGTAGGCTTCTTTGGATCGCTTTGTTGAAACAAAATATGTTTATTTGGAACATGATATGTTTTTTTTTATTGTATTTGTAATAATATTGGTATGTATATATATACACCAAAAAATATTTCAACGAATCTAAACTATTATAAAATAAAATTTCAATGATGTGTATATATTTTGTATGATTTTTTCAGAATTTTTAATATTTTAGATTGGAGCGCTAAATCCGGCGTTCTAAATTGCTAATGATTCATGTTTTGGATAGTGCGATTCCAATTTACAATTCGTTAGGGGAAAAGTGAATTGTGATAACCATGATCAGAACATATAGAAGTATGCACGTAAGATTAATGCCATAAAAAACTCCTTGGTATTTATTATCCATAAGCATATATTGCATTAGGTTCATTGCTCCAATACAAGAACATGGCTAAAGCAAGTGACAAAAGCAACAGTAGTCGTATCATGGCGCCAAAGCTTCATAGAATCATAATGACTAAGAAATATGTTACAGTTATGATATTATCCCAAGTGTTTTCTCTCAATAAGTCCATGGACATATGTTTGAGGCATGAGTTGCATGGTGTGCCCCAAGACCAAGTGTCATGAAAATGACATGAGGTCTCACCCTAAGGGCATAATTGATCAATGATGCCTCAACTTATCTCTTAAGGCATATAACTTGCATGAGTAGAAGTCTCTTTAGAAGAGGACAAAATCGTTATAAATTCACGAACACAGATGAAAGTTGCTACTTTTTTGGCTAATGAACATTCTATCCAAGGGTCAAAAATACTAATCTTAGTATAGAATATAAGGATGATAGGTTTTATTTTAATTGTTAATTAGTTGGTTATTTTACTTGCTAAATATTAAAAGACATGGAATAACAATACATGTTTTGCTTTATTACATGAAAGGATTAGATATCCTATACTATATTTTTATTTATTCAGTATAAAGCATTCTAACAAAGGTTGCCCTAGATGCCTTGAGGAGCATGCCTCATACTTTGTGCAAGTGAAATGCCTCAACTCATATTGTAGCATTGTTAAAGATGCACAATAAATCCTCATGTTGTCAAGGTTATCTACTTATCACAATACATAGACCTCAAACTTTAGAGGTTGTTATTAAATGTTACAAAAGATGTCATGTGATTTTCATGCCAATACAATATCCATTAACCGAAACCGAAAAAAATAAAAAATTAGTGCAATCTCTAAAAATAGAAATAAAAAATAATGAAAAAGAAAGGGAGCATAATTCTAATGAGGAAAGCATGTTATAGAACTGTAACAAATACTTTATAGGAGATATTTAATGTTCCCACCATAAATAGAAGCATGAGCAAAATAACCCTGTGATAGAACTTATTTTCTTCCATCTTTTTTCCTTTTTTGGGAGGAATGAAAATTTAACAAGTAATATAAAATGCTTCTGATTCTAAATCAATGAATTTTAAACTAAATAAATTAAAATGCAGTAAGAAAACACCATAATACACATATTTACAACATACAGATATAAATATATATGAAATGTGCACCTTGATTGACTATTCATATTTGTGCTCCCAATAGCACGAGATAATGAACCACGCAATAGAAATGAAGCCATCTCTTCTTTTGTCCTGACCTCTGCCTCAGTTACACCTGCAAGTGTTATACCCCCATTCACTGTTTCTCTAATTTGAATAGGAGTTCTTGCAGGTCCAGCAGGCTTTGCTAGATACCCCCCATCACCTTTAGGAAAAGATGGATTTTGATCCAGCAGATCAAATACCTCTTCCTTAAAAATCTGCAAGTCCAAGATCACAGATTTTTGTTTAGGCACGTCAAAAACTCTGTATCTCTTTTCCTTAAAACTAAAAAAAATGAATAAAGGACAATGACATGCAATTTGCATTTCTTACCTCAATAAATGATACTCTAATTAAAAATTCAGTAGAGTCTTTTGTCATCTCTACTCTTGAAAATATAGTCTCCACCACTTTAGGAATGATTCCACCATTGTGTTCTTCTCCATTATAGTTCGTACCCATAGTGTAGGTTTTTCCCGAACCGGTCTTTTACAGTAGATAAACACAAAACTTAATAAGCTTGCACGTTAAATCAAGAACCAAGATTTAATTCTAAAGAAAATTGTATGAAAGATTAAATTTGGAACTTTTAAGCTTCATCTGACCAAACTGTGAGAGATGAAACTTTAGTGGTTGCAGCAAAATCAGGATGATTGATATGCCATAAAATTAAGCAAGCAAAGCATTTATTATGTATATGAGGAACCTGGCCATATGCGAGTACTGTGCCATTGTAGCCATGGAAGAGCGCATCAACAAGTGGAGCAACACACTTTTCAAAAATTTTAGAAGATGGGCATCCTGTGTTGCCGAAAACATAATCAAACGTGAATGCATGTGATCCAATTTGCACCTGTTTGTCCACCCAAATAAAAAGCAGAAAAATCAGTGAAATTGAGTCAAAAAGTTGAAGAATTTAGTTTAAAAATTTGTAATTTGAAACATTTCAGTGCTCAAACAGTAAAGTACAAAAACCCTATTAATGATACATTTCCGAGCTTAAACAGATTAACGATACAGTACCTGTGGTTCACCGGGGACTACAGTAATGCAGTCTGTGCAGCCAACGAGAAGCTCGGAAGTTACCAAAGGTCTAATATTAACAGCAACTCTAACGCATTGTGACGAGTCCTTGGTTTCAGAATTCTCCATGTCCACTGTCTCAAACCAGATCGCAACCAAAAAAAAATTACAATAAAATAATAATATGTGTTATCTATTATCGGAGATTGAATCAGACCTAAAATGGAAACTTCTTGATGAATTTGAGCTGAAACAATGGATCGTGTGAAAGGAAGAGTGGAAGAAATGGATTGATTATTGAATGAGGAAGTGCTAAGTAAGCGTACCAATGGAGATTTTGAGAACGAGAGTGGAGAGAGATGGGGGATTGTTTGTTTCGAATCGCAAAAGGGAAGGCTGTGAAGAAGAAAACCCAACGATCCAGATGAATTAAATTGAACTGAAGAAAAGGCGCTTAGGTCCGAATTCAAATAGCGAAGGTGTCACGTGCGACAGTAGCATTCGGCGAGTGTCACGTGCCTTATGGCCCATGCCCTTCTTTAATATTTTTGTCAGCATTTGCTAGAGGAAAAATAGTGTACTCCGAGATAATACTGAAAATGAAAATGCTATGTTATTCAAATATTTATTCTAAATTTTATATTTTAAATGATGTGATATGATATTAATGACAATAAATTAAGTCGTATAATTAATATGCTACAATAAAATTCTACTATATCACTACGACATTATTTAAGATAAAAATTTAGAATATAATTTTAAAAAGTGTAGTATTACCCTGAAAAACAATACAATTATCATTTCTATTCATGGGTTTGAAAAAATATTCAAAAGTGTGCGAGAAAAAATTGTATGGTAATGTGGTTATAAACTCATCAAATGAGGGCCAGACAAGGTATTAGAGGTTATTTGGATACAATTCAATCCTCATTTATTTGCCATAACTTTTTCATCAATATGTGATTTGAATTACGTCGTTAAGTTTAGTCTTTTACATTAAATTGGTAAAACTCATTATGAAAGTTTAATAAATGTTCTAATTTGATACATGTTAAATATTTTTTAATAGTTTTGTCAAATACTCAATTTTTTAACTCAAACAACTTAATATCTTTATAGTTGTTTAATCCTTGTTGTTGCTTAATTCAAACTATACTTTTACACAATTCTACCAAGTAGACACTTAGATCTTTTTTTTCCTCATGTTAATTACTTAATAAAATAATCCATTAGTCAACCTAGGAATGGCAACACGACAGGGTGCCCCTTCTCTAACTCCGACTTCGTTTATATTCTCCAACCCCGTTCCGTTCCAAACCTCAACATATATATTTGTTTAAGTAAGTTGAAATTTTTATTTTGATAGGTAAATTAAAATTTTATTGTCAAAATAACCAATACAATAACAAATAATATGAACGTGATATAAAAAATCTTAAAACTAATTTTATATAGTATGATTTATTGGTAAATGTAGTATATATAAAAATAATTTAAAAATTAATATATAAACGGAACAGGATGATCATCTCCTAGATTTCGACTATCTCAATTCCATTTAGATACATCTCATACTCATCCCATTAAAAACGAGACGAAATGAAACGAAACGGATCCCAACAAAAGGAGACAAATTATGGACACCCATAAGTCAACCTATAGAGTTTAGTAGCTGATATTTCAAATCATATTCTTTTTATTCAAGTTTGCTTCAATAAAATTTAAAAGTGAGTAGGCTCGGCTTGAGCTTAGCAGTGAAGCTTTGAAAGCAAATTCATACCTTATAAAATTGTCGGTGCCTTGTTCAAACTATAGTGATATGGGCCCCTCCGGGACGACTTTTCAAATCAAACGGGCGGGCTGGTGGTTAAATTTTAACGGTTTGCCCTTTTAGTAGTGCTGGGCAAGTGAGCTTTTTGTTTTTTCATAGCCCATCATACTTACTGCCACCATGTAAAAGTTCAAGGATTTCATAAAAAAAAGTGGGAGTCTTTAAAACATTACAAGGCATTGTTGTTTGTGAGATCTTATTGTAGCATAAGTGATAATAGTAGTACAGTGATTACCTTGCCACCTGTGCCAGATCCGGGAGCTGTGATTAGGAGGGGTCAAAGTGTATATATTACAAATTTAAGAATAATTTTTATATAAATTTAACAAATTTTGAAGGGGGAATCCTAATTTTTAAGATTATTTTAACAAAATTACAAGACAAAAGTTTATTTTTTCAAGATTTTAGGGAGGCCATGGTCCTCGCCACCTCCGGGATCCGCCTCAGCTTGTTACCATTGTCTTAGTGCATCTCCAATGCTCACCCTTGCATTAATTAGCTAAGAAATTTCGTGTTAGCAGCTAAACAACATGAATTTTATAACAATTAAAGTTAAACACGGTATGTTTCAATGGATCGGTGAGAGATGCTCGGTCATGTGTGTTAAATCACCGGTTGCCTACTTTTTTTTATATAGTTATTTTAATCAAAATGCACTCAAACTTCAACGATCGAATATATGATATATGTCAGGTCGGTTGTTAAAGTGTTAATTACAATTAACAACGTATTTGACTGCTAAGACGTTTAGTGAGAGAAGTAACATATACAATTTGAATAATATCAATTAACAAAATGGTTATGCATAATTTTCTTACAACATGTCTCTCATTTGAATCTTTTTTACTTTAAAAAAAATATCAACACACTTTTTCGTTTTAAAAATATCCACACCATATTGTGTTAAATAATAAGAGTATTGTTATTCAATCCTAATTGGTAAATTAACCCCCATGTAATTTATTGCAAGTTTATGGATGATTATTTCATATGTATCGTCGGTTTATTACTTTGATTAGTTGAATTAAACTAAAAATCATTTTTCAAATAATAATTTGATTTGTCTAACATTTTTTTATTTTGTCAAAATGTTTTATATCAAGTTGTTAATGACTTCATTAACCTTTTAAAATAGATCGAGTCGTGTTTTTTTTTTTTTTTTGAAAAATGTAATTATACTTTAATATCATTCGTTTAGATTTTAAATAACTTTTAGAAGTACAAAGCTTTTTATTAGACCAAACCATTAAATACATTTTCATTTCAAATAAGTAAAGAAAATTAGATTTCGAATTCGCTACTTCTTACAAAACGGACAAATATAGTTGATAATATCAAAAAAGTTGTAGGACCCAATAAAATTATGCAAGTCTCTATGATATGATGCCAAAATGTCGTGAGATCCACTTATCAATAAAAAATATAAAAAGATATTATAATTTGTTTCATATATTAGAGTGTCAAATTTTAAAGGCATCAAATATAACACATTTGTATATGAGATAACAAACGACACATTTGTCATCTTAAAGGATTCACGAGGATGGTCTAAGTGTATGTTTGGGGTTGTTATCTCGATGATTTGTACATAATAAGTTCTCTTGAAAAGTTTTTTGTGCGACGTAATTTTTTTTTCAAACGGAAATACAATTACAAAATCTTTTTAATATATTGTGTGGCAGTTTTCACAGATTCCACAAATTACTCATCAAACATTAGAAGGTTGAGATTTTCTAAAGAAATCCCACTTAAAAAAGTAAAAAGAAAAAAATTACTTAATTGTTGAATTTGAATTTAGATTTCATCCGACCACATTCACTGCAACAAAAATTATTACGCGATGAGTTCATTTCAAATAAATTAGGACTGTAAAATAAATTAAGCTATTTAATTTCGACTCATAAAATTAACAAATCAAACTTAATATATTTTTAGACTTGTAAATTGATTAAGTTCGATTCGTTAAGTCAAAAGTAATATAATATTATATAAAAAATTAAATTACTCAAACTTGGCTAATAACCGGTTTGATTAAAAATTCTTTCAAAATTGGTTTTAAAAAAAATATTCATTCGTTGATTTAAAAATTAATAAACTAAGTTTGAGTATAATTTCACTTTTGACTCATTTCAATTACAGTTCAAAACATATGTCGACCAACCACCTGTACAGCGTAGAGTGGAAAGTTGATCACTATGGTCACGTTTTGGCCAATAGAACACCAAGAATATCCGCATATCATACACGTGTCGTATCAATGTCTATCGGCGACCTTAGTGGATAAAGACGTCTGACGTGTTGGTTTTGGATCATTTCGTAGAATTTCCCGTTAAAGGCTGGCCATTCACCTTTTATATCTCTCTTATATTTCGCAAACTACAGAAAGTGGCATCTATAAATGGAGCTAGCAATGATCCACTCAAAAGCGGTTCTGATCCAGCCAAAAACCGAACCCAACCCATTTGAAGAATAGAGTTAAAATCTAGGGATAACAATTTATCGTGTCTTATCGGATCTTTCATTCCATACCATTTTTAATAAGATATATATAAAATATTTATAAATAGAATCGAGTGTAAAACTTTTAAAATTTCGTCAAATTTGGAACAGGAGTTGATCATTACATCCCGTTTATATATATATATATTATATTTATCAACAAATTATACTATAAAAAATTAATTTTAAAAATTTTCATATCACACTAATATTATTATTTATTATCTTGATTATTTTGTCAATAAAATTTTAATTTATCTACTAAAATAAAAGTTTTTATCTATTTAAAAATAATAATAATCGGTATTCAGAATGAGAGCGAGATCGAAAAATGTAAACGGAGTCATAATGAACATCTAGATGAGACAGGACAAGACAGGTCGAGAGTAAGGAATATAAACAAAATTAAAATTGAAAAAGAGACACCCCGCCCTGATACTATTCCTAGAAAACCATTCCCAAACCCGGTCTTTTGATGTAAGGCCATAAAACTCTACTTCCTTCCCAAGTTTTATATGATCTGCCTTTATTATCATTGATGGGACTAGATTAATCCTTTTTAAGGTTCAAATACGTGTCTTTAGAAATTGACGTTGTACAAATAATATTATCTAACAACTCAAGCTTCAGTCTGTATAAACTAAATTCAAATTATTCAACTCGATTTATACCGTTTTTTCAGCTCTGTCCATGAGACCTCATTAGCTCATAAGTCATAGTGGGGTAGACTTTCAAGTAAAAAATCTTAACATTAACAAGACACACAAATGTGAAACTTAAAAGAAAAATGATTCATTTGTAAAAAAGAATCTATTCTATTATTCTTAATGTGACCAACTCCCTAAATCTTTGGAAAAAGAATTAGGAAACACTTCTTCCATGAATGTTGCCTTAGTGAAGGATTCTATAAAATCATCGATGAAGTAGTAAAGCAAACTCAAATCTTAATATTTTAGTTGCGTTATCTTACAACCTTTTAGCTTATTATTTTTTTATTCATTTAGTTGTCAGAAAGACTTTGACCGACACTGTATTGGTGTTTTGAAGTTTCACTACTTGTGTTATTTATTTTTGACTATCCACACAGGCTTTTGTCTGTCAAAAGTTTATCGATGAAAGAAAATCAAAAAATAGAAGCAATAAGATAATATTCTAGATTATTAAATATGTGTCATCCAATTCTAATTCAATTAGAGTTTGGAAAATGAGTATTCCAAACTTCATTAGCTTTATATAATACTTTGGTGCAATTTCATATGAATATTTCATTGCATTGAGTATTTTGTATAAATATTTTATGTTTTTCTACCCTTCTTCTATTGATTTTTTTTTTTGTGGAAAATTTAAAGTAATATCAAGATTTTCTCAAACCATTTAGAGTAACAATTAATTATAATGAATAAATTTAATTATTAGCATATTAGATATTGCATGATAACCTTCTTTTTTTACAAACATGTTTTCTTATAATTTTTGCATTTAATAAATTTCGTATCAATTGAGATGACAAAGATTTTCTTCTCTTCACACGGATGGGTTAGGTTCGAGCCACAACCGAATTATACACACAGTTAGGTTAATTCTCCTCACAGTTGAGCTCAAATATATATATATATATATATATATATATATTTTGTAACTTCTGCATTTCAACGAAAGCCAACGGGTTGAATGGATGTGGGTCGAGTACTTATAAAATGGTAAATTCAACCCAAATTACCCTACCCGAACGGTTAACCCTCCTAATCAGAATTACAACACGTGTTAACTATATAACCACCCCGCTTACCGTTGTGACTCGGTGAACCGAGGAAAGTGAATGACATACCGCGCACGTTAGAAGGAACCCCTGCCAGTTCGCCACGTAAAAGCGTACTGTATATAATTGTAAAACTATCCAAAACAGTCCTCTTCCTTTCGATTTGACCACGAAGCATTGGGAACCCAACGCATTCTGCGCAAGGAATCACCGGCGCTCCGTTTTGAGCCTTTGAATTCTCGGTTCCGTCGCAGAACCGGTTTCCATAAAAGGAAAGCACACAAGGCTTGGACGACGGTTCGCTGTTTCTCATATACAAACTATAAAGGTATTTTATGTATTGTTGATTGTGTTCTTCGAACTTTATTCTTACATTTTGTCAGCATTTGAGAAATTTATGGTTCAAAAATTTGCATATTTTTTAGGCATTTTGCAATTAGGGTTTTGTTTTGATGAGAATATATTGTTTTTTAGCTTTAATTACTATAACTAGGGTTACGAAGCTGTAATGAAGGTTTTGAACCGAGGAAGTGTAGGACAATAACATGGAAGAAATAAAAAATTTGAATCCTATATACATGTATCTCTATGTGAAGGTAGATTAGGGCCTGAGAAACCAAAAACTGCTATCCAGTGAGCTTTAGACGACTAATATGTAAGTAATTCGTCTGGGACGCGCGGCTTTTATATTCTGGTTATAAATCTGGTTTTCTTCCCTTTCCATTCGTTTTCTCTGCAATCAAATGGAGTGAGTACAAGGTGATACGTGCATGTTATATGTGTGTGTGTGTGTGTGTGTGTGTGTGTGTGTGTGTATATATATATATATATATGTTAAGATATGAGAATCACTTAATAGGACGTTATTTAGTGGATGGGTCAGTGGTATGGTATATTGGCATTAGTGGGTTTTCTAGATAGATATCAAGATAGTGGAGTCATGGGACAATAGTTATGATCATCTTATATTTAAATAATGTATTTTCAATGAAAAGTCAATAGTTGAGTTGAGTCTTATCAATGAAAAGTCATGCTGGGTATTTGATAAACTTACATGTGAACAATTATCAGAAAAAAAAATCATTTAAAGGCTTTAGAGGTCTGTTCTCCTTCAAATTGATCCTATAGGAGGATTTCTCCACCTCAAACTGGGTCTTCTTCCTCATTCAACTTCTTTTGTTTTATTTTATTATATTTTCTACGAAAGATATGCAACATAGAGTCCACATCAAAGAAGGGGAAAAAACAGGGACAGAATTGAATTTTGAGTGTATTTGTGGATCAATTTTGGGAGAGAGTTTCTACATCGAAGTAATTTGTCAGTGATGAACACTTGCATTTCTACTTTCATGTTTTGAGTTTTTAGCATTGTTTTATGTAGACATACATGTGCACTCATGTATTTATTGTTTATCTAGCAAAAAAAGAGTGTACATCTAATTGTATGTAATTGTTGATCTTACAATGGAGATTGGCTTCCCACTACACATAACCCCCCCCCCCCCCCTCCCAAAAAAAAAACTGCTAATGTCTCATGCCCCTCTACCATGACTGGAGTCTGATGGTTTATTTGGTTGGAGGGGGAAGAGTGGGAGGAATGGGGAAGGAGAAGGGTAGGGTATGGATAGTTTTTCCATTATTTGGAAGGAGGGAAAGAGGAAGGGGAGGGAAGGGAAGAGAAGAGGAAGGGGTCTTTCCTTCTTGGCCTACCATATTTCTTTCCCCCAAAGTTAAGAGGAAAGCAGAAGAAGTTATTTCTTATCACTGTCACATGATGTGACAGTCCCTATGATTCTACCATTCACAGTGGATCTTAGTGAAAACTTATAAATTTATAACTCACAATAGAAGTCACGTGGGTGTAATTGTCTTTCAAACATCACCATTCTTTTCACTTATCGAACAAATAAAATAAAACCCACCATTCTTTTAAAATGTAAACATGTAGTGGTAAAATTCTGAACCTCCCTCCTTCTTTCTTCCTTTCTTTTTTTTTTTTTTTGATAAGTAAAGATGTATATATATTGAAGATGTGCCCAAGAAAGGCAACAAAGGGAAAAGCCCCCAAAAAACTTTACAAAGGTCTTAACGACCCCAAGAAATCAACAAAGAAGAGACATTGACAGGGGATGCCTCTTGAGCCCAAAAAAATAACAAGCGAAGAAAAGAGTCTTTGAATATGGGAGTGGGAAGCTCCACTTCTTCGAAGATGCGCTTGTTTCTTTCAATCCAAATGCACCAAAGTAAGCAAACGGGGGCCAGGTGCCAAGGGCTTTTAGTCTCTTCTGAGAGATTGCACCCTGTCCAAGCCAAGAGAAGATCCTTGACGGTACCAGATATGACCCAGGAAACACCAAAAAGGGCAAAAATCATGTTCCAACAATTCCAAGAAAAAGGGCAATGGATAAGAACGTGATCCACCGTTTCCTCTTGCTGCTTGCACAGGTAGCATCTACTAGCCAGAATGAAGCCTCGCTTCTTCAAGTTGTCCGTTGTTAAGATGGCTTTCCATGAGGCTTCCCAGGCAAAGAAAGAAGCCTTAGGGGGGGCTTTTGAGAACCATATGAGCTTCCAAGCGAAGAGAAGGCTATCTGATGTGAACAGACTATTGTAGAAGGAGTGGATTGAGAAAGACTTCTTATTTGGAAGCCACACTCGCATGTCCTCCCTCCCTTCCCTGGCTCGGCAAGTGCAAATGTGGCCAAGAAAGGAGCCCACTTCATCTAACTCCCAATCATAAAAGTTTCGCCTAAAATGAGGGGTCCAGACAAGCTTGTTCCCTGCTCTCTCCAAATACTCACATACTTTAGCCGCCTTGTTAGTAGCCAGCCTATATAAAGAAGGGAATTTCACCCTAAGCGGAACATCTCCATTCCACACATCCTCCCAAAAGCTGACACGGCCTCCATTCCCAATGACAAAGCGACACTTATCATTGAAGATCCTCCAACCGCTTCTAATAGAACCCCAGGGACCACAACCACGAGGCCCCTCCACACTGCCCGAGCACCAGCCTCCACTGATACACCCATACTTAGCAATAATGATTTCTCTCCACAGCTCACCCTCACTCTCCGCAAACCTCCATAGCCATTTACCCAAGAGAGCTGTGTTGAAAATGCCCAAGTCCTTCACCCCAAGGCCTCCAAGAAACACTGGCTTCTTGATCTTATCCCAAGCCACTAAATGAAACTTGTTGCGATCCCCTTCTTGGCCCCATAGGAAGTCCCTTTGGATTTTCTCTAACTTCCTACTAACAGACTTTGGCATGAGGAGGAGAGACATGAAGTAGGTGGGGAGATTTGCCAAAGTGCTTTTGATGAGAGTGAGCTTGCCTCCCTTAGAGAGGAGCTGACCCTTCCAACCTGCCAGCTTGCTGAAAAACCTCGCCACAACAGGGTCCCAAACCCCAGTGGAACGCATAGGGGCACCCAGCGGAAGGCCCAGATAAACCAAGGGAAGACATCCCACTCTGCAACCTAACGTGCTAGCTAACATGTCCAGCCCCTGCATCAACCCAACCGGAGTAATACTACTTTTAGAGAGATTGATCCGCAAACCTGACACAGCTTCAAAGCACACAAGGATACATCTCACAAAACGAAGCTGACGCGCCGAAGGGTCACAGAATATAATGGTGTCGTCTGCAAACAGAAGGTGGGAGATAGTGACCCCACCACCTCTTCTGTCCCCTAAATCGAAGCCTTTGATAAGGCCAATCTCATCGGTCCGGAACAAAAAACGGCTCAAAGCCTCCATAACTATCACAAAGAGAAATGGGGAGAGAGGGTCCCCCTGTCTCAAACCTCTAGAGGAGCGAAAGAAACCTGCCGGGGAGCCATTGACAAGAATCGAAAAAGAGACTGTAGAAATACACGAACGGATCCACTTTCTCCACTTGCTCCCAAATCCCATCTTAGTCAGCATGCTCATCAAGAAGCTCCAGTTGACGTGATCAAAAGCCTTTTCAATGTCCAACTTGCAAGCAATCCCTTTCCTTTTCTGCTTTAACCTAGAATCAATGCATTCATTGGCAATGAGAGCCGCATCTAGGATATGACGACCTTCCACAAAAGCAGACTGGCTGGAAGAGATGATACTACCCATAACCTTCTTCATCCTTAAAGAAAGGACCTTTGCTATCAGTTTGTAAACACTGCTAACAAGACTAATAGGACGGAAGTCCTTGATGCAACTGGCGCCATTCTTTTTAGGAATGAGAGCTATGAATGAAGCATTGAGACTTTTCTCAAAGCTCCCTTCCCTATGAAAGGCCTCAAAGACTGCCATAATATCCACTTTTAGGACATCCCAGCATTTTTTGAAGAAAGCCATTGTAAACCCGTCTGGACCTGGGGCTTTATCCCCATTACAAGCATCCAAGGCTTTCACAACCTCTTCCTCCAAGAATGGAATCTCCAAGTTTGAGGAATCCTCCCCGTTCAATCTATCCAAGCACATATCATCCACCCTCGGTCTCCATCTATGCGGCTCTGAATAAAGATTAGAGAAGAAATCAACAATTCCTCTCCTAACGGGACCATCCTCCGAAAGAACATGATCATCGATAACAATGGAGGAAATCTTATTCTTTCTATAATGAGAAGAGGCCGTCCTGTGAAAAAATTTTGTGTTGCGATCACCTTCTTTAAGCCAAATAGCCCGAGATTTTTGCCTCCAAGAGATTTCCTCCCTCTTGAGGATTTGCCCAAGCTGGCCCTTAAGCTCTTCTCTTTCATTCCTTCTCGCATCAGAAAGAGGGCCTAATTGATCCTCCCTGTCCAACTCCATCAGTTTATTCAATAGATTCTGCTTTCTGATCTGAACTATACCAAAGACCTCATGGTTCCACTTCTTCAGATCTTCTTTGAGAAGCTTCAGTTTTCTAGCAATCCGAAAGCTTGGAGATCCAGAAACATCATAGGAGTCCCACCAATTCCTCACCAAGTCCACAAAGCCGTCTGATTCAAGCCACATGTTTTCGAATCTGAATGGACTTTTACCTGCACTAAAACCCCCACAGTGCAGCATAATGGGGTGGTGATCAGAGCAAGGCCGTGGGAGGCACTTTTGAGAGATACCCGAAAAAACATCTTCCCAGTTATTTGAGATTAGGAATCTGTCCAAGCGGGACATAGCCGTCTGATGGCCTCCTCTAGACCAAGTGAAATTCCCTCCCTCTAGCTGTAAGTCCACCAAACTCTGAGAATTTATGAACTCATTAAAACCCCTCATTGTTGAAGTTAGCCTTCCGCCCCCTCGTCTCTCGACCGGATACCGCACTGCGTTGAAGTCCCCTCCAATGCACCAAGGAACTTGCCAAGAAGAAATCATCAACTGCAACTCCGCCCAAAACGCACCCCTGATACCATCAACCACTGGACCATAGACACCACAAAAACCCCACTCAAAGGAATTGGAAGCCAATTTAAACTTGCAAGAGATGGAGAATTCACCCACTTTATGCTCAATATCAGTGATCAAGCGGGAGTCCCAAGCAACCAAAATACCTCCAGCAGTGTTGTGAGCATCCAGAGCAATCCATTTGATCCATCTTGAACCCCAAATGGAATGGACTAAGCTTCGTGAAACCTTGTCCAGCTTATTTTCCTGAAGACAAATGACTGCAGGTTGCCATTCCTTCAACATACCTTTGATGACTAAACGTTTATCAGGATCATTCAATCCCCTCACATTCCAGGATAAGATTTTTAGAGACATAATATAAGAGATTACGCTGTTTCCACATCTTCCCCAAAGACAACCATCTCCTTGCTGCCCCCATAGTTGACCGAGCAAGATAACTCTTTCAATACCCTTCTCAGCTTCCTAGCTGATTTGTCCTCCTTTGTCTGCCCCGAGGCCTTGCCAGAGCATGACCTTGATAACGAATTACTCTCAATAATTTCTCTGAATAAATCCTGCAAGCAATCCTCAAAACCTGCACAAGTGACTCCCAGGAGCTTTCTAACTTTGGCCATTTTCCGGAGCACCCAATCATCCGAGCGTTGATGGTGATGACATAGAAGATCTGCCCTTTGTGTTTCCTGGAGCAGATTGGAGACATCAGAATGTTCGGCTGGGAAAACTACCGCCAATGGGTTATAATTCTCTGGATTTTCGAAGGCTTCCTGATCTCGCAGCACCATTGCGCCCCCCTGATCACCTGTCAGAAGTTTCATACTCTGAAATGAAGCAGATTCATCATCAGCAGAGAATGAGCAACCTGCACCCAGGCTATGATGCAGCTGTTCTGAGCTAAAGTTGCTTTCCAGATATCGAAGGAATTCGCACTCGTCTGCCATACTACTCAGTTCAGTCTCATGCCCATCCGAACTGTCCTCCGCCTGTGCAGGTTGTTTCCCAGGACGTCCTGGTCGCTGCTCTGTTTCTATGTCAAGGGCTGCTTCATCGCTGCTCTGTTCCTGCGGCAATGTTGAGTGTTCTGTATGGAGAGCATGGGACTGGACGTGGTGATCGGCAAGAGAATGTCCCGGGCTTGTCTCGGTTAAAACTGATTGGGCCCCTAGAATTTTCCCACTCCTTTGGGCCAGGTTGAGACTTCCATTTGCCAGCCCTTTGATAACAGTCAGAATTGGTTGGCCCCTTTTTTTTCTAGCAGCCCATCTCTTCTTGCCTTGGCCCAAACCATGCAGCCCAATCTGGGAGGTATTGGGGAGGCCCTGATCTTGGCCCGATCTATGCGGCCCATCATGATTAATAACAGACCCTAGAGTATTGGGCTGACCCCTTCCATATATGGTGGCCCGTCTCTTGTTAACATGGCCCAAAGTGTGCGGCCCAGAAAAGGTGTTAATGGAGAGACCATGAGACTGGCCCAACTGCTGCAGCCCAACTGACCGATTAAAACGGTGGCCCTTAAAGCCCCGTCTCTTCATTTTGGTTGCCATTGAATCTAGAAGCTTCCTGTTTTGCGTCCTGTGCTGCGTCCAACTGCCCTCCAGAGAAGATGGGATATCCATACCTGCTACTGTCGTGGTGTCACCATCTAGCCGTCGCCGAACGTCCATGTCAGGGAGACGAACTCTAGTGGCAGGTCGTCGCAGCCCGTTTTCAGGAGATCGTGTCCTCGCCTCCAGTTGTCGCATCCCCGTGTCAGTACTGCCCCTCACGATCGAACGCGCCTTTGGCGCGTGAGCTCGCCGCGCTGCCTTGGTCCTGTTCTCCGAGAACATTGCGACTTCCGGCCGTCGGGGCTCTGCTACGACACACCTCGGACCAGTCTCCGACCAGACCGGGATTGTGAAGGACCAGTTTCCGCACTTGATTGAGACGGAAGCCGGAACCTCTTCCGGTCGGCTGCGAATCAAGATTCTCGCCCATCTCAGATGCCGGCGATCAGCGGTGTCGTTGTCCACTGCCACAAACTGGCCGATCCTGTTCCCCAATGCCCTGAACACCTCCGAGCTCCACAAGAAGACCGGAACTCCCATTAGACGAACCCATATGAGGCTGTCAGATTCCTGTCCCGAGCAGCAACCCCACGGCGTCCAAGGCTGCAACGTCGCTGGCAGTCCTTCCAAAGACCAAGTAGTGCTGTGGATTCTATTGGCCTCCTTTTCCGACGGGAGTTCGAAGAGGAACCAGGTTCCATTAAGATCGAGAACCCTCAAACCTGCTTGGATTCCCCATTTTCGGCGAGCCCAAGTTTCGACCTTGCTTCTGTCTGGGACTGGGGTGCCTAGATCACCGAATCTGCCGATCAGACATCGCCTGAGAAAATTAAGGCGACTTTCGCACGACCCCAAATGGACCACCAGATCTTCGCGAGCTTGTGCTGGGTTCGAATCCACCATAACTGGATCCGCAGGCCATTCTACAATTCTGCTAACCTTTAGGTAAGATTCTTTATGGTTATTGGTGATTTCTGGTTTAGATAGACCCAAGGTTCTGAATAGTTGTGAGTAGATTAACCATCCTCCTCCCGACGGATTTTCCGGTAAAAAAACAGAATGGATTCCCTTCGACGTACGGCCTTCGATCCTAATAAAATTCCCTCTCTGGTTTGATCCTTTCCAAAGAGTAAAGCTTCTGTTACGACCATGTATACCGATCGGGAAAACTATTCGTCTACTTCCTCTCGAAAAAGCTTCCAGAGTTTGACAAATCCAAACCAACTCCCATCGTCGTAGCCATAATTTCCGGACTACCCCTTTGCCTCGTTCAATGATCTGGAAAAGTTCTCCAGACGGATCCACGTCGTGAATAATATCAAAAGATTTGTCCCCAATCTGAGCAAACATCATGAATCATTCTTCATGCTTACGTAAAGAAACAAAAGGAAGGGAAGACCCTTCCTGTCCCCAAGGGTATCTCCTCCATGCTTCCTACATTCCATTCCTTTCATTTTTTTTATCACTCTTAAACCGAGGAGATATCGCTTGAACTAGTCAACTGGTAGTGAAAACATTAGGACTAATACAGAGTGAGCTTACCGTCACTAGTTTTTTTTTTCTTCCTTAGATAACTCTTAATTTGATCAATTGGGTGAACATAGCTTATGAATGTTATGATTGCAAATGGTAAGAAGTCTCACATAACAGCATGGACATACTTTCCTCTCCCCCCCGTGGACTTACAAAGCTTCATTCCATGCTCTGGAAGGTGCATGCTAGCTTTGGGAGTTCCTTCAGCTTCTTTATATGTGCTGAATCCTTGGTCTTGTGATGGCTTGTTCAATTCAAACTGTCCTATCGTGTTATTTGTATGATGTTATTTATGTTTGGAGAGCTCATGACGTGGAATTGTAGGTGTTGGTCTATTTTTTCTTTTTCTATTTATGCACTCAACTTTTCACACTTTATCTCAGTTTTTTTTTTTTTTGTGGTAGCTTGAACTTGGAAACTTCTATGTTCTCTGATTCTCCTTCTTAAATACGTTTGTGGGTCCAAGGATAAACTGCAGTTGATGCACATTATGATATTGTGCCCCTAGTGTTACCTCCATCTTTCTCCAACAATGGCTGTTGCTGGTTCCTTGCTTTTGTCACATGAATTGGGAATTTATAGTAATTATGGTTACAATTGCCAACCTAAGGTATGTGGTTTACCTCTTTTAAACATGATACTCTTGCCGGATTAACTTTTCGTCATTGACAATCCTGATAATTATCTGATTTTTTATTTTTTTCCCCAGAGTATGACAGGAAAAGGCTGCTTTCATTTGTTCAGCATCACTCTTTCATCACATGCTTCGGTACGCTTGTATTCATATTAAAGAATCCTCTCCCTCTGTTTTCTTCCCCTTTTCCCCCTTTTTTATTCTTCTAGAAACTAGTCAGCATTTTGTATATATTATATGATACTTTTGGGTTCTTGCTTCTGTGTAGTGTTTATGGTCCGAAGGTTTGTGGGTTTGATGACACTAGAGCACGCACACGCGCCATGTGTGTGCTTATTCCTCATCATATCTTTCTTCTTTAAATTCAGTTATTGCCCGCCTCTCTATATATTTTGTTTCTGGTCTGTCAAAATTCTCTCTTTTAGAAGTGGAAAGTTTTTAGAGAAGTCATTTTTAGACTAAAATGCTTGTATTCCAAAATTGCTTTTCAGAGAAAGCAGGGTTTTGCCTTATTAGTGCTGTTTATTGACATTTCCATTGACGGTGTGCAATTTTGACTTTAATGAGTTGGTTTTCTTACCAATAAATTTTGTTGCCCTTGAGTCATTGACTGTAATCTAGGAGCATATTGTCTGGAAAATGTATTGATTCTAGAAAATTACCGCTGTTGTATTCTCTTACTTTGAGGTGACTAGTGAACGAGGTTTCAGCTGATTGCCACTATACTTTGGTAACTCAATTTCTTTATTTTTTTTGAAGTTACTATTTTTGGAGTATCCATGCTTGTTTTTATTTATTTTTTGGTAAGCGAGTATGCACGCTTGTTATGGACTATATATTGTAGTGTGGTGGTACTTGGCTTTTCAACTTCCTTTTTTTTTGTGCACATTATATCAAAAAGGGTAAAAATCTGGTTGATCAGTTTTTATTCACTTCAGGCTTCTGCTTTTGTTTCTTAATTTTTCTCAAGTAATCCCATGTGTGCTTGTGCGTGCATTTTATATCAGTGATGCTTTAATTCTCCTACTAATTAAATTGAAAGCATCCAAATTTCTGTTTGTTACATCTTCAGCGACAGGATTCTTGGAGTCTACATCTATTAAACAGTGTGCGTGGACCAACAAGTGCTTTTTCCTCCAGGTGTAATGATTTCCAGTGTCGATCTTTTCTAATACCAACTGGAGGAAATGAGCCTGTTCTAAAAACTGCTGCCACGGTGATGACAAGGTATATCCATGTTTTCATTTGTTACATCTTTTAAATTGATTTGTGCATGCCTTGATTTAGGTGCATATTTATATTCATCCCCTAGATGATACAAAGGTTTCTTGTGTTGCTTTTTCTTTCTATTTAGTTCCTGGTGTTGGCTGCTTGCCTATTCTAGCGTTTGCTGAACTAATGATGCACCAAGCGTCAATGATCTAACAACCTGGCATATATTTATTTATGTGTATATATCATTATCTATTATCAGCTTTTGTAAGCTTTTTATAGCCTGTCTAGATGTATCTTTCCATCTGCTGGTCATGCCAAATTCTGCAAATTAGTTGAGTTAGATTTCCTGCTCTATCCTGCCGTATGAATGCCGCTGTGATCCTCATCTTGGATTTGCAATTTAAAGCATAATTCATTTTGTGGTCTGGCATTTCACTTTTTGTTTTTGTGCTTGTTGAGGTTAGCATCTGATAGGTTCTCAATTAGTTAGGAATTTTTATTCTTACTCTTCTTTTTTGGCACGGACCATTAACTATCGAAGGGGGGAATAGAAATATAATAACTTCTAGGGCTTCAGTGAGGCCCAAGAAAGATTTTATTTTCTGATTCTCAAGGAACAAAAAATTCAGGTTGTTCATACATCTGCTAAGTTGTATTTATAGTGAGACAAGTAACCTAAAATTGCCCTAAGAAAAAAAAAACATTAATATTCCTATTTGAAGGACTCACAAGACTGACTCATGATTTCTAAATAATAATAAGAATTCTATAACATTTTATGATAATGGAGTAAAGATAAATGTTTAACATACTTTGAATTAGTATATATGATGGTCATAGCAACCTCCTTTTCATTTTGAAGCTTTAAATTTTCAGCCCCCAATCAGGGGAATATCAATTTTTTGGGCTGACAAAATTTTTTTGAGGGTTGGATTTTGTTGAACAGAGTCTCTCTCTCTCTCCTGAGGTTAAGACTACAGTCTCCTATAAGAGCACAGTTTTCCACAAATTTAGGCTACAGTTTGGATGTGTCAAATGTGGGCTCTTATTTTTTTTTTTTTCTTTCCTTCTAAGTTTAATGAGTTTCTTTTTCCTCTTAACAACTTCATTATGCTTTGATATCCACTTTTGTGAAATTCAAACTTTTCTTCCGATAAGTAATATTTGCACTAAAGACCACTTCAGGAGGCGATGCCATTACAAAAAGAACTCCATTTAGAGTCTCATATTTTTCAAAAACTAAAAAAGTATCAATACAAGATGGGTAAGATCTAAAACCTAAAAGTGTAAAGTTCTAAAAAGTATATTTCTCAATCTATGCCATTTATGTTCACAGTTTGAATGCCTAGATTTGCATAGATATCCATTGTAATTAGACACTGTGCCCTGATATGTGTAATGCTACGTCTGTTTTTGGTCCTAATTTATGCATTACCTTTTTATTTATTTATATATATATATATATATATTTTTTTTTGGGGGGGGGGGCGCATATTTAGGGAAATATTTCTATCAAATGGTGTCATAATCTTAGTTCTTTTTCATGGCTTCGTGGTTCTTTCTTTTATTTTAACACTGGATCTTCACACAATATTTTTTTATGCTGTCATGCAGGTCATATAATGCTTTACATGGAAGCCCTATTGTACTTCAGTTGGTTCCAGCAGTTGGTATAGTTGCTTTTGCTGTGTGGGGTCTTGATCCGCTCATGCGCCTGAGCAGGATAATTTTCCTCCATGTACACACTCTTTCTTTTACTGGCATTGCATACTCCAGTTCCTCTCAGCAGTTATAGAATCCCTTAATTGATGCTCTCCTTAAAAAAAAATTTCATGCAGAAGAGTGATAGTAAATGGAAAAAGAGTAGCACACATGGTATTATGACCTCTTATCTTCAGCCTTTGCTGCTATGGACAGGAGCAATACTTATATGCAGGTTTCAGTTACTTGATCTTTTTTCTTTGCAAAGAATTAGATTTCTGTTATTGCTTGACAATGCCATCCTCTCTACTACTACTAATTATAATAGTGTTTCTTTCAGGGTGTTGGATCCGGTAATTCTACCTTCAGAAGCAAGCCAGGCAGTCAAGCAACGACTTCTGAATTTTGTACGATCATTGTCGACTGTGCTTGCTTTTGCCTACTGTTTATCAAGGTATTGTGGTTGCTGTCACAATCATGTCTCTTCAGGAACTAAGGGATATTTTTTTCAAGTTCAAGTTGAGTGCCTTGTTTGGTCGTTGGAATCTTTCATAAACAACTGCTTCGATTATTGTTAGTACTAAAAGTTTTGATTACAATCAGTTGTAACTGTGCCTAAAGGGTTCACTTTGGAATTAGCATGAGTTATTTGGCTACACATGTTCAACTTCTTTTGTTGAGATATATTTTTTCTTTCTATGTTTATGTTTTTTGTTATATCGTTTTCTGTTTTTTGTTTTTCGTTTTTCTTGCTATTGGTAAAGTACGGGTGCCACATAACTCCAATACTTCTTTTTTATTCGTTTGACAATTATTATTGTCTCACTACTTTAACTCGTTTATCGTGTTGATGTTTAGTTTGTTGATTATCCAATCAATTGGTGTTAGATCCAGTTTAAGGTTTTGCATTATGATGCTTAAACATTGTCATTATTCTGTTTTGGCAGCTTGATTCAACAAACACAAAAATTCTTTATGGAGACAAATGACTCTAGTGATGCAAGAAATGTATGTTTCCCGTTACTTTAACATCATGCAATTTTTTGAATTGCTTATCATGCTTTATCATGTAAGATTTGTAACATTGTGACCGTGTGAAGGCATTTGATTGAGAAACAATTGCAGTGATTTTATTAGAAAAAAGAGGAAAGAAATCCTTCCAACAAACCCATAGAGGGGTTCATAGAAATTAGATAAATAGGAGCCATGATCCTAAGAAACACGGATATAGACACGGATACGACAAGGCACGGACACGCCGACACGGCCTTTTTCAAAAAAGTAGGACACGATACATTGAGGACATGTTGAATATATATATATATATATTAATATTTTTTAGATGACTATGTAATAAAAAATTAATTTTATTTCAATCAAAATTAGTATAAAAATACACAAATCACGTAAATATTATTAATATATCAAAAATCATTAAATAAAAAATTTAAGAATTTCATTTAATAATCAACATCCATGATTCAAATTTTAAAACAAATTTGTTAACTACTATACATATACATATATATATATATATTTGTGTGTGTTTATAAAAAAAATAGTTGAGAAGAAGATAAGAAAAAGAGGAAACAATTCACACAAAAAAAAAATCCCCAAAAAATAAAATAAAAATCCAAAAACATGTCCCCCAACGTGTCCTGGACGTATCCAAAACGTGTTCAAAATTCAAAAAAAATTAGACACTACTTTTGCATGTGTCCGAGTGTGTCCGACAAGTGTCCGTGTCCGACACAGATACATGAGGTAAAATAGAGTGTCCGTACTTCATAACCATGATAAATGAAAACCTGAACAATAAGATTTTAGAATAACTGCTAAAAGCCATAACACAGTAGTGCAAAACCAAGTGTTGGTGTGTTTGTATATTTGGTTTAATCATGACACTTAGTGAAAGTGCACCAAATGTGATACATTCCTTCTCCATGGTTCATTTTCCATACAGTGTAGATGGAAGTAACTAATGTGGTTGAGCTTGAATAATTTTCACTTTAGTCTTTTCAAATGGTGTCAAAATCCCATTTTGATTCCTTGGAAAAAAAAGCAATCAGCAGGCTGATATATATAAATACATGCTTTGGCCAATAGCATGAATTTACAACTTTCCGTGATCCCATTTCCCATTGGAGAAACATACCTTATTAATATTCTGTTGTGACCTTCAGTAAATCTCCCCTAGCCCAGTGCAGAAAAAATAAGAATAAATAAAACATCCCTTGCTCCCCCTCCCTTTTTAACCTTCTATTATCCTTTTAAGTCCACTAAAAGGTGCCTTACAACAAGAACTGTATGGCTTCATGAGTGTATAATGACATTATGGATTTGGTTCATTTGCTTTTCTTTTTCCTCCCCTGTTAAGTAATTGGTCAATTTTCTTTATCCCACTACACCTTGGATGCTCAAGTATTACCGGATTTCCTTTGGAAAAGTTCTTTGATTCTATAACTCCAATGAAATAAGTCTAGCCAGCTGGTCTAACCTTTTGATTTCAAACTTTGGAAGATTGTAGTGAAGATATCATACATACAGGATTGCTATAATTTCTTTTCGTTCAGCCTAGTTCTGAATATATTTGTGAATATATCTTCTTGATGCCCTTAAAATGACTTGTCAAAAAAATTGTTTTTTTGATGCCCTTAGAATGCCTAGTGATTTTACAAATTACATTTATGGATCAACCTTTCAAGGAAGTATTGGAGCATTCTCTCTCTCTCTCTCTCTCTCTCTCTCTCTCTCTCTCTCTTTTCCCTGCCAGAGCCCCATCGGCGGTGGTGTCATCTTTATTAAGGGTTCTCCCTAAGTGGCACAAACAAAACTCATTTTTTAATTACGGTTTCTTGCTTTTGCAGATGGGTTTCCAATTCGCTGGGAAAGCCATGTATTCCGCAGTATGGGTCGCTGCTGTTTCATTGTTCATGGAGTTGCTGGGTTTCTCCACCCAGAAGTGGCTGACTGCTGGGGGTCTTGGCACAGTATTGCTCACGCTTGCTGGTCGTGAGGTACAGCCCGATTTTCTTCTAGTTTTTCCCACATCAAAAGCTAGCTTATTGACCACCAGAACATTGTACTTCTTTTAGACATTGGTTAAGTAGGTTTATATTCATTTATTCCAAAGCTGATTCATATTTTAATATATTCAGATATTTACAAATTTCCTTTCAAGTGTAATGATCCATGCTACTCGACCATTTGTTATGAATGAATGGATCCAGACAAAGATTGAAGGCTATGAAGTTTCTGGTACAGTTGAGGTTTGTAGTTGCAATCCTTTACTAATACCTCGGAAAAGGGAAAGAGAACATTAAATAGAAGAAAAAAATGCTAATGCATATATGTCACTCCTTTAGTTGCAATTACTCATGCATTATGAAATTTGGCAACTTGGTTTGTTTTTCAAAACTGACAATGTTAGAACTTGAGGGACCTTAATCATTATTTTGATTCATTTTTGTCATCTAATTAGTATTTTATATGTCTTAGCATGTGGGTTGGTGGTCACCAACAATTATAAGAGGTGATGATCGTGAAGCAGTCCACATTCCGAACCATAAGTTCACAGTGAATGTGGTGAGGAATCTTAGCCAGAAGACTCATTGGCGCATCAAGACTTACCTTGCCATCAGTCACTTAGATGTCAATAAGATTAATGTGAGAAGTAATTTTAATTTACTTGCATGCCTACAAATGTATTATGCAGCCAAGGGCATACTTTCGTTTCTCTAATGTCATGGAATTATGGATCATTCCTTTTCGGTATGCAGAATATTGTAGCTGATATGCGCAAGGTTTTGGCCAAAAATCCTCAAGTAGAGCAGCAAAGGTTGCATAGGAGAGTATTTCTCGATACTATCGATCCAGAGAATCAAGCTCTCATGGTTAGCATTTCATGTTACCCTATCTTCCAATTATCTTTGTTATTTCATGGAAAGCAGGCTTTTTTTTATTAAATTTTTTAATGTCTGAGATAGCTGACAATTGATTCAGATAATATCCATGTGCACAATCTCTTTGTAGCTTACATTTTTCAGTTAAAATATGTGCAGCCTGTTTACTCACTCTGACTTGATGACTTCACATATACATATATTGCTTTTCTCATTAGAATTGTTCTTCTACATTAAAATTTGGGTAAAACTCGCACCTTAGCAGTTAAGGAGTAGGGGTCCTTTCAGGCATCTGGTTGGCCATCCTCTCACCATGATTTGGGTTAATTGTTTTCTTGCTTCCATCTTGATCGAGTATTTAGTAGATGCTGATCAGAGCTAGCACTTTTATTTGATTAGTTATTATAAAAGGATCATTCATTTTGTTGAAGCATTAATGTCTTCTATTTGGTCTGAATTGTGTTGCAGATTTTGGTGTCTTGTTTTGTGAAAACCTCACATTTTGAAGAGTACCTTTGTGTCAAGGTAAGGGTTTATATTTTAGTGAATTGATGGTTCATGCAGCTGACACCTAAAAAGCATTATGATATTGTAAATTTTTTTTTAATAAAGAATTGAGATATATTTTTATATTGCTATTATTGTATCCAATTTTTGGCAATTGGATCATTACCATTTTGTGAGCCTAGACAACATTTTGGGCATTCAAATAGAGATACTTGCATGTTAATATTATATGTGTGGAAGTACCAATGCAATAGTTTGAAGGAAGAAATCTCAAATTAACTCTAATTACAGACACCAATCTAAAACTTGAGAAACTTTCTTAGAGATGGTGAGAGGCCATCTATTATACACAATTGAGTTCCCACCCCCCACCCCCACCAACACCCAAACAATCCAAATCCTTATCAGTTGTCTCGGTGGGAATTTATGATGCGTTTTCCGTGGGTTGGTGATTCATTGCCAGTCATTTATTTCAATATGGCCTTGCTTTTATGTTAAAGACGGCTTTCCTTGTGTTACTGAAATGGATCCTTGTCAAACTTGTGAAAAGAAATGATTTTTGGTTTGTATAAGGTTTCTCCAGAGGAAAACTTGATAGAAAGGTCCTTTGTAGGCTCATTGTTTTCTAGATTAGTGTTCCATGTTTAGGTCTATGGATGGTTTCATGTTAGTACTTGTAGATTTTGATTTTTATCCTCAGATTTAAGTTTTGCTGTGTTCTGTGAAAAACTGGAAATTTAGCTCACTTGAGGTCAATGTATGGTCAATGAAACAGGAAGCTATATTGTTGGATCTTCTGAGGGTTATTAGCCATCATCGGGCTCGGCTTGCCACACCCATCCGCACTGTTCAGAAATTTTACAGTGAAGCTGATATGGAAAGTGTACCATTTGCCGACACCATCTTCACTCGTTCTAGAGCAGCTGTTAACCGCCCATTCCTACTGATTGAGTCCTCTAATAAAATCAATGGTGAGGATAAAACCAAGGCATCACCTCGCACAGTACATACAAATGATAAAAAAGATGCCAGGGTTGAAGCTGCCTCAACATCTGACTCCAAGGCAGATGCCAAGGCTGGATCAACTTCAGTTCTTGGTGATAAGGTCTCGCCAGCATCAAGCTCTAATGCCAGCTCAAACTCAAAGGATTCATCAATGCCAACATCTGATGCCCAAACCCTGAATACGGGGTCTACTACTGGTTCAGTTCATAACAACTCTGAAAAGCAACAACTGAAGAAGGCAATTGTGGGAGACGTATTGGAGGGGACACCGGGCGTGAATTCAGAAAATGACTCCTCAAATGGAGTTGCTTTTGAGAAGTCACCTCTTACTTCCCCAGAATCTGGCAGTGATAAAACACAGAAATTTTCAGCCACTTCACAGGCAAAGCAAGATGGTGAGAGGCCTGTTGCATCACCATCAATAGCTAGGCCTGCCTTGGAAGATAATATTGTTCTTGGTGTTGCTTTAGAGGGCTCAAAACGAACTCTCCCGATTGAGGAAGAAATGGCTCCATCTCCTACACACGCAGAGCCAAAGGACTTGGCTGCATGTCCGAGCGGCAATGTCTCTACTCCCATCGGTAAAGATAAGAAAGACGATCAGAATCTGGCAGTTCCTAGTGCTACACCGAGCGATCTGCGAGATAAAGAAAGGTGATATTGATGATTTTTAGTTACTATCCTATTGGTTTTAACCCTGCGCAGAAATGCACGAAAGCTGTGTTTTTTCAAGGCTGGCATTGTGCAGTGTATTTTTTCTTATGAATTCCCCACGATTGTAAATCATTGCCCTTGAATTTAAAATTTGTGAGCCAATGAAGCATTGGCAATTAATTAGAAAGTTGTTGTATGTTTTAGTTGTTCAAATTCTTCAGGTACTCATCATCAATCTTGTCTTTATGATAGATATATTTTCGGGTTGGTTAATTGTTTTGTTTTTAGTGGTTGGAAGTTTTGGATATGGAATGTGAAGCATCAGAGTTCTTGCAAGCAGTGTATCGATTTTTTTTTTTTTTTAAATTGCATATTGTAATATGCGTGTACTTTTTTTAAAAGTATATTGATAAATAAATAAATAAATTTATATTTATATATAATATTTAAAATAATATAAATAACATTTTAATTTACAGTCATAAAAATTAGATATATAAGTTATTATTATTTATTCAATAATTAAAAATTAAGATGCTATCAAATATAATTGTTTCATTTTTCAAAAATATTGTATCATAAGACACGTTTAATTTTATATATAATAGTGTTATGTCAAGACAATGTATACAATCATAAAATTAAAATTTCAATTCACTTATAAAAAAAATTAACTTAAATTTCATATACTAGAAAAATCAAGATTTATAAATATTATGAGTTTTAAACTAAAATTTAATAATGTAAGTTCTCAACAAAGTTCATCAAAATTCAAAATTATTCATTTTTATAATTCATTTTATTTTCATCTCAGTATCCAATTTTAACAAAAAAACATTTCCATGTATAGAATAAAACAATTAAAAAAAATGATAAAAAATGAGGTTGTTTAGTCTAATTGCACATATTGCATGTATCGTACGTATCAACACATCGTAAGATATACATCACGTATCTTGTAATATGGTATAAAAAAAATATAACTATAAAATATGTATAATTTTACATTCATATCGAAACATATCGCAAAATACTAACTATGCTTAGGTTTCATCTATCCAACACACACAAACAGGTGTAGTTTGGACAACATAATGAAATAATGATTTCCCTATTTCTCCATAACATTTTTTCCTTCAATTTTTTAATTTTGAAAATTTTGATTAATAATAAGAACTTAGCCAGAATCCCCACTAACGTCCAACCTCAGATTGTTTCCGAGGCTTATTTCACATTCTCTATTAAACTTTATCTGATTCAACGAGGATTAAAGTCTCAATATAAGATATTGTGAAGCTTACAGGCATTTTCTTAGTCAGCAAGATGGCAGCATTTAAAGCTTGCTATGTTTTTATGCTCTGTTCAATAATAGCAATTTAGTTCAAGCTATCTGCTAATTAGTCCAATGTAATCCTGAAAATATTTGCCTTCTTTTTAATCAGCACTATTTCTTTTTCCCTGATTGTATTCAGAACGTGTCAAGCCTTCTTTCTAAGAGCATCTCCAAGAAAAAAAAATAAAAAATACATCAGGAGAGGCATAAACCCTAACTACCAATATACCTCTCAAATTGTGCACTCCAAACCAACTAATGAATGGTAATTGATGGGAGACAAATATGCCTCCAGTGGAGAGAGAGAGAGAGAGAGAGAGAGAGAGAGGAAGCAAAATTTGGAATGAAAAATAAGAGAGAGAGGCAGTGTGTAGTGGGAAAATAGGTAAAAATATATTAAAATATAAAATAAATACTAAATTTGGAGCAATTATTTGGTAGTACCTTGGGACCACGGTCAGATTGAGAGTCATGTTTGCAATAATATACTGTACATGTACACGCGACCTATCATTTGATTATTAGGACCATTAAGACCGGACTATTGAATAATTTCTCCTCATTTTGGCTACCATTGTTGGAGTGTAAGTATGGTGGTAAGAGCCAAGGGAAATGGGAATTTTGCATCCGCAAATGCCTCCCCCTTGTTGGAGATGCTCTTAAGACATTTTCCTGACACACACCCTCTTTGCCATGTAATTAGTGTTCTACACAGTTCATCATGTTCTCAAATGAGCATTAAGTAAACATCAAGTACAAAAATAAGAAACTAAATCATTATAATATTATCAACAATACAAGCAACAAACACATAGTAGTACTTGGAACTCATCATATGCAAAAAGGTCGTAACCTGCGAATCAATATCAATTAAGACCGACACATGCAATCAGGGACAGGATATGTATATATAGATTGCTTCTCCTTTCTTAACCTGATTTGCCCTTGTCTATTTTTATGCCCATTCTGCACTGCCTGCTGAAACTCTGACCAGTCCATGCTTTTATTCAGGAAGAGCTGGCCCACCAGCATCATGTTTGGTTTTATAGTCTTCAAGTTCTTGTATGCTCGATGTCCTACCTGATGATATAATCAAAATCTCACCCAGTTAAAGTTTTGCAAAATTTGGATTCAAAGATTCAAAATTTTCTCTTGCACAAGAAGAAATATGAAGACTATTGCATTGTGGCATGAAAGGTTTGTTTAGTTGACATGAGTTGATGCAATGCACTGCATGGGACCCACAGCTCTGTGGTTCATGCCATGCTGTTGCCAATCCAATATTCATGGTATGATGATAATCATATATATATATATTACACGATTTTCAAGAAGAAACTTGTATTTACAAAAAAATTAACTGAAAATCCTTACCAGTGCATTATGCATATTGCCTGGAGAAGCAGAGATGAAGATGTCACTTTGCATACTCACATAATAATCAACTGCAGCTAATAAAGAAGCCTTTCCCTCAACCTTGAACCGCTCCTCTGTGGATGCGAGGCTTTTCTTGTCCTCCATGAGCGGAAACAATTTACGTAAAGTTGAGATCCTTGCTTCTCCACCGTAAACCTGAGGGAAAACAAAAGAAGAAAATAGCATTCATCCAGTTCTCGAGCTGTTTCTAGGAAAAATAAGGTTGGTCTCTCAATGAGAGGTAAGACCACAAAATTTTTAACAAATTCCAGTTTTCACCAAGGAAGTACATGACAAACCTTGTGGGAAGCAAGATAAAGGCGGGTACTGTTGTTGAAGCCCAAAGCTGCCAATAACAATCCAATCTCTTCAGGAGTCAATGGGCAACGTCCCTGACTTCTCAGCTCCTCGTCGGTGAACTGTGAATTGAGGACTCTTCCCTGCCATAACACTTGGCGGTACTTTGCAAGTGCCAGTTTTTCAGCTTTGCCGCCACCAAAATCACAAGCAGAATGGGCAGCCATATCCTGACAATGAATACACACTTAAAAATAAAACTAAAAATGAACCCCACCCCCAATCTCAAAAAAAAGAAAAGAAAAAGCAACACAAAAGAGAGAGAGAGAGAGAGATCAAAGGTACTCATGGAGAGATATAGCTGTCAATCAAATAAAAATTGATAGTGCTTTCACCCTAAAAAAAACAGTTGGAAATTGCAATGAATTTGCAATCATGGATTTTGGAAATTTAAATAGAGCATAGTTGATGGCAAACAAATATGGGTATAGATGGACAATCATTCAGGTGGATTTACAATGTTTTTGGTGTTCCACTTGATAACCAAATATGGGTAACATGTGCCAACTTCACTAAAAAACCACTGTCACGTGATCTAAAATGAATCAAACATTACATTCCATAAAACATTTTAAATCCTGATATTTGTCCAACAATGCTAAATAGACACAAATCCATATTTCAAACTCTTTATGTATAAATCAAATGTAGCAGAAGAGGATCATACTTTATCAAAGCGAAGATGCAACACAACAAACTTTCCAGTGTCCTGTCTATCACCATTATCTGTTATTTCCTGCAGGGACTCGATCCTTTCTGCTCCGTTTTGCCTAGTAGGATAGCGGAGGCGACTGATGACAGCCTCCCCCAACATCCTGACGTGGGGAATGAAAACTAATGCTTGAAAATTAACTTTACAACGTAGGTGCTGGATGCTTGAAGGTAGGTTGTCAAAAGCTAGTCGGTGAGAAAATGGGGCTATAGCAGCAATCCCATAACTGAAACAATTGCAAAACAACATAAATCAAAACAGTCAAGTTTTGAGATGTAGTTTTTGAATGCAAGCTTAAGTTTTTACAGAGTAAGGACACAGTGAAAAAATGGTTGCTCTACGGCTCTACTTGCATATGGAGTATATATTTCAAATGAAAAATTCAGGCTGAAAATGATATAGTTGTACCAAGGGATTATCATTATTTTAAATCCATCTATGCAGTGAAACCATCACATCAGAAATTAGGATGTTAAAACGTGTGCTGAAATATTTTTTCTCAAGGACTTCAAAGAACCTGTTGTCACCAAAAAAATTCAAAGAACCTGTCTTTGCTATAGATAAGGACAGCAGTACTTTAAATCATACCAACAGACCCCTTCATATTGCAGTACCATTTACTATATCTAGATACCACATTCCAGTAAATAGGTATTTGAGATTCTCATCTTTATCCTCATAATTTTCCTTTATTTCCTCAATTTTATAAGGCTATGAAGCCTTCCGCATAACAAGAAATGTTAGAACAAAAGGTATAGTTATTGTAATTAATAATTTTTAGAACAAGAGCTCCCTTGGAGCATGCAGAAAGAACATATACATGACCAAAGAGTATTCCATATGAATTGTAAGAATAATTCTTTTAATTGTGTTAACCAGAAGAGTATAAAAGATCTCAAGTAAGAGGGGCGGACCTCTATGGACAATAGAAACATAAAGAAAAACTACATTTAATTCACTCATTAAAAAAAGGGGTATCAAGGACAGGCATTGGGTATGATAGCCCAAGCAGCAACCAATTATAAACTTAGGAAAACCTGGATCAGGTTATTTACAAACCTCTGCAATACAGGCAAAACATTTTCCAGATACCAGCTAGCTGATGCATGGACAGGTGCTGTTTTGATTCTAGTAGCTCTTATGCCTGTAGCATAATATTGCCTTGTGCTCCATGAATATTCGCCAGGCAGCTCTTTAACTATAGAAACTTCATCACTTAGGACATTAATAAAGTGATCCACATCAAATATTTCTGTGAATGAACTGCATTGGCACACTTGACATTAGATTAGTGGCTCCTTTTCTAGATTGAAACTAAACCGCAGGAAAGGAAGCTAAGATAGCCTATAAAATACCTTGAATCTTGCCAAACAGGATTCACTTCAAGGTGCGGGATCACAAGTGTTGCATTTAATATTTTAGCAACAGCTACTGCATCACAAATCTTTGAAAAAAAAAGAGGTTAAACACAAAATATAAATTATAAGAAAAATCAATGGCTTGCCAAAACACTACTACAAACATCAACTGAATGACCATTCTTATGCTCCTCATGCTCTTATAATGTACATGGCAACATAAAAACTTATAATAACATACCCCCATTCTCTGCTGGTTCAACCCTCCATCAAGAAATACCTGAATATAACCCTGAGATTTCTTCGGTAAAACTACATAAAGATTAAAAGAATATGTGAGTTTGTAAAAGAACAATTTCATCTCGTGAATCTCACTATTTTCAAGAATTCTTACCCTGCACTTAATATGAAATTCAAAAATATTAAGGGAAGGGAAACTTGTGAGATAGCACTAGTATAAGGGACTCACATGCGATACTTGTAGACTCAACACAGGGTTTCCATCCTTGGTCGGCCAACGGAGACCAGAGGTCAGACTGTTGTTTATCAGACTAAAAGGGAAAAAAGAGGAAGAATCCATGTTTATCACAAAGGTTCTGGTAAGTTTCAGAACAACTTTATAGGAGGAAAAAATTCTTAAGTTAGCACCTACTCACAGTTTCACGTGGTAAAGCACCCTTTAGCAGACGCAAGTGCTTAGGTTTTGGAGCATTCCATTCCTACAATGCAACAATTTCTTCACCAAAAGAAGCAAAAAGAACTAAAATCCTTCAATTAAAAATTCCTATGATCACTGCAAACCATGTGTAAATAATCTTATCATGCTTCCTGTGCAAATGGATACATTGTAGAAGTTAATACATAAAACTTCGAGGATAAATTCTAATAGAAATTTACTGTTATGGGGGCTACCCTACCTCTATGTTGCTTGGCCAATGAAAGTAGGCATGAGGTAGAAACAACCTTTATGACCATTTAATGGACTAAATACAAGAAGACTATTGTAAAAATCATTGTATTCAAGGTATTAGAGATGTTCAATTTGGTAATCAGTAGTTACAATTTTTTTTTTAATTTGTAAATTAATATTAATCATACTCATATACAACATCTCACTTGTGTTGCTACATTCCAGAATACACATCCTATACTTGAAGAAACAAAAGTAGTAGCCAGAAACCACAAGACTATCGAAATTCAATAATCAAATTCCCACTCCTTCCATCACCGCAAGACTATTGAATTTCAACACTCAAATTACTTCCATTCGATGGCCGAAAAAAGAGAGAAAAAGAAAACAAACATTTAACTCATTATGTTTTCCATTCCTTTTTTATCCTTAAAACAAAAATGAAAAACTAAACTCAATTACGCCATACTATAGAAATTTCCATTTTCCCCGCATTTTCTAAGCAGGTAGACAGATCCGATATATAAACTAACATTAACATGTTGAGAAAAATTAATTAATAATCGAAGAAGCATCGAAACATGGCGAGAGAGAGAGAGAGAGAGACTTACGGAGAACAAGGAAGGCGAAGCACGGCCCAAGGGACTGAAGAGATTGGAGAAGAAAATTGGTAGGAAAAGCACGAAGAGGCCCGCAAAAGCAAATCTCTGAGACTGGTTATGGTAGTACAGCTTCATCATAGTATACAGGTATGTATCTCTATGCATGTATATATCAGATCAGAAGAGGGACTGGATGCTAGTTAAAAGTGAAAACCCTAGCCGAAACGAAGGTTTTGTCTGGAGGCGCCATTTTCGGTTAAGGACTTTGGCAATGACAAGTGTACAGTGTGTCACTTCCTCAGATTGCCTGTGAATGGAGGTGTCTACTCCTTCAGAGGACGCTTTGTAAAGCAAGTTTGGTCCTGTAATTGTATCCACGCTATTTACAGAAATTTTGGCATGCATTTGAAGAGGAAAATGCTTTTGTGATTAAGAAAACAATAATGGCGAATCTCTCAAATTAATGTGTTATTAAATTATTGACAATATTTTAAATATTTTTTTTAATTTTTTTATTAATAAACTACTATCACATTATTTAAGATATAAAATTTTAATAGAGATGTGACTTTTTTTTTATATAGCATTTATCATCACAAAAAAAGTCTCAAATTAAAAAAGTAAATTTTATAAAATAATTGTTAAAATAGTAATTTTAAATGATTAAATTATATTTTTTTGAAACTCAGATGATCAATTAGAAAATAAAATATTATTTTTATATAAAATGCATATAAGGAAGTGACAAAGACAATAACAATATTAACATGGTCGTGTGATAAGATAAGAAAAAATAAAATAAAGTAAAAATTTTAAATTTTGAGATATTAGAAATTGTATTTATAAGAGACAAAATAGAAGAAAACTAATTATGGTGATTTACATGAAAACCAAAAGTTGCACAGGGAGAAGGAGACCAAAATTAGCATGTAACTTTAATTATGGAGATAAACTTAAATAAAAAAACATAATAATAGTAAGATAAGATTCATGTTACCGACTCCAATTACTTCAAATTAGACTTTACTTGAGTTTCAAAATAAATGGTCCATCAAGATATTTTAAATTGCAAAAGTGGTCTTGATATGTTATTTTATAAGAAAATTATATATATATATATATAAATAATTTTTCATTCGGTTACACGATTTTTCCTTTTTAAATAAAAGTGAACGAAATTTGTGTACCCATCTAGTTCTTTTTTATTTATTTATAATTTATATTTTTATGTATTTTAATTGAAACAAGAAACTATTGGTCTAAGATGCAAAAGGTAAGATTGATTAATCAAAAAAACAACACTCTCAATAACTAATATTTTAGGATAAATTACACATACATTCCCCCTCAACTTGAAATTTTAAAAGAGAGAAGGAGACAGAGTGGGTGGCACCTGAACCAATGAATGAATGACATGTAAGCAAAATGTACAGTATGTTTTGAAATTTCTTGGACCTGTGAAGGATCTAAAAGATAATTCATCAGTACAAACCTAATACATATGAGATGAAGTGTAATTATGCGAGATTACAGCAGCCAATTACAGTAAAAATAAATACCAGATAAGGTCATTTCTGGAGAATTGCTATTACTGCCAGAGGTAATATGAAAAATGAACATCCAATTCCTAATGTGAAAATGAAATTTTAATGGGTGCAACTAAATCAGTGCTGATATACATTATGACAGTTCACCCTAAAGATATAATAAGACTTCTGCTGCTTCCAGAATCCATTCAGACCCAGCTAAACTTTTCCCAACATAAAAGCCATTTCAGCACTATTCACAGCATGGCATTCAATATCCTAGTGAGATCCTATTTTAGGGGCAAGGGGCACAAGGACTGAGAAAAACAAAAGAAAACTAAGGGCCCAATTTACAGATGCAGATCCTTTGACAAGCTTCTAGTCAGCTTTCTTTCCTCTTGAAAGGGAAGAGTAAGCCGCAGCCTTTTTGCAGCCTGCTGCTCATTTGATTCTGAATCATCATCACCAATCAACCCCACATATTTGACTTCCCCATTTTCTTGCACATCAGTCTCTTCATGGGGCAATCCCGGTAGACCATTTGGGCAAACGATAAGATGATCTGCAGTACCATTACTATTAATCATATGATCGGGCGACTGAGAATCTGCAACATCCAGCATCTCACTACGAGCAGAGGCAAGGCTTTCTGTCAAGCACTCTACATTTCCTGTTGATGGAGATCTTGATTGATTTATTTCCTCTTTTACACCAAAATCTTCCCTAGCTGGACTATTGTCATTGATTTCTAATGAATCGTCAGATGCAGAAATTGATGTTTCTGGGGACAGATCATCGTCCTCGTGCCCTGTTTGTTGGACAGAGATCCCTGGGTTCCAGGAAGTTTCTGATCCAAATTCTCTGGATGAAAAAGGAAATGCACACGCTTCAGGTGTGATACCAGCCAGTCGCTGAAAACGGGCTTCTGTTGATGTTGAATAGACAAAATGGCCACCAGCTTCTGCCTCTTCCTGTTTCAAGACAGAAACAATAAGGATAAACTCTAAATCAGTTTTGGAGGAATTAAAGCACAACATGAGATGACCAACAATACTAGGAAATCAAATATTCTCATTCCAATGTTTGGACATGTTAGGGAATAGGTCTTGGAAATGATTTTTGTTCTCACTGCGTTGTTAGCTTTGGTCATACATAATGACTTGCATATAACCTTGACTGGAATTATTTACTTTAGATGTTTGGTGGGCTCATGTATTGCTTGCTTTTGACGCAATGGAAAGGTTGCTCTATTGTGACCTGGAGGTCACAGGTTCAAGTTGCGAAAACAGCCTCTCTGCTTACGAGAGTAAGGCTACATACATCTAACCTTCCTCAGACCCGCAATGGTGGGAGCCTCATGCACTGGGTTTGTCCTTTATATATTGCTTGCTTATGCCCAACATCTAAAACATTGATTTCAAAAAGAATATTTACCTATTTATATTATTCTTTATGTTGTTTTTTTTTTTTTTAACTACTGCAATGCATTTGTTTTCACATTAATCTAATCTTAAATTATACTCTTGTCGCAATTTAGTTAATCAAACTCCGCCAGTCTAGTGCGTAGTGTTATATCCTAATATAACCAGTCCCAAGCCCATAAAAAAGAGGGATGGGTTAGGTAATTGATATTCAACGTAAAACTGTCTGATTCCTTATGAACATGAATCTTGAAATTATTCGCATTGCATCAGTTTTCGGGTGTTATAAGAAATGGACAAGGGATGCTTCATCAGCATCCAAGTGCAATGAAAAAGTAGACAAAGGTTCAACATATTACTGGATGAGTACGGGCAAAAGAAGTTGGTCCAAAATAATAGACTTGAATTAGCAACTTGAAATATAAGAACATTAACTGAGATGTAGCTAGTAGAAATTATGATTATGAGGGTTAATATAATATGTTTACAAGAAACTAAGTGTGTAGGAGAGAAGGTTAGGGAAATAGAAAAGACTAAATATAAACTCTATTAGACTAGAAAAGAGATATATAGAACTAGAATATGAATAATAGTAGATAATACCTCAGAAAAGAAAGTTTTAACCTTAATTAGAAAACATGATAAGATAATACTAACAAAACTTGTCTCATGGGAGAATATAATAAATATCATTAGCACTTATGCCCCCCAAATAGGACTACACGAACACATTAAAGCACAATTTTGAAAACATATTGATGAATAGGAGGTGACTTTGGTGAGCACATATGAAAAGATCACAGAAGGTATAAGATGGTACATTGGATCACGAATTTGGAGATGAATGACATTGGGGAGGTAATACTTACTTTGCAGTAATATATAACTTTGAGATTTAAAAGTGGATCAAACAAAAGTCAAAGACTTTTTCCTAACTAGAAAAATAGATCGGCAATTGTGTGAAAATTGTAAAATTGTTCATGAAGAAAGTTTGATCTCACAACATAAGTAGAAGATTTTAGAAGTATATATTAAAATATAAATTACAAAAAATAAAGCGACAATAAAATCAACAATTAGGAGATGAAACTTAAAAGGAGAAAGAATAAAGCCATTTAAGAGTAAGAAGCTAAAAGTAGTATAGAACTTGAGCAAGAAACTAATGAAATGTGAGATGCGAAATATGATGGCCAAATGTATTAAATATAAAAATAAAAAAAAAGGTTCTTGGAGAATAAAAAAACTAGGATCACTATTTAAGGACCCCGGCGGTGGAGTGAGGAGACAAAAAATTACAACTGGATAAAGTTGAAAATTATATAAAATGAAATAAAGGAAATTAAAGAAAACAATAAAAAATGCTAAATATAATACATATGATGATCTTTATTTCAAATTAGGTATAAGAATGGATAGAAGAATATAAACAAACTTGTTAAGTGATAGAAACTAGAGATTTTAATCATGTTAAGGGTATAAAGGGTGAAATTCAAGAGTATTGATGAAATTAAAGAACGATGGAAAAAATTATTTTGTGAAGTTATTGAATGAAAATCATTTAGAAAACTAAAGTAGAGAAAACTCTAGGGAGGACGATTAGAGAAAACACACACACACATTCGTAAGATTAGAGTGTTCAAGGAAAAAAAAAACACATTTGAGGAAGATGAAAACATATAGAGCTTTTAAGATCGCATGATAATTGAGGTTTAAAAGTGTTTAAGGGAGGATGAAGCATTTTGTTTAACAAATTTATACAATAAAATCATAACTACTAAGAAAATGATTTGTTAGGACTTTTAGTCAAAATTGTGTTAGCTAATATGTGTTGACAAAACTATATTGAGTTATAATGTGTCCAAGTCCAAGCGAGTCAATTTCTCAAGTATTGTGTTCACTCAAGCATCCGAGCATTATGAACAGATTCAACAAAGTGCAGTATTTACAATGGTAGGCAAAGGTAATGGTTTCGATACATTGGCTTAGGGTTTATCACATACACAGTTCATACATTCAAATGTTTTAAACATAATTTATTAAAGTGTAAACGTGAGTCTAGAATTTTGGTATAGCTTTGACAAAGGTTTTTAAGTAAAAATGCTTTCAAAATGATGAGTCAAAGATATATCAAATGGGTGAAGCTCTCTCATTCTTGCCATCATCATTCAAACGACCCTTGTCTTCGTTCAAATGAGGATAACAAAGAGTTCTCGTTTGCTTTTGTTCGAATGAGGATTCCAGTAGCCTCTTCGTTCGAACTCGTCTGAAAGGTCATCCAAATGAGGTTTGTCATTCAAACGAGGTCTCTTGTTTGAACGAACTTTAGTCTCGTTCGAACGAGCATGCGCAAAAAGCAATCCCTGAATTGAATTCTTATTTCTAAAAACTGTTTTAAACTCTATGCCTATATAATGTCTTTGATACAAAATAAGAGACTTTGACAACAATGTTTTTGCACATCTAAAATTATCCAAAAGCTTTTTCATTGCATTCTAATGCACATATAGATCAAAGACTAATTGTTCAAGAACCCTACCATCTTCTATATCTTCAGTCTTAGAATACAAGTTTGTGGAGTTCAAGTGTTATGTGATCGGTAAAGTTCGAGATTGTGAAGAGATTCACAATTATGATAGAGGAGTTCCGTTCATGGATTCGAGATAGAGGTTCACTTGAAAAGCGCTTGAGGATTCGAGTTGGGGAATATTCAAACTGTGAACAAAGCTCGATGGACTAAGTCGTTGTGTCAAGAAGAGTGTGTAATCACCAAAGTTATTATAGTGAATTGTGTATCTGGGTCAGTGCTCCGAGATTTTCTAAAGCAAATTCAATTGATTTGTGACAGTTTACTTATCAACAAATCAATGTGTCATCTCTCTACTTTTTATTGTTGCATTATTATTATTGCTGTGTTATATTGATGTATGCCACCGATTGTGATTGCACACACAAGAACCTAATACGCAGATAATCGAAGTGATAACCTCAATCATTGAAAGCAAGTCAAAATTGGTTCAAATCATTTTTAATTTGCTACATAGACCTATTCACCCCCCCCCCCCCCCCCCCCCCAAAAAAAAAAAAATATCTATTTCATACCATCTAGATGCACTTAGGGCTGTCTCATGATTCACTAGTTACAAAAAAATATTTTAGTACTCGTATATAAAAATAAAGGAAATATCCAAAATTGTACAAATAATTGCGTTATTAAATTAATGAGTCATAACTCTATGAGGAAACAATCAAGCACCGATTAAGACTTGTAACAACAATATCAGAAAATAATGAGTTTATACTAGGAAGGTCAACAATGAAAGCTAACTAATTGAGACTTATGGAAAGATCAATAATTGAAGCCATCTTCATATGATAGGTTTTAGAAAAGAAAAAAGTCACACAACAACATATCGAGATGACAAAAGACATGCATGATGGGATTGTGATAGAAATAAGTAAATTTTCAATGACAATAGGCTTTTGTCAAGGATCAGCATTAGGTCATTACAACTAAGCATATACAGGATGAAGTCTCATGATGTATGATTATTGCTGATTGTATTATTTTAATTGGTAACACTAAAACATGGATATGCTAAATTCGAAATTTGAAAAGAGGCTTTAGTAAAAGTAGGGATACAAATAGAGATAAATGTTAAATAACAGGTTTGGAGAAAGGCTTTAAAATCAAGAGGGTACAAGATAAGTAGGACTGAAAATCTTGAATGTGATTTTTTTTAACAAGTATTATATAAAAGGTGTCCAAGGGGGTCAAAACCATAATTACAACCTACTGCTAACTACATAGGTCTCAAAGACCACCAAAAAATCAATTATAAAGATAGCATTTACAGGACACGCCTCTTTGGCCCAAAAAAATAATAACCGCAAAAAACTATCTTTGAGTAAAACAATGGACTGCTCCTCCCCCGTGAAAACACGCTTGTTTCTCTCTTTCCAAATATTCCACATGAGGCAAGTAGGAGCCAACCTCCGCATCTTCTTGATGTCCTTCCTAACTCTACATTCCGACTAAACGAACAACACATCCTCCACTGACTTCAGAATTACCCAAAGGAAACTGAAAATGGAGAGAACCAAATTCCAGCAGTCCTGAGCTACTGGACAGTGAAGAAGGACATGGTCCACCAATTCAGTTTCAGTCTTGCATAAACTACAACGATTTTCCTTTTAAAAACCCCGCTCCTACAAATTTTCCATGGTAGAATGGCCTTCCAGGACGTCTCCCACACAAAAAATGTTGCTTAAGTAGAATTTTAGTAACACTAGAAATACAAACAGGGATACAGTAAAGCTTGAAAATCAAGAGATAATAAAAAGTGAAAAATTCCATCATCTGGGTTTACTTATCCATTAGGAATGATGTTACTCATAGATTTAAACCAGCATGGGGCGTACCATGGTGCTTGGGTGGGGATTTTAATGCAAAGCTCTCTCCATTAAAGAAATTCGGTGGTAATAGACTGACAAGGAGGATGAGCGATTTCTCAGAGTTTGTTAACTCGATGGAGTTAATGAACCTTCCTATGGAAGGTGGAAGATTTACATAGTCTAATGATAGAAACCAACCTACAATGTCAAGGTTAGATAAATTCTCTCTACTTCCATGGAAGAGTTCTTTCGTGTGGAGCTACTCAATTATGTCTTCCTAGGCCAGTTTCAGATCATTGGCTAACTTTGCCGGAGTGTGGTGGAGTTAGGAGGGGCAGGACCATGGTTACCACAATTCGCTCCTCCCTTAGCAAATTGCAAATTGAGAATTGGAATCGCACGATCCAAAATATGGATCATTAGCGATTTGAAACGTAAGATTTAGCATTTCAATCTAAATATCAAAAGTCTCAAAAAAATCATACACAATACACACACATAAATGGAATTTTATTTTATAATGACTTATATTCGTTGAAATCTTTTTGATGTATATATATACATACCAATACTATTACAAATATAATCAAAAAGCATATCACGTTCCAAATAAACGTATTTCGTTTCAACAAAGCGATCCAAAGAAGCCTACTCCTAACGTACCATGTTCATAACAAGTGATGATTTACGTTCCCATTCCCGTTCCCCGTACCGTAACGATCCACGTTCTAGGTAACATAGGGCAGGACACCCTTTTGCTTAGAGAATATGTGGCCCAAGGAGCCAGGGTTTCAGGAATTGGTTGTTGGGTGGTGGCAAGGGTATCAAATCAATGGCAATCCTAGTTATGTGTTGGCTAAGGAATTAAAGATGCTGAACAAAGATTTAAAGAAGTGAAATAGGTAGGTCTATGACAACGTACAACTGAAATTGAAAGGATTGCTGCAGAAAATCAGTGCCTTGGATAGTAGAGATCAAGGGTGGGCTTTGTATGCTGAGGAAAAATTGGAAAGAGATGGGCTGAAAGGGGACTGTAGGTGGAGGAAAGTTGTCGGAGGCAAAAGTCCAGAGTTTTGTGGCTTAAAGAAGGGGACAACACCAAATTTTTCCACCGAATGGCAACTGTCCACAGACGAAATAACAACATTGGGTCGATTATAATAGGGGACAGATTTTTGCAGCAAGAAGAGGAAGTGCTACAGGGTATCTCTCGGTTCTATGAAGACCTTTCTTGGATCATAAGCCTTTCGAGGTTTTATTGGGAGATGGCAACTTGGAACTGGAATCTATCCCCATTTCTTACAACATGTGTCCCTAAGAAAAGCACGCGCAAAAAAAAGAAAAGGATTTCTTCTCAAATGTTGTTCAACAATAATGAGATAATTAATTACAGGCATATTTCAATGTTACTTTCAGCATTTAATACTGATCAAATGATACTCCTGGGGACTTTCTAATTGTTTTTAAATTGCAATTTATTCCAAGGTTGACAATAAGTCTATTCCTCTATCTCAACAATAGATAACATTTTCAATGAAAAATCTCATTTTAATGCAACATCCTATCATAACAGAGTATGAATAAATTTAGTTTCTAACACATTTATTTTATGTCCATAATCATTCAAGTGATTGGCATACCAAATTATTTATTGTCTCTCTTTCAATTCCACTAATTCCCATAATCACATAGCTTCTGATTAGAAGGTGAAATAATTAGATATACCTCTATTGGTGATATTGCATTCTTAAACGCATTAAAAGATGCTGCCGGATCAAAAGTTTGATATTGTCCATCAAGAAATGACCCTGCAGTAGCCCCTCCCTCAAAGAACTCCCTTAAAACCAAGCCTGAATCAGCAGCACATTGAGAATTCCTCAGAGAGGATGTTGGTAATAGGGTGATTTCAATCCCCTGACCAGCTCGGGAACTTAATAAATTGCCATGATAACTCTTTGAAGGACTGCGTCTTTGTGGAACCAACTCTACACCAGTTTCATTCTCGTTATTACTCGTGGGACAGTTTGAAGCATAATGCTTGTCACTGCAAAATCCCAGAGAATTTTCCCTAGAACGATTTTCAAGGAGTTCATATATCAATCTCTGGATAACACCTCGCTTGAGAGAAGCCTCAACAGGTTCAAACCAATCAACAGTAAGCTGAAAAGGAAAACAGCATATGGGTATGACTAAATATCAGAAGAAAAACAAATCATATAAAAGCCATAAGTTATTTTCAAATAAATTAATTTTATAGGAGATTCAGAAAAGGATAGAGATTCTTAGACAAAATTAATCATTAAAGCTTGTCTAATAACAACAAACTTAAAATCATTCCATTTATGCATTAGGAACACAATGACCAAGAGCTCGTGGGAAAATACATCAACAATCCTTCTAAACCAAATTGACCCACCAAGTCAATCCATGAAAATCACCTCAAAGCAAGAAGTTAAGTGATTAAAACTATTCATTCATGGACAATCTATCCAGTAGTGCACAAACTTTTCATCAGATAAGCTAGGGAAAGTCCAAATACACAAGAAGACAACATAAGATGAGAAGGTCAATCATTTTTCTAGCCGTCCCAATATGATATACGAGAACCAACTTGGTAGTGAAGTTGTGAAATCAATCAGATGACTGGGGAAGGATGGAATTTTAAATGCCTAATTTACTTTAAGTGAAAAAATGTGTGAACAATGGGTAATAGAATGCAGATCAAGTGCTTACAAAATTGGAAAACTTCGTAATTTTGAAGGGACTGAAGTTAACAGGAGCATTCTCCAAAAAGAGTTCCACATAGTGGAGCAAGAAGAGGCCACAATCAAATGAATTTTGCTGCTGCGGTAGCTGCACAGTAGTAAATACACATCAGATAAAATCCATGCTCAATTATATTAAAGAAAACATATAAATTATGAAAATAATTGAAAGAAGATTTTTTCTTTTCATAATTCAACCTGTAATTATCACAACTTAACCTATTTAATTTTTTTCCTTTAGTGCAAAACCCCTAATTACAACTCAATTTCTTAATAAATCCAAAAACAGAATGACATCTAGCTGAGCCCCTTGGTATCCTATAAAAAAAATGGGGAAAAAAAGAAGAGAGCGAGATAGAGAGAGAGAACTGAACACAATTTGCTTAATCTTATGGGGTAGAAACTCCAATCCTTCAAACGAGCGTCTATTACACTCCTTCCAAATGCTCATACAAAAGGTTTCAGTCTTCCAAGCCACCTCAACTCAACTCAACTCCTTGGGCATGCCCCAGGCCAGTAATCCATCAGCTCACTCACCGATCGTAGGGCCTATTTAAAATGTTTCCAAGTGAAGAAATCCACCTCAAAAGGCACTTTGTTCCCAAAGAGACATTACATAGAAACCTAGCATCTCCTCTCCATTCAAAACCTTATGCAGTTGGCCCTCTAGTAACTAAGAATGGCTGTAAATTTCAATTTTTTTTAGTTAATAATTTAATATAAGTATTAGATGTTTTGCATTAAATTTTGGTCAGATGTTGGAGTGCAGAGGTGGCTATTAAAGGTAATGTTTCCTCGTCTTTTCCAGATTGCCTCCAACAAGGATGCCTCGGTTGCACATTTCATGTCCTTCTCAGGTAATGGGATGCTATGGATTCCTCATTTTAGTGGGGACTTCAGTAACTGGGAGCTGGGGGAAGAGAAGATGCAATCAGATGGAAAGTTAGTAGAGGAGGAGCTTCAGTGTTAGATCATTTTACATAGTGCTGTCCCGGGAAAAATGTTGAAGACTTCGTGGTTCGGTGCCCAAAATTACCCCTCAAAGTGGCTTTCTTTGTGGCTACATAGGATGCAGTCCTTACAGTGGATAATCTAAAGAAAAGGGGCTCTAGGATGGCAAGCCGGTCTTATATACCATGCATGTCGTACACAGTGCAGCATATACCATGAATGCCAAACATCAAACAGAAAAGTAAAAAACAATTACAAAGATATAATATAAATAATCCATGAAATTAAACCAGATAATGTCATTTCTTTCCTCGATCCTACAATATCCTGGCAGCTAGAAACTACTTATAAAAGAATAATCAAAATCACACGCTAAACTAGATATCAAAATGTCGGATGAGACTAGACACGATACCTCAAGTGGGACAAATCTCAAATTGAAAAAGCTTGGGGAGAGACCTTCAGATGTCTCCTTTTGCCTCTCTTTCCACTCCTCCCATAAGTAACTGTCAGTTCAAGTTAAAAAAGGAGAGGTTAACAATTATCATAATCCACTCTTTTATAAGAGTAATCGCTATGGAGATTAAAAATGTACAAAGAAATTCAAGCTTTAAAAAAACAAAACCTAGGAAGTATTCAACAAGGACAATTAAATAGATTTACACCACATAAACCGCCCAGAAAGATTAAAAAAAAAACAAGAGTGAAGTAAATTCTAGACTAGGCCAAAGGTGCAAAAAGTGCATTTTTTTTTTTGGCACAAAAGGTTCACACCGCACTGGAGGAAACATCATCCCTTTCTATTATGCTTTCATTTTATTTTTTTTCACAACTCATTCTTTTAGTTGTAGTGGTATACTAACTTTACTTGTGTAGTAAAATTAAATTTTGTTAACTATCATCTACTTAAGTTTATTTGTTCCTGTTATTTTTGCTCATATTAATTGTTTTTCAATATATTTATAACTTTGTTAATATAAAATTCGAAACTAGAAAAGCTTATGCCTCAGCTTACACTATCACCTTTTTATAGCATTGAGAACAAGTTAAAATCTTTTGAGTATTTCTTGTATTCTAAATATAAGCCATAGAATTTTTTTATTTTTTTTATAAGTAAAGATTTCATTAGAACGCACCAAAGGGGTGCATGCAATTACAAAAGTAACATAACTCTATGGATTAAAACAGTGAGTGCAAAAAAGACAAAAAACTATCTATAGCCATGGAAGAGCCCCCCAACAACCAAAAAAGCGGAGAGCTTAAAAACCGAAGTTTTTACAACCCATAAAGGGGACTTAACACCCTTAAAAACCCTAATGTTTCTTTCCCACCATATGATCCACCAAATTCAAAGAGCCATGCCCCACCCTCTTCTAACTGTTCTAGAGGGTGACATTCCCCTCAAGCAGCAAGAACATCAATTGTTGATTGCGGTATCACCCATAGCATTTCAAACAAACCGATCAATAGACTCCAAATGGCCTAACTGGACGGGCAATATATGAGAAGAATATTCACCATCTGCGCTTGATACTTGCAAAGACAACATCGTTTCACCACTATTTCCCCTCTTCTACGCAAATCATCCATGGTGAGAATCCTTCCCCATGCTGCAGTCGAAGCAAAAAACGCCATTTTCGATTGAGCTTTTAACCTCCAAATAGCTTTCCACGGGATCTCCAAGCAAAATTAATAATGTGACTTTACAGAAAAATCTTCCCACCCCCAGGGTACACCCAACAAAGAACATCCTCCCTTGAATTAGTGAGGGGAATTTTGTACAAAAAAAGAAGAAAGAATAGAAGAACTCCATAACCTCCTCTATCTCACAATCTTGAAGAGGCCTGCTAAAGCTAATACACCACACCATAAAGCTCTTTGATTTCCTAAGATAATTGGCAACCCAGGCATTTTTATTCACCATAAACCTCATAAGACCCGGGAAAGTTGTGCAAATAAGGCCTCAATCACTCCATGCATCATTCCAGAATCTAATTCTGCTGCCATCTCCCACCTCCATCAAATGTGCTTAAAAGTCATTCCAACATTTTCTTATACTTCTCCACACACTAACACCCCAAGGGGATCTCACCTCTTTGGTTCACCATTCCCCTTCCTCAGCCCTGTATTTTTGAGCAACTACCTTCATATTTTAAACCAATTACCCTCAGCCCCATAGAAATATATAAAGTGGATGGAATTCATAATCTAATTTTTAATTTACAATAACATTAAACATGTATACATTCAATTTAGTTGAAACAATCACATTAACATTGCATTTCTCCAAACAATTTATTTATTTTTTATAAGTAAAAGTAATTTCATTAAAAGGCACCAAGAGGGTGCACCCAAGTTCAAAAAGACTAAATAAAACAAACTATGCTCCCATTCTTAGGGAATCCAAAAAGGCTACAATAGAATCTATAGACAAAATAGTGCTCCCCGTGATCCAAAAATAAAGAGAGCTCAAGCTAATGCTTTCACGCTCCAAATGGGACTCGACTCCATCAAAAAATCTATTGTTTCTCTCCCTCCAAATGGTCCACCAAATGCACAGCAAAGCCACACGCCAGACACTCCCCAATCTCTTGTCAAAAGATCTGTCCCTCCATGAGGCTAATATCTCCAAGGTGGAACATAACATAAACCAATATATCCCCAACATGGCCAACAAAAGAGAACATATAGACGAGAAGAAAGAATAATGAATGAGGAGATGATCAACCGTTTCCTCACTACATTTACATAAACACAACAATTCACTACCACCAGGCCTCTTTTTCTGAGGTTGTCCAAACAATTTAGTGACACCATACTTGATGTCTCAAGTTAAACTGAACCAATAAATTTAAGAATTTTGATCAACATCTAAACTTGTGTACAAAACTAAGTCATTTTTTTGTTACAAATTTTCCCCTCAAGATTGCTTCCAAATGGTCCTGATGAGACTAAAGGAAAAACGACAACATTGATTCCTGACAAACCCATAAATTCTTCCACCATTCGACCATATCTTCTACATCGTATTTCTTTTTCTGGCCTTGAGCAGCTTTACTAATAAGGGGAAAGCCCTTAATTAATATTATATATCACCCAATTTAGAAGAAAAGTCTACAGTTTCAAGTCACCTAGATAGAGGATTGTACAAAACATATGGTGACCAATTCTCTTGCATCTTAATATATAGCACCAAAATCATCATGTTGTTATTTTGTATTTGTGTGTGAACAAAGGACCTCCCGATAACACATGATTATGGCCAATAATTTAAAATCTCTATTTTACACTTCAATATTACACAAAAATGTAATCCTGCAACACATACACCATAACCAGCAAAAGTACAAAACAAAAATCATTTACCTAACTTCAAGCAGTTGGGATTAAGGCTTTATTAAGAATTTAATTATATTTTGATAAGCATAAAAGCTTCTGTGGATTCAATTATATAATCTGGTCTCTAAAAGAAAGACATTAAATTAATGATAACAGTGGGACAAAAACATATCTTGTGAATCTGACAAGCCCAAGGGTACACTTAGTAGATTAAATTATCATACTTTGTGAGAGAGCAAGCTTACCATGCATCGATACAAGCTATCCCAGTGTAAGATTGCACAAAAAAAGTCATTTTTCACAAAAATAAAAATAAATAAAAGACTTTCAGTAGGTTATGGATACAGCAAAGTAGATGGCCAGGGAGGGGAACAGTAGACAACTATTTCTTTTCTGCTGACAAGAATTTCGATAATTCAATACATTATAACTAAGGCACGGTAGAGTCAACAACAATGATAGGATCTGAGGGAGTAATCCAAGACAGGAAATGGAACATCATATATGAAGGTCTAGACTTTTTAACATTTTTCTTGGTCCGGCTACTCCACTTTTCTGTTTAAATTTTTTTTTTTGATAAGTAAAGCAGACAGATTATAAACAAAAGCAACAGAAAAACCACACTTTCTTGTGCCCATTATTTCTGACCTGGGTTGATATAGTCTAACACTAGACTTTCATATTACTCAGAACCTTTACTAGCTGGACATGAGGAGAGAAACAAAAGAGGGGGGGGGGGGGGTCAGGTTTTTGTAAATGCAAGCATGGATGCATTTTTCGCGGAGAGCTTGGCCACCAAAATGAAATAGAATAACTCATAACTTAAAAAAGTTCAACTGACTTACAAGTTCCTCATCATAGCCCAATTCCACACACAAACACACGAAAGGAAAGTGAAAATTATACACACCCATACATCAATATCTATATCTCTCTCTCTCTCTCTCTCTCTCTATATATATATATATATATATATATATATATATATGCAAGAAAAAGAAAACAGTGATTGCACAACATAAGAACATATGCAATAAATAAATAAATCTTAGTACTTTTGAGTAAAACCCATTTTATGGACATAAACAATTAGGGTACCTTTGAACAAGATCTTTGAGGCCAGTATGACTTCCTCTAATAGAATCCATATGCAATATGCATGGTACTTTAAGTGACTTCAGCACATCTTCATCTGAAATATGACAAAAATACAATAATAAGAAAACACCAGATTTAGTTCATGTGGAAAAATCTTGACAACACACAAGAACTTGCCTTGAAACTCAGCCACTTCACCAGGATGACATATTACAATTAAACTCCAGTGGTAACTGTCAATAAAACATGCACACATTCCACGTTACTGCTCAATATTAAGAATTTTTTTTACTTCTGAGAGAAGTTTTATTAAGCTTATTTCTTACTTGAAGTTTACTGGAATGAAGATATAATCTTTCTCAAATAAATTCACTTTTCTTGTCCATTTACGAACACGCTGAAAAGCAGCCCTGCCTTCGAAAGCACTGGATGGATTTTTGTCAAGGTCGGCCAGCTTCCGAAAAAAGAAACTGTTAAAAAAGTAGAACCTATGCCTCTCCTCAGGTTCAATTTTATTCTTCAAATACCTGCAGTCAATTAATATTGTTAAAGGAAGTAATTCAATCAAAGTTATTTTATTAATGTAACATACTCCTCTGGATAGAAAGCAATGCCAAATGGCTTCTTTCCAGAAGAGGATTTGAGAATCTATTAATACAGTTAAAGGAAGTAATTTAATCAAAGTTACTTTATTAATGTAACATTCCACTCGGGATATAAAGCAATTCCAAATGGCTCCTTTCCGAAAGTCCGTGTGGAATTGTTAATTCTTCCAAATAATAAGAGGGAAAAATTGGTAAAAAAAGACCACTTGTCAAACGTTATACTGCCAATTTGTCCCCCCAACCCCCCCACAAAAAAAAAATTAAAATAAAATAACTGGTGGGTAATCTGATAAAGAGGATAAAACTGGCAAAACATGCTCTCTGTACATAAAAGTTGGTTTATCTTTGGGTCAACAGAAAAGTCGCTTTTCCAAAGCTTTTAGAAAGTAGAACTAGCAGTGTAACACACAAATGAACGTACTTGATGTAGAAATCAATGATTGTGTCATTGACAAATGTGTCTGGCTGTAGTAGATCAACATCACTCTTACTAATCGAAACAGCATCAGCATCTCCCTTCGGATAGACAACCTCTTCAAAAGTCCCATCAAAACTGCAACATTTCACATTAATTCAACATAAAACTATAAAATATAAAGCATATTACAGATACTGTAAAGAAAAGTTAGGGGATTAAATTGCAATCGAACATTAATATGAGATCTAAGTATCTAACAATTAATCTCCAAACTTAACAAGTACAAAAGAGAAGCAAATATCCAAAATAATAAAATCAACTATTTTTACAAGCAAACTAGCAATATCCTGAATGTATATGCGCACATACACACACACACATGAACGGCTCAATACACTAGCAACATCCGAAACATGTTAAAAGAGATTAGTCTACTAATAAAGAGAACACTGACTCGGGTTGAATACGTGTCTCATAGCAATCAGAACTCTAAATATCAGTCTAGCATCCCAAAACACATGCATGGGAAATATGTACAAGGCAGACAATTGCAATAAATAATCGGAATCCCAACACATTTTGAATCCGTAACGAGAGAATGGAAAGGGGGAACGCCAACAGACAGATAAACACTAACAGACAGCAAAAGAAGTATCAAAATACATCATAACAAACCAAGTCCAATAAGCAGGAGAAGTTATATCTCCAAAGGCATATAACAAAGAGCAAATGATTTCTCACACTCACTTGGGAAAATAGCTTTTTGGAATGTATCCGCTGTTCTGTTCAAAAGCCTCCCCATCCTTTCCCATGTCCATGCTATAAGAAAATTAACAAGTTACATCTTGAGGATTAGAACAAAACAACTAACAATCAGAAAAATAAATTTTAGAGAAACAAAAGAAGTCCCCAAAGCAAAAACAAAAAAATATATGAAAAATTAAGCATCAAGCAATGGACCACATTTCAGCAGCTAAAGAAAGATATTAGTGAAAAACAGATTGGGAAAAAAGAAGAAGATATTCATGCATTAATCACAAGAGACTGCGTAATGTTTTGCTTACTTTGGTGAAAAAAACATAACATGAATTAAAACAAAAAACAAAAAAACATGCAGGCCCAGTTACCATGTATCCAAGACCACCTTGATGCACCAATAAATCTAATATGACAATAGCATTAGCAATGAACAAAACTATGACTACAATGATTTTGTGCAATTAAAAATTGACAAGAAGAGATTCTACGAGGTACTAAAACTTTTTTTTGACAAGTAAAGATGAGCTGTATAAATAGCACCAAGGTGGTGCATCCATACACAAACAAAACCAACTATACTCTCAAGGAAATCAAAAAGGAAGAGAAACTATCTATTGATGTTGTTGAACCCCTTGATGACAAAAAAAATAAATAAAGGATGCTAAAAAAAATAGCCTTTACATTTCACACAGGTAACTCTACACCAACAAAAAATTCTTCGGTTCCTCTCCTTCCAAATGGTCCACCATAAACACAAGGGAGTCGCATGCCACACCTCTTGTACCCTCCTGGTCAGCCTATTGCCTCTCATTTAGATTGGGGCATAACCCAATAGACTCAAAGAGATTGATAAATGAGCCCACACTTGTGACTGGACAATGAATTAAAAGATGGTTGACTGTCTCATCATCCGCCTTGCACAGGTCACAACAATTAACAACAACTTGTCTCCTTCACAAATTGTCCACCATCAAGATCTTCTCCAAAGCTGTGGTCCAACCAAAAGGAACAAAGAAACTTTGGTAGGCGTCTTTGATCTCTGAATGACCTTCCAGGGGAACTCTTGCCTCCCTCCCTCCTCCATAACGCGATAGAAAGATCTAACCTCAAAATCTCGTCTTTTGCTACCAATCCACCAAAGCATGTCTTCTTTTTCCTTGGAGATGTGTTGCCTGTATAGCAAGCCATAGAACTCCACCTCTCCTCAACATCCCAACCTTGAAGCTGCCTGATGAAGCTAATATCCCACAACTACTCCCCCGTCCTCATATAACAATCTGCCACCGAAGCATGTCCTTTGGAGACTATTCTGAAGAGAAGAGGGAACACCCCTTAAAGAGGGCAGTCTTACACCAATAGTCACTCAGAAATTCGACCCTTCTTCCAATGCCCACTCTTCCATCTAAAATGTTTTTAGATTTCGTCCCACCCTCTCTTGATGCTCCTCCAACCAAGGCCGCAACCCCCCCCCCCCCCCCACCCAAAAAAAAAAATTCCAATAGGATGTCTCCCTTCCCTAGAACACCAATCTTCCTACTATGAACCAAAACTTCTGTCTATCCCTCTCCTCCAAAGGTGACTCCTTTCCATCCCATACTTCCATAACCACTTCCTAACAGGGCCTTGTTAAACAACCTTAGATCTTTCACTCCCAAACCACCATCCCTTAGAGGGCAAAACACCTTACCTTTTGCATCTTCTTTTTGTTTCTTTTATTTTTTTATAAATTACATGGAAAAAGCCAAAAATTTCAAACTCTCAAAAAATAAAAAATAAATAGAGTAGCAGTTATTGCATGTCTTTTTTTATAAAAAAAAATGGTGATTATATACAATCTCATGAGTCACATCATATAACAGCCCCTGTTACTTAACCATAATAATAACAACCACCACCACCCTAATTGTTTGTAAACAACCTGACATATTTAGAAAATGCACAGCAACAGGTGAAGAGAAGAAAGGACCAATAGGTTACAGATACTCTCTGACACATCTCATAATAATTTAATTTATCACTTACTAATATATATTATTTTAGATAAGTAATATCTCATTTAAGTGCCAAAGAAGGGGGGGGGGGGGGGGCACACCCACGTACCTGTGACATATTTAGAAATTGCACAGCAACAGGTGAAGGGAGGAAGCACCATTAGGATACAGATAGACTCTGGCACATCTCAGAATAATTTAATCTACCACTTCCTAATAAATATTTTTTTTGTATAAGTAATATCTCAATTAAAGTGCCAAAAAATGGTGGGCGCACCCATATACATGTGAAGTGTATACCATAACCATCGATACACAAGGCTAGTATCCTCTATGAAATCTACAAAAGAATGAATTGATGTACAAAAGCGCTGCATAGTCCAAAAAAAATAAAAATAGCAGCAATATTATATCCCTTTCAGCTCATTCACTGCCCTATCTTTCCTTCAAAATTCTACTCATTCATGTCCTTCCAAACACACCAAAGTAGGCACATAGGAACAGTGTCCCACACCTCCCTTCCCCTTCTACCGTACAGCAGCCCTGCCAACCCTTGAGCAACTCAAAAACAGATCTCAGCATAACCCAAGATGCCCCCAAACAAGGAAAAGAGCAGGTTCCAAAGTGCCCTTGCAACCGAGCAATGTAATTCAAAGGTACAGGCAAAAAAAAAAGAGTCCAGACACTCATTAGCCAAAAGAACTACATTCAAAATCCGGTGACCCCAACCGAGCAGGTACAAGCATTCTGAGGTTGAGATAGTACTACTCATCACCTTTCTAAGCCTTAAAACCAACACCTTTGCAATGATCTTCTACAAACCCAACCCCCCACCCCCGAAAAAAAAATGCAAATAGTACAAAAGTCCTCAATTCCACTGCACTAACACAACAAATGAAGCATTCGGGCTCCTACATTGAATAAAATATTGGCAAATTACATAACATATCAGATGAATAGATAAGAGTCTAAGGTAAAGCTCCCCAATTTCTCGTCGAAAAAATTTGGTGTGCAAGTAACTCCCAATACAGATCTAATAAAAAGCAAGGATCTATTGATCCTGCAGCAAAATAAGACCGAAATATGTTGCAGGCTAGAATACAAGTACATCAGAACAGCCATAATAAACTTTCAATTCTGCTTGATAAAAAAGGCTATCTACAAATCATCTGATAACCAAGCCTTGTACGTTTATGACCATGTAACAATTGCCAAGGTACTTGGTAACACTCCCATATAAGAATTCATTAATATATCACTGCAGTGAATGATGGAGTTACCGAACTACAAAGAGAATGAAATTAACTCCAAGAACTGGAAATCAGTTCTATTCAGACAGACACACCTATCATCAATTATTCAACCTGCCCGCATAAACAAGGAACCTAAATCTAATAATTCATGGGTAAAAACACAAGGAACCTAAATTCATAAGTCATAAGAAAAACTTAAGCACCAATAAGTGAAGGCATTTTAAAGAACTCACTCAAACAAAACATTCCATAGTGCCTTGTATTTCATATCCAAGGATACGATTGCATCCTGTTTCTCGTACCAGTCAGAGTCAACAACAAAAAACTTCAACTCCTCAATGCCTGGACATAGTTTACATATAACGAAACATTAACAATAAAATTAGTGTATTATATAAATCAAATTGACACACTGATTTAAATTAGAAGGGAAAAAATCTACAGAAACAAAAGGAGGTTTTTTTGAAGACGAAGAAAAAAAAAAGCATGGAGAGAGAGAGAGGCAACCAACCATCAGCTCCAAAACAAAGAGAAATGTAACATCTAACAAATGAAATATTCCAAACAATCAAACTCCTTTCCATATCCAAGTTAGAGTAAAAAGAAAGGTCAATGAGTAACTTTATTAATGCCTAAGAAGCATAACTGAATATAATACAAAATGTCAAAACCTGAACCACAATAATCGCTTATTTTGCCCTAACTACAGCAGATTAAACATATTATATTTCACTAACCTTTATTCCCTTTGTATCTGATTCCAATAAAATCATTACAACCCTTCATATGTCCAAGATCAAACACCATCCAACACCTAGACAAAGGGCCCGACAAACCAACTTTATGTATTTCTCGTAATACAAAAAAAAAAAAAAAATGTGTATTTTGCAAAATAAACCTAGGGTGTGTTTGGATGAGCAATATGGGTAGAATTTGAAACCCAAAAAATGAGAATTCTTAGTTTTAAAATCCTTATTTCAAGTCTACATATAGATATAGGAATCCTCAAATCCTCCTAAGGATTTCAGGAAAGGATTTGAAAACCCAAAACATAGATAAAATCCCTCCCAAAACAGCCGTTATTTCAGTCCTAAATTAAGTGATAAAAAAACATTAAGGCTACCAATCACCACCAATCCTATGTTGCTAAAACCGCCAATGCAACTAACAGCACCACTAGCGTAGAAGCATCACTGACACTAAAACTGCCACCATTGCCACCATCAAGACCACCAACAACAACACACATCACAATTAAAGCATTGACATGGCTTTATATGGTGATCATAAAGTCGCTGAGGTCAATTGGGCTGAAAAAGCCATGACCAATCACAACACATCAAGGGTTGCTTGTCTCTCAAGATTCCAAACCATTTGGCGAGGTGGAAGGGGCAACTGCTTTCTAAAGGAAGAAGATTGACTCTTCTAAAGAGTACTCTGAGCAATCTTCCAACTTAGTTTTTGTCCCTCTTTCCTATCCCAAGCAAGGTGAGCAAAATGTTGGAGAAAATTCAAAAAGATTTCCTATGAGGAAGCGAGGATGAAAACAAAAAGATTCATCTAATGGTGTGGGATAAGATCAAGAAGTCAATTAAATTGGGAGGGTCGGGGGTCAGGGATATGAGAAAATTTAATGAGGCTCTCCTTGGGAAGTGGCTATGGAGGTTTGGTGTGGAGAATAGAGCACTGTGGAGGGATATTGTTGCGTCCAGGTACGGGAATGATGAGGGTGGATGGGCCTTGGGGTTGTGGGTTATGGGGGGCAATTCTTAGGGGGATGAGGGTTTTTTGGGAGTGTGTAAGATTTGAAGTTGGGGAGGGGAATAGAGTGAGGTTTTGGCATGATGTTTGGTGTGGTGAAGAGAGATTGAAAGAAAAGTTCTCAGTTCTCTTCAGGTTGGCTAGTAACAAGGATGCATGGGTGAGCGAGTGTTTTGAGAGGAATGGGAGTGGTGGGGTGTGGTGCCCGAAGTTCAGAAGAAATTTTTTTGATTGGGAGGTGGAGGAAGTGGGGCATTTTCTTCACTTGCTTCAGAGGTCCAATGTTACCATAGGTAGAGAGGACATGGTGACTTGGAGATTGCAAGGGAAGACATTCTCAATTAGGTCTTTCTATTGCAGGTTGACAGAGGGAGAGGGGGAGAAGTTCCCGTGGGTGTCCTTATGGCATTAAGGGGTCCCCACTAAAGCCGCTTTCTTTGTGTGGAAGGCTTCGTGGAAAGCTATTTCGACCATGGAAAACTTACAGAGACGGAGATTCCATTTGGCTAATCGTTGCTGGCTTTGCAAGAACGACGTTGAGATAGTGGATCATGTTCTTCTTCATTGTCCCCCGGTTCATGATTGTTGGGAGCTGATCTTTCCATTTTTTGGATCCTTCGGGTTATGCCAAAATCTGTAAAGGACATGATGTTTGGTTGGTCTAGTTGCAAAGTAAGGAAGGACTTGAAGAACGTGTGGAGATTGGCCCCTATATGCCTTATGTGGAACATTTGGAAAGAAAGAAACAATAAGGTTTTCAATGGGGAGGAGCCGTCTTTTATTGTGTTCAAAGATAGATTCTTGAGATTTCTATTTTTTTGGGTCAAAAAGGTGTTTCCTGTAGATACTAGATCCTTTGTCGATTTTTTGGGGTCTTTGAGACCTTCATAATTTCTTTTAGATTATTTTTTTGGGAGTGCCCCCCTTGGGCACCTTTTATATATTACTTTACTTATAAAAAATAAAAAATAAAAATTTATGGGTAAATTACACTGACCTCCCCTATTTTTAGTCTCCAGTCAATTTTTTTCAAAATGACAAAATTGCCCTTTCATGTTCTTTTTTTTTTTTTTTTTTTGCATTTTTCAATTTTGACCAAGTTTTTCTAAATTTTTTTAAAGAAACTTTTATTTTATATAAAAATAAATTTAAGGTAAATAACTTATTTTTATTTTATATAAAAATAAATTTAAGATTTTAATCAATATTTATTTGAGAATGAAAAAAAATTAAAAAAATTAAAAAAATTGACCAAAATTGAAAAAAATGTAACAAGAAAGGTACAGTTTTGCCATTTTGAAAAAGAAATTTGACTAAAGAGGGTATTTGTAGTTTGTTAGGTAAAATATGAGAGATCAGTGTAATTTTAGAAACCTCAAAAGATGTTAGTGTAATTGTCAGAAACCACATGGGATGTCGGTATAATTTACTCTAGATTTATTGGTTGCTCTGCAAGTATCATGCATCATCCGGATGAGGTTAACTCTCTTCTACTTGGAAGGCCAAGTACGTATTGTAATCCTCTACAAAGCTGAATGATGAACCACCCCAATTAGTCGCTTATTCTACCCACCAAACCAATACCTCCAAGCATCTTATAACTGGAATCATGGTCCAGGAGACTAAGACCAAAACGTCGACAAACATCGGACCTCAAAGGGTCACCCTTACGTCCCAGCCAAGGCAGACATCTAAAGTAAAGGTGTGTTGCAGTCTTCCTCAGATAAACTTCCCTACTCCCTACGAGAGCATAAGTCATCCTCTCCCAAGTGCCACTCCCAGAAAAGGTATGAGGAGATGAGGTCATGACTTGTTCTAGTTTAGAGCTTCAACCATTAAGGGTTTCCAACAACCTTTATTTCATATTTCTTAAGTAATTAGATATTCTTCATCCCAACACGAGCCTAAGGAACACTGTGAACACTCACCGAAAAAGTTGGTGTACCTTTTCTACAAAATTATAGTCCAAACACGTCAGTCAATGATAAAAGGGTGTTGGAACAAAAGAAACCCCCAGGGTTTTTAAAATCTTATTGACACCACTTAAGAATTTGTTCACTCTAACACTAGGGGGCAAAGGAAAGAGGATGATGAGCAATATCCCCTTGAAGCTTGCTGAAATTCTTTTGGTGGGTTCTAAAGCTAGATGCTGCCCTTGTAGATTGAGCATTCTTGAAGTTAATAGTTATTCAATTTTAAGTCATTGAAGCATGTCTCATTCTTAGCATTTAATTATTTAGACTACTACCTTGAAGTAAATAGTTATTTAATTTTAAGTCCTTAAAGCAGGTCTCATTCTTAGCCTTTAATTATTTAGACTACTACCCCTCCCCTCACTTCTTTAAAAAGATTATCTCAGTTTAAGATCATGAATTCATTCACATTACAACCTAACTTTCTAGGTAGACACACCAGTATAATTCACAAAAAAAAAAAACTTATAGGTAAATTAATTGTTAGAAAATTTTAACAAAGTTAAGATAAAAATTAGTCTCAAACTCAAATTTACAGGGATAACACTTGTGCATCAAACATAGACTACTACCCCATGCTTGCCACCAATATCCCCTCTCCAATGACTACTCCTTTCCATACCATGCTTCCATAATCATTTCCCCAAAAGTGCCATGTTAAACATCCGTAGGTCTCGGACCGCCAATCCTCCATCCCTCAACAGAGTGAACACTTTCTTCCAGTCTATTAAGAAACACTCATTGGAGAAATTACACTTTACCCCCCTATAGTCTATCCCATTTTCACAAAACCCCCTGATATTTTAAAAGTCGATACTAGACCCCCCTATGATCGTGACTAAAGTATCAAAAGCATTGGGGTTGATGGAAGATGAGAAATGACCAGAATAACTTCACTTTTATTTGAAACAACTTCAAATCTCAAAAGGAAAAGTTAGACTTTACCCCTTTAGGTAGGCAAGATGACACTTTACCCTATGTGATTGCACATCTAATCCATCGCCATCCATTTTAACAGAAAACATAATGGTACCACTTTACTCATCATCACACTAGGGTTAGCTGTCAACTTTTAAAATACAGTAGTAAGTGAAAAGGGAACAACCCACAAGAGGGAGTAGTGTAAGTTAACCAATATCATTTTTAAGCTTTATACCCAAAATAATTACACTACTATAGTTTCAAGGGAACTATTGAAAGCAGGGGTTTCTTTGGAGAGCCCTATGGCGCACAAAAGCTACCTCAAAGTTGCTTTCTTTGCTTGGATAGCGGTTTTAGGAGGGAGATTATAATTAATTAACGTTGCTCGTGTAAAAAGAGTGAAGAGTCAGTCAATCATCTACTGTTGCATTGCCCAGTTGTTTGAGATATCTGGGCTCTCCTTTATTTGTTTAAGATGCCACAGTGATGCCTAGTTCTACTAGAGAGGTGTTGTCTAGTTGGTGAAGGTGTAGAGCGGGGAGGAGGTCAGAGCAGTGTGGCAGGCAGCCCTCTTTGACTGTGGTAGACTATTTGGCAAGAGAGGAATGCAGGATCATTAGAGGGGGCGGAACCCCTATTTGAACTATCAAAAACATGTTATTGAGCTACTTCTTTTTTGGGTCTCATGAAGTGGCCCTTCGTGCATGGATTCTATTGTAGAGTTTTTAGTAAATAAAAGGGCAGTTTGTATTGTGTTGGACTAAAGATATATTTCTTTTATACACCCTGTGTATATGGGTACAACCCTTTGGTGATATTTTTATCACCTTCCTATTCTCCTGGATTGGGGGGAAATTAAATGGGGGAAGAGCCCATTCAGATTTGAACATAAGTGGTTACGGGCATAGTTGTCAAAACGTGTATCAGAGGGGGTCTCATTTTTCAAAAAATGTGTATCGTATCGTAAATCGTGGATACGGGTAATTTTTTTATAAATATATCCATGAATATATATACGCATTGTTTAAAATGATATAAAAATCCAAATGGATAACAAAAAACAAATAAAACAGAAACTGCCCAGCTCAAGTTCCCAGCCCAAGTACAAATGGCCAACAAATTAAAGGTCCAATATAACAATCCACATTCCCAGCATAAATGACCAGCCCATGTTCCCTACCCAAGACTTTTTATTCTTATATCTCATTCAATTAGCCTTGTAAACCAAGAGACAGACCGTGTAAAAAAGATAATGACGATGAGAGATGATGGAGAGTCGGAGACAATGAAGTCTCACTGTAAATTGAGGGCTTACGCGACGATGATGGAGTTCGACGAGGACGAGGGATCAAGACCACCGTTTTGATGATCGATTCATTCACTTGACGATCGAGACCATCCCCCCGGCCTTCACAATTCATCATTTTTTTTCTTCAATCTCTGTCCAGGTATGTTCAAATATCACCGATCTATTTTTTTCTGTCTTTTTCTCTTTTTTGTCTCTGCAAAAAAAAATTGACTTTTTCTGAAGATTTCTCATATTGCATGTATCAATCAAAACATGCGATACGTTTCAAATCGAACGATACTAACTTTGTGTCGCACGATACGGTGCAAAATGATACAAATTCATGAGTTCATTTTGTGGTTGTATCGAAACAACGTACGATACGTATCGCATATCGTACGATACTAACAACCATGGTTACGGGTTGCTAGTTTTAAGGACAAGGTATCGGGTCGATGGGAATCTGACTTACGTGATGTCCAGGTAGCTGAAGTTGCTGAAAGAATACATAAAAAGATGGAATCAAACAGAATTTGGTAAGCTGAAGAGGAGAGACGAAAAAGAACTGCCAAATATTAAAAAGTGGGACGAGTAGGAGCAAATGGGGCTGCTGTTGGATGAGGAAAGGATGCAAAGAGATGGGGCTTAAAGGGGAATTAGGGTGGATTTTTAAGTCGGAAGAAATCTCGTGGAGGCAAAAATCTTGTGCTTTATGGTTAAAAGAGGGTGACAAGAATACCAAACTTTTCCACCAGGTAGCGAATTCTCACAGAAGGCAGAAAATAGAAAATTCTTGCAGATGCTGACAGAAGTCCAGTAAATTTGCAATGGTGTGTCTGATTTTTATCAGAACTTGTATAAGGAAACCCAGGATTGGCAGCGGATCTTGAAGAAATGGATTTCAGCAGTGTCTAGATGGAGGAATCGGCAATTCTGGAGAGGCCTATTGAGGAGGAAGAAGTGATAATGGCTTTAAACTCATGTGATGGGGAAAAGCACCTGGGCTGGATGGATTCATCATGACTTTTTTTCAGCATTGTTGGGAGGTTGTCAGGGAGGATGTGACGGCGGTATTCCGCTATTTTCATAAGCATGGATCCTTCGAACAAAGTCCGAATGCCACCTTTATTGCCTTGATTTCCAAAAGGGAAGGAGAGGAGAACATAAAGGATTTTAGTCTAATAAGCCTGGTGGGAAGCATGAACAAGTTGATGGCCAACGTTCTTTCTTTGAGACTTAGGGATGTGATGGAAGAAAGAGAAGGGGCTCAGTTGTAAACTTGATATTGAAGAAGCCCGTGATCATTTGAAATGGGCCTTTTAGTTTTTCTTGATGAGAAAAATGAGATTTGGAACTAAATGGAGGGGATGGATTGAAACATGTATAAGCACAGTTTCGCTCTCAGTTCTCTTCAATGGCTCTCCAACAGGATTTTTTAGATCTTCATGAGGGCTCAAGCAAGGAGATCTTTTATCCCCGTTTTTATTTGTTATGGTTATGGAGGCTTTGAGCAGGCTTCTTAACGGAACAGTGGAGATTGGCTTGTTGACGGACTTTGATATAGAGGGGAGCGATGGCCAAAAGATAGTTATTTCGGCAGCAGATCATGAAGAAATGGATTTTGGCAGTGTCTGGATGGAGGAATCGGCAATTCTGGAGAGGCCTATTGAGGAGGAAGAAGTGGTAATGGCTTTAAACTCATGTGATGGGGAAAAGCGCTTGGGCCGGATGGATTCATCATGACTTTTTTTCAGCATTGTTGGGAGGTTGTCAAGGAGGATGTGACGGCGGTATTCCGCTATTTTCATAAGCACGGATCCTTCGAACAGAGTCTGAATGCCACCTTTATTGCCTTGATTTCCAAAAGGGAAGGAGAGGAGAACATAAAGGATTTTAGTCTAATAAGCCTGGTGGGAAGTATGAACAAGTTGATGGCCAACGTTCTTTCTTTGAGACTTAGGGATGTGATGGAAGAAAGAGAATGGGCTCAGTTGTAAACTTGATATTGAAGAAGCCATGATCATTTGGAATGGGCCTTTTTGTTTTTCTTGATGAGGAAGATGAGATTTGGAACTAAATGGAGGGGATGGATTGAAACATGTATAAACACAGTTTCGCTCTCAGTTCTCTTCAATGGCTCTCCAACAGGATTTTTTAGATCTTCGTGAAGGCTCAAGCAGGGATATCTTTTATCCCCGTTTTTATTTGTTATGGTTATGGAGGCTTTGAGCAGGCTTCTTAAAGGAACAGTGGAGATTGGCTTGTTGACGGACTTTGAAATAGAGGGGAGCGATGGCCAAAAGATAGTTAGTTCTCATCTATTATTTGTGGGTGACTCCTTGATCTTTTGTGGTGTGGTGGATCGGCAGTTGAATTTTGTCGTGGATTTTTGGTTTGCTTTGAGGCTGTTTCAATGGTAATCAAGTTGGAGAAGATTCAAATGAATTTTCTTTGGAAGGGCATGGAAGGAGAACGGAAAATGCATTTATTTTAGTAGGAAAGCTCCCTAAAAAATGGAGGTATGAGAATCAAAGATTTGAAGCTCTTCAATAGAGCTCTCTCTCGAAGTGGCTGGGGAGCTTCACCAAGGAGGAAGGGGCTTTGTGGAAAGAGGTAAAGAGGGGGGATGGTTTTTGAAGGGGGTTAAGGAACCTTATGGGTGTGGTGTATGGAAAAGCATAAGGAGAGGCATTGAAGCATTTTATAATCACATCTGCTTTGAAATCGGAGAAGGATTGAGGGTGAAATTTTATAAGGACCCTTGGTATGTTGATATTCCTTTGAAGGTGAAGTTCCCTTTGCTATACAATTTGGCTTATGATAAGAATGCTTGGGTTGCGGATTGTGTTGACTTGGAAGAAAATAGATTTGCATGGAGCCCGCACTTTAGGAGGAATTTCTTTGATTGGGAGTTAGGGGAGTTGGGAGTAATTTTGGGGGATATTGAGCAAGTATAAGATTGGGGAAAGGGGGGAGGATAGAGTGGTGTGGAAAAATGATAAATCAAAGGCATTCACAATGAAATCGTTTTACAGGGTCATGGAGAGTGGCAATGTGAATGCTTTTCCATGGAGAAAAATTTGGATATCCAAGATTCTGACCAAGGTAGATTTTTTTGTTTAGGATGCGGCATGGAATTCCATTTTGACCGTAGAGACCTTAAAAGAAAAGGTTTCTATGTGGTGAATAGATGTAGCATGAGTAAGAAAGCGGAGGAGACAGTTGACCACCTCTTTATTCATTGTGACATGGCACGGGAAGGCTGGAATTTGATTTTCTCCCTTTTCAGATGCTGCTGGGTTTTGCCATCTTCTTTTCTAGATGTTCTCTGGAGCTGGAGATGTAAGGGGCGCAGGACATTCGGTCAACATGGAGGATAACACCTCTTTGTTTCGTTTGGTATCTTTTGAAAGAGAGGAATCACAGAGTTTTTAAAGGAATGGATCAAGCTATTTTTAATACTTTTTTAAAGACGTTCTTTTGAGTAAAAGAGGCAAATCCTATTTGTTTATGGATTCTTACATAGATTTCATAGGGGAGCTTCGTTTATAATTGTAAAGTTGTCCCCTATCTTTTGCATCTTTTGAGGTTTTCCCTTCTCAGGAGCCTTCTTTTTTTTTATAATACACATACTTTACTGATAAAAATAAATAAATACTAATAAGGACTTTAACTAAAAACAGAACCGTAAGGTCTTTTGCCTTCTTTTTTGTCACTTTTATGGGGAGGGGGAAAAATCTCACTACAGTATTTCAAATCTGACACTATTAATTTATTTCCCCTACATTATGGAAAGGCAACACTATTGTAGATTCTCAAATTTTTGAACACGCAAGAAAAATATTCTTTTAGACGCAAAAAAAAAAAAAACCTTGGAACTTATAACATGGAACTTTGAACCCAATAGATGTAATATCACACGTAATATATTTTGTAGTTATTAAAGAAAGGACATCGACTTGGTTTTTCTATTTGCACGACCATTATTTGTAGCATATTTCATTCCTAAAGTATTATTTATTCTTTATTATACTCTTCCACTTCTTCAATTTATTTTGAAATTTGAAATGCATTTTGTTACATGTACTGCAACACTACACAAAATGAGAACACTAAGATCAATGTCAACGCAATACATGATTTGAAAATCGAGATTAGATTAGTGTTTTGATATTATTTTAATTTTATTCACATACCATTAATTCAAGTTAGAATTATCATAAATTACTATACTCACATGACTAAAACAAGGAAAGCTAGGTGCAAGATAGTTTTAAAAAAAATGGGGGAGGGTAGAATAACTAGATAACCATAGGAAATATATGCATTAATTTCAAAAACCCATGGGAAGGTGTCTATTCTCAGCTAGGATTTTTTCTTTCTTCTTAAAAAATATTGATAGGAAAAATGCACCAAAAAGAGCCAAGCAGGCAAAAACCGTTGGACTATTTTCAACCAAGATAAAAAAATATCAAAGTTCAACTAAAGGCAAAAGTTCCAACCGAAAATAAGCAAACAACAAAAATAGATTTATCCAACCAACTAAAAGCAAAAGTAAGAACAATGGTCATAAATTTTGTGGAAGTGCACTGACCTGAAGTGCCAAGTACATTTTCGGCTTGTGCTTCATCTTTTGTAATTACATGAATCTTTACCACACCCTTCCCAAACTGAAGAAAACCACAAAAGAAACTGAATTTTTAATTCCAAACATATACAAGCATCACAAAATAATTGATTACAATTCACATAAATACAAAAGCGTTCTTGAAGACTAACCTTTCCAAACCATTTAGATTCAATGTCAATGATATCATCAATTCCCCATGTAAAGGTTTCTTGGCTTCCGTAGGCAGTTGAACCCATCATATTGATGCAACTGCTTGAAAAAGTTATCTCGGACTCTATCCAATATCTATCACAATATACAATAAAATCGGGATGAAAAACAACCACCACATTTGTGTCACCCTGCCAATCACACAAAAGGAGGTGATCAAAATTTGAGGAAGAGCATACCCACAGGGATATCGACCCCTATTGGCTACAATAATTTTTCACTTTTTATTTATAACACTCCTTAAAGAACTACAATTTCAGTCTAACTCTTTCATGCATCTTTCTCCATATTAGTGAAGGCTGTACAACGCTTTCTCTGCACACAATGCTCCTATATATATATATATAAACACACAGTGACACACTACACGGCACTAAATCATTTATTCCTGATAATATACCTAGATATAATAAAAAAACTGTTGGAAATATACCTAGATATATTATAAACCATTTAGTGTTGGTACTATACTTATATATATTACGTATGTATATATATATATAATAGATAGTGTAGTATAAATATATATATATGCACTTATGTGGGGTGTGTAATAAGGTTGGTGTCTAATAAGGTTGCCCCTACTGTACGAGACAAAACAAATGGGAATGGTAAAAAAAAATAAAAGACCATTGTACAGTCATACACCATGCCAGCTATTGATTTATTTCTTCAAAGAAAACCTGTCCAAGATCAGTGTCCTCAACCCTTTTGAATGAATATTTAATTTTTTTTTGTCCATATAAATTGAACTGGGTATTTAAGCTCACACAAAAATAATATATATAAATATATGTGTGTATATATATATATATATATATATAATTGTTAAATTTAATAATATTGTGAAAGTTTAATGGAGAATAAGGTTGGAAATATAAGATTGACATTAGTTAACCAATAATTAAGGAGTTTGTGTGCTACTTTTTTATGAAATTTTATTAGACATGATCATTAATGATATTTGAAATTTTAGCATTGTTTATAACATAATTTTGTACTAGAAATGAAATTTGAAAATATGTATTATGAAATTTAGGTCTGACATTATATTGGTTATCAAATATGTTTCCTAGTTTTGTTTTCATTTTTTAAAAAAAGCACTATTGTTGTACCAAGCACGTTTTTTATTTTTGCTTCTATAAAAAATAAACAAAAACTAATTTCTGCTTTTATAAAAAATAAACAAAAACTAATTTCTGTTTTTAGAAAACTAAAAACCAAAAACTGGAAACATTACCAAACGCAACCTAATTGTCTATTATAATTTTCTTTCATAATTTTCATGAGTTTTGAACTTATTTATTGTGTATTTTTAAGGATCCTTAAAATGCAAATGGTATCAGTTTTCTCATTCTATAAAATCTTACGATTCTCGAGCCGATCCTACTATCCGATATTAAGGATCCTTTCATTAATCCATTGTAGGATCCCACTTTTAACAACCTTAGATTGAATGAGGAAAAAGTACCTGTAAATGGTAGATTTGGAGGCTCTAATCAGTGATTGCACAGGTAAGCTCCCATCCATTAGTTCTCCACTTCTCTTCTCTCTTTAATTTTTCTTTTTCTTTATCTTGGAATCGAGATGAGTATGAAATTCTCTCCAATTAGAAACACAATGTAACGAATTTATTTTCCTTAAGATCGAGGAGTATCAGCAACCAACCAAGATGTAACAAACTGTATTGGTTAAAATACACTTAATGTGTCCCAGAGTATTCAAACATGTCAGCTAACATGCCTCAGCATGTCCCCATGTGTCCGCAATTTTATAATAAAAAATATCGAATACTCATTTTAACATGTTGAACATGTGCCCGAAGCGTGTCCCAAACGTCCGACACTATACTCTGTCCTCGGAGAGGTCTATGTGCTTCATAGATTAGAAGCATACTAGTGGCAGTACCTTCACTGATTGCTCTTTCTACGAGATTCTTTCTGGTGGGATGGTGGACAACTTTCCCTACAAGATCATCTGGAAAACAAGGGCCTCATTGAAACTGGCATTTTTGGGGTGGGCTACGACACTTGAAGCGAATCTCATGGTGGATAATTTGTGGAAGATAAGGCTTTTGTTATTTTACTCGCCAAAAACAATGATAATGGTCATGGAGGCCTTCAGTTGCATTATGAGCATAGGAGTGGAGAGAGGGATGCTTAGGGGATTTCAGGAGGTAAAAGGTCAACTGTTAGTTGTCTCATTTACTATATGTTGATGAAACAGTGATATTCTGTGATGTGGATTTCAGTCAGTTTAGATTCTTGAGGTGTGCCCTATTTTTCTAGGCTATTTCAAAGTTGAGATCAATTTATGCAAGAGCAAGATGATATATGTAGGGGAGACGGGAGGATATTGCCAGGCTTGCAAATATTTATTTAGTCCCTCTTGGGTCGTTGACTAAAACCATGCGTATGAGATATGGTGGTAGAGTGGTTTAAAAGGAAATTAGTAGAATAGAAGAAGCAATATCTGACCAAAGAGCAAAACTAGACTCTTATTAAGAGCGTACCGTCCAGCTTACCTACATATTGTTCATCTTTGTTCCCTACTCTAATGTCAATTGTGAAAAGGGTGAAAATGCTTTGGCCAGATGGATGGCCTGAAAGATGAATCTAAACATCGCATGGCGGATTGAGAAGTGGTGTGTTGTCCTCTTCAAGATGGAGAGTTGGGGGTTAGAGATTTGAGGCTCTTCAACCAAGCACTTTTAGGGGAGTGACTTTGGAAGTATGGTGTGGAGCAAGGGAAACTTTAACGGAGGGAGGTAGAAGGTAAATATTGGTCCGAGTTAGGAGAATGATGCTCAAGGGTGATGAGACTTTCTTATGAGGTGAGTGTCCACAGGAGCATGATGAAAGGTTGGGATGACTTCTAAAAGCACAACAGATGGAGGGTGGGAGATGGGAGTAGGATCTGATTCTAGCTGGACAATTGGAGTGAGGTAGGACCTTTAACAGAATTTTTTCCATGATTATTCAAAATGGCTACCAAGAAGCAAGCTATTGTTGTTGAATGCTTTAGGCAAGTAGATAGCGAGATAGTCTCTGAAATTACTTTCCTCAGACTATTGCAGGAGAGGTGGAGAAGGTCTTAGGACTTTATGGGGCATGACAAGGATAGGTCATCCCTGAAGAGGGGAGAGGGTTCCTTGAGATGGGTCCAGCCTGGGGTTCTTTTGAGGTGAAATCCTTCTATAATGTTTTGAGGGGTCGGAGAAAACAAATTCCCACGGAGGGCTTATATGACATTCTAAAGCACCTGTAAAGGTGGCCTTTTTTAGTTGGTCCACGGCTTTAGAAATTATATTAACATTGATAGCCTGCATAACTGCATAAGTGGCAACAGATTATAGTTAATTGGTGTTGTTTTATGCAAAAAAGATGAAAAAATAGTTAACCATTTGCTGGTTCATTATCTAGTGACAAGTAACATTTAAATTTTTTTGGTTGACCTATTTGGGGTCAAATGAGTGATGATTCAGTCAATGTTGGAGAGGAAGTAGAGTAAAGAGATGTACAAGGCAGGTATGGTGTGCGACTCCTTTTGTGTATATGGTGGATCATCTAGAAGAAAAGGAACTAGAGATCATTCAAAGAGGTTGAACCACCCACCTAGGAGGTAAAGGTAGCTTTACTGGGCTATCTTTATTTTTGGATTACAGGGAATTTTGCTCTGTCTATATAATTTTGTAACCCTCTCGTGAGCGATATGGCAGTCTAGTTGTATAGTGCCTTTTTCTACATGGGTGCACCTCCTTGGTGCTTTTAGTGAAAAAACATTTACTGATCCAAAAAATTTGGGTTAACTTGCAGGATACCACCCGATTCAATGCAAGTTTGAGGGAAACTTTGCTATGGGTATTACATTTTGCAAACAGGTCAGGGATTGGAGGTTCCCTGTCCCAAATATGCCTTATTATCATCCCTATTAGTGAGCATTGAGCAACAGCTCCATGACACAACGTGAAAATTTTCCAATCATAGATTTATATAATTCTATATCATTAAAACTCTTATAAATATTTTATTACTTACGAAACAACTGATTTGAAGATGTCCATTATCTGACAATTAGTCAATCGATGAATCCAATAGCTTAGATTAGGTCAAACATCTAAAACAAATGAAGCATTTTGAGTCTACTTTACCCTTGAGCTTTAGAAATTTTAGAAGATTTTCAATCAGTTTTACATAGTTTTAGATTTTGAAGAGTTCTCCATAGAAACCCTAGGAACAATGCAAGCTTTTGGCAGAAACCATTTAAGGTCAAACCTACAAATGCATTTCAATTTGGTATCACATTTAAACATTTCAAGTTTTCCAGCAGCAATGTTTGGAAGTTTTAGTCCATGGACACCTACATATATTCAAGACCACAAATCATTTCTTCATTTCATCTTGCCCAACATTTTTAAATATTGCCAATCACCTTCAATAAATGAACATAGAGTATCATTTTTTAATGAAGTAGAATGTCCTACCCTACTAAGCCAATCTAACTAAACATTAAAGAAGGAAAACAATATATATATTTATGTGGATATACATCATCTGATGAGGAACATTAAAAATTAAAAATAAAAATAAAAAGTGGATACAATATTCATGCATGCAGTAGTAACTTTCAGGCAAAGAAAATCATGGTAGAAGAAGTAACTTGTCCACTCATAGCAGGTGAAGACTATGGCATCAAAAGCATTGAACACAGTGAGGTATCCAGATTTATTCCCCTTATGTCAGCAAGAGACAGTATTTATTCATTAGTTACTCTGGATGAGATTGAGACCAAAATGACTTATTAAGTAATTTAAAAGTAGCATAAAGAATAATGAGGGATACAATTGATGGGGGGCCATATGCCAAGAGCATTAATAATCCTGAACGTCCGAACTACATTTCTATTTCAAGATCTTCAATCATCCTAAACGTTCTCTTCTCTCTATTCCTCAAATAAGACACTTCATTGATTCACCAAAAACAACATGCAGTGAAAAGGAACAAAATGTGGAAGAAGTGATTACCATTTCCCAACCACCAAAGCAACGATCCGATGATGCTCCATCTAATAAAATTGAAAAAATGCAGCAAGTATTGTAAGAAGATCAAAGTGCATTTCATAAATGTTCAAATAAAAATAATACAAGTGGAAAAACAATGAGACTATACCCCCATCTTCTGCATTATCAGAAGAAGTTGATGGAGAACTTTCATTCATGCTTTCATCAGCATCTAAAAACACATCAGCTGACTCATCCTGCAAATTTTCCAGCTTTAATGAGCAAATCTTGATGAATATCTTCTGGATGCTGAACATAATTTTATAAAACATAAGTTTTCAATTACACTGGACGGAGGCTTCAGAAGGGCACAATTTAATTGGCTGTGGCCAGATGAAGCTGCATCAGGGCTTGAACCTCTCGCTTCCAGTGGAGCAAAGGGACTTCTGAGTTCAAGTTTATTTGATATAAATTGAGGGTGCTGTTCGTGACTTGTGGAATTTAACTGCAAGTCATCATCTAACCCAGACATTCCTTTGGTAGCACAATCCTTTCTTTCTGCTTCAAGAGGGGTACATAAAGCAGCAAGGCCACAATTTTGATCATTGTCGATTGCATCAACATCCACACAAGGTACATCACCAATTTCCTTTGTTTGAACATTGGTTTCCTGGGCAACTGGAAACAATAACCACAAAAAATATAAAATAAAAACAAACGGGCACAACAGTATAGAGAAGTAATTTCAGATTAATAGTTTTAATATTAAAGCTTTAAAGATGAAACCAATAAATGAACAAATAAATAAGCATGCACAAACAATAAATATTTTACCTAGTGATAGCTATACAAGAAACACTGAAAAAAGTAAGAAATCAGTTCATACATCAAAATAGACATTATAAAAGATTCAAGAATTAATAAATCCTAACAGCAAGACAACAAGATAAAAATCTAACAGTATATATTTCCCTTGTCATGATTTTTTACTGCAACCATGATCACACAGCCAGAATGTGGCACAAGAGATAACGCCACAATCTGAAACAATAAATAAAATCTCAGTCTGTGAAATTAGAAAATAGGTGCAGATAAAAAGAAGAGAAACATCTCAACATGGTAGTTAGTAATGAAAAGCATTTAATCAAAAACCACCAACTACTTTGCACCATTAATTTAGCTTTCAGAACGATAACATTGTCAAGCTTTTTTTATCAGTAAATATGAGTTTATATATTAAAAGCGCCCAAGGGAGGTGAAACCCATGTACAAAAGCAACGGATCATTCACAAAAATCAAAGTCTATGATCCCCCAATAAATCCACAAAAGAATTTGCATAGATTGGACTTTCCTCCCTAACCCAAAAAAACAATTATTTTCAACAAAGTATCTTTAAATCAAGAAAAGGGTTGTTCAATCCCCTCAAAAATCCACAAATTTCGCTCTCTCCAAATGCTCCACATAAGGCAAAGTAGAGCCATCCTCCACGCAACTCTAGATTCCTTCCTTGCTTTGCTACATCTCTAACTTAAAAGCATATTCTTTGTAGACCCCGTCATCAACAAAAACCAAAAAGTAAGAGAATTACACTCCACGCATCCCTAGCCACCTCGCAATGGAGAAGAAGGTGATCTATTGTTTCCTCCTCACACTTGTACATGCAACATCAGCTTGGTAATTAAAAACCTCTCCTTCTCAAGTTATCCATAGTGAGAATCGTACCCCACGTCATTGTCCAAGCAAAAAAAAAAAAACTCCTTAAAAGGAACCCACAGCACCTAACAATCTTCCAAGGGAAAGACCAACCATAGTTACCAAAAAACGCTATTTCCTTAGCAATTTCCATCTTGGTTCACGCATTCCAAAACAGGGAACATTTGCAATCCGGAACACTAAATTTAGTGATACGATAAATTCCGTCTTAGTTCTTTTTTTAACTTTCCTCTTAAGAGAAAAGTAATACGAAAAAAACCAACATAAATCAATAAATCAACATAAATAGGTATGCTTAATTCAATACTTTTACATGTTTCATTCTTATAAATATATGAAAAACGTGTACACTTCAATGATATTAATTCCCATAATTCATATCTAGACGAAAAGAAGAAAATATTATTGCATAAGCACTACTCCATTATATTCTACCTATGTCATCTATATAAGCCTACCACCTATCGTACCGCATTTGGATTATGTAGTGTATAGCGGTCCTGTTTTTGTTCCGTGGACCGTAACGACATTCCAGGTAACATTGGGAAAGACTCATCTTTTTTAGGCTTTAAATCCTTGTAATATGAGCTAACCGCAAATCTCATCTTATTGCAAGCAGTCCACACCATTTGATCCTCCCTTCCTTCCCTTGCCTTCCATCTATTGATAGTTTCCAAGAATTCCATCACCTCTCCCAATCATTAAAATCTCTATGAAAACGAGGACTCCAAACAAACTCACTGCCCTCAACATCAACATAATTTTCCACAAAACCATCTTTGTCAATAGCCACTGCAGCCATGATACTCAAGTTGAGCCAGAGAAGTTAAGGTAAAAAAATATTGATGAGGTAATTCCTAATCTGATGCAACTGATAAGAGAGAAACAATTGAAACGTACTAGATAGCATAAAACAATCAGCTAATGAGATTTGGCAAGGTGCATAATCATGAATATATTCACAGATTACCCCCGGACTATAAAAAAATATAAAATAACTTTTAATCAACTAAAAAAATTGTTATCCTTCTTCTTTTGTATACCATTTATGCTGTCCTTGTCAATACCCTTGCTTATTTTCTAACTTGACAATTGAAAGTGAACCCCAAAAAACATCTATTCTCCTTCAAGCAGGACAGTTCTGAAAATACATAGTTCTACTGTGAAGGTTACTAGACTTGTTCTCAAAGATATGTAATGAAAATTGATGAAATATAAAATCTGTCAGAGATAATGTCAGAATGGCAAAACTATGCCAATCATTTGAAATGTTTTCTCGGTGGCTCACATCCCTTGTTTCCATTTTGTTCTGTATTTTCCAAAGAAAATGAAAAACACAAAGTACACACAAGAAACCTTCGGAAGTTGAAACAGATGGCTAAAGTGTGCAAACAAGTCACCATCTGATCTAGATTCAAGTTCCAAATGCACCCCGGTCTCTTCACTAGCCTAGCATTACTAATTTACTACAAAGGAAAAAACTGTTAAATACTAGACAAAATAGCCTCTTATATCCTCCTATAAAACCAACCCTGTAAGATGACTGCATACAAATGTATGTGCGTGTGCACAAATTCTAACTACTATCACCAGCATTTTCGCTTCAGTGAGCATTAACACGTTATGAAAGGTATGGATCCCAAAATTAGTCGATCAAAACACTTCATGAGGACCTCCTCGTGCATGAACAATCAACGCATCTATTATTAATGCAAACAGAAACATGCCCAATTCCTACTTCGAGATGACAAGGAATTCACTCGTGTAACCATCCCCACGCAAAATTTCAAAATAATAAATACATTCAACATTCTGATTTTAGCCACTATAAACCCTAAAAAAGTCTCACCGAGGCACAAGAGCATGATTCAACAATACAAGTTCACTTTTTGGAGACTAACCACCCAAATAAATGCTGGCAGAATTCAATATATTCACACCTATATATATAAGCCGTACAAACTTACCGTTTCCAAGGAACTTATACTTGTCGAGAGCATTGGGGTTATTCAATTGGCTAATAAACCTTGCAGAAGCCATTTCGGAGATCTCATCTTCTTCTTTGAAATCGAAAACTTCGAGGCTTTTACAAGTACCCTTCATTTCATATACACCGACCGAAAAACACAGTGATCAAAGGCCGGGAGACTGACGATAGAAGACCGGGAACTCAAATTAGGGTTCTGCGAGAGTGATCATTGTGCTGTCTGAAATTTGGGGAATTGGATTAGGGTTTTTATATGAGAGAGAAATTGGTGGACTCAGACCGTGATTACTGATTAATAAAGGAGTCGAACGGGATGGGGGTTGTAATCGGGATTGACTCGGAGAGTGAAATTGGAGCTCCGACCGCGTGGATTTGTATACCGTGTTTACCAAGCAAGTAAGCCAATTAGGAGCGAGCACCTGTTCGAATGGAACTGCTTTGATGGACGATTGACCCACGTCCAAGAAGGGCGCGTGGAGACTTTTTTTTTTTTATTTTAGATGACATTTTTTTACTTGGAGTTCTGGACCAAAATTCATATTGTTAATTAATTTAAATTCAAGTCTAATTTTTTTTAAATGAAAAAAGTCTTTCAATATTTATATGACTGTAATTTGTTTATAAAATTATATTTCTGTGAATTCAAGAAGTATTTCAAGAGCAAACTTTTCAAATTTCACATTTTAATAATTTACCAATTATAAGTTTATCTTTTATAATATTTATATATTTAAACTCAAAAGAATTAAAATCTATTAAAACAAAATTCATATTGCATATAAAAATTTGAAAAAAAACTACTACAAATCAGTGAAATTTTGTCCCAGCAAAACAGTCATTGTTTGTTGGGAAACGGTTAAATATCAACCTTTTTTTACTATATTTTTTTTGAAAAAATCACTTCATGGATAATCAATTGCTAAAAAAACATTAGATCAAATCATTTATTGAGGCAAAACAGTAAATTTCAATATTTTCTTAAACATTAAAATTTTACTATTTTGAAAAAAAACTCACCACAACAAAACAGGTATGATTAATGCACAACAAAACATTTTATGGCCCATTTGCTTTATAAGGTAGTGAAACTTTGTTTAGAAGAAACAATATTTGAAAAGCTTTAATATTTTGGTCATTGTGAAACAGTGAAAAAAAAAACTACAATTGCACGAGAAGAAGCTGATAATCGTGTAGGCTTTTGGAAACCCCTTCACAATGTTGCGCGTAAGGAGAAACCCACAACGATCGTGCTGCAATGTGGACGACAAGGGCTTCTGAGGGCAAGAACCTTATGGTTACGATGGTGATGATCAATTCCAGCCGGTAGAAGACCATGCAATTATACATGGACCAGATCGATGCGAACACATCGCGTTTGGTGTGGCTAGGCTCAGAGAAGAATGATCGGTTTGATTTGCTCTATCTCATCGGCTCTCTCTAATTTTTTTCCTCTATAAGTTTCTCTAAGTGATAAAAGAAAACTTGGGTGATCGTGGTGTTAATGTGGCCGTAGCGCGATGAAATTGTGGGGTTGATTTTGCCACCGATATTGCCAAATGGGAGTAATCGGTGTAAGATTTGGTAGTTACGAGAACTGTGGGGTGGTGGGGATGAGAACCGGCAGTGGTGGTGAAAGTGATGGAGGAAGAGGTGGTAGTGAAGGCCGCTTCGGCCATCGGCAAAAGGGGCTGAACTCAAATCGTGAGATAGTGAATTTAATTAACAAGGAACTCAGATTCAAGTAACCTTATTTATACTTGGGATGAATTACTGTCAAGAAAATCTACTTGTTAGATTACTAAGATTTTGAATTCGTGTACATATTAAATCAATTATAATGATAACCAAACAAATAAATGAAATTAAAAAATACACAAGGATTTTACGTGGAAGGCCCTCGTAAGAAAGAAAACCCACTAACTGCAAAAGATCCACTAATTAACAAAAAAACACAATTCAATTTTATAAAGACAAATTACCAAACAACTAGCTTGACACTAACCCGTGGATTACTGCTAGCCTATCTGCAAAATTATCTTCTTGTCATTTACTTATCAACGATTAGTCTTTTACAACCACAACAATATCCACGATATGCAAATGCACCACTTCTAGTAGTATATAACTTTTATTGTAATGGATGCATGCATCTAGTCAACTATATGCCTCTATGTGTTGGGTACTTGTCATGAATTCATTCGGATTCTTAATTACTCATTTGCGACCCGAGACTACCCAAAAAATTGGCACCAGAAAAAAAAATTGACCCGCTTTTATTTTTATGGCTGTTTTTCTCTTATATTTTAACTCACTTATATAATGGTATTATCTTTTAGGGTTTTAATAGAAGAGAGGAGAACCGTCATTGGAAATAAGGAGTTTCAGGTTTTGAGAGTTTTTTGCTCTTATGATCTCTTTTATACGTAGTGAATTGATCATCGCTGCTCATAGACGTAGGCTTCTTACCAAATCATGTAAATCTTGTATCTTCTCTGTTCATTTTGTTTATTTTTTACTCCTTTGAGATCGATTTATTGTTTGTTTGATCGCTTTCGCAAACACTATGTGTATTGCCTAACACTATGTATATGGACTTGAATACAAGGTACTAACCAATCTTACAGAATAATTGTCTACATGTATGAAAAAAAATGAAATTAAATATTACCCTATGTATCTCAATGCTTCAAAATATTGCGGTTCATTACGTGTAACACATCCACGTCCTATTTATAACAAAAATACGAAAACCCTAAACTTAAACAGAACAGATCTTTGTAGCCAATCAATGACATGCAAAAAAGACATGCGTTTGAACAAACTTGGTTATTGAGTTAGAGCAAAACTTATGTTCATACAATTTTTGAGACCGTTTGAACAATCAAACTATTGAAAATCTTTGGAAATTAAAGCAACACATTCGTTTGAACGGAGCTAAGTCGCTTTCAAATGAAGTAACAACTATTTTTCCAATACATATACTGGAATCATCAAAACAAGTTTAACCTTACATTATACTAACTCCCAAAGGTAAGATATAGCTTATAGTTAAAACTAAATTGTACCTATGGTCATTTTAAATAGTTAAAGCCATATCTAAACTTAATATAATCTTAATGTCAATTGCCTAAGTTAAATGCATGATGTGTATGACATCATTACCTTAAATTGCACATTTATTCAGACTTTATTTTATTTGCGAGGCTTATTGAGTCTTTAACTTGAAACTAGCGATATCTATATGACTCGTCAACTACTAATCTAAATAATTACATATTTTTTAAAAAAGAATTGTTAATATAAAAACTACACAATTTTTCCTAACCGTTTCGTGTCAATCTAAATCTCTCCCAACTTTTAATTAAGCAAACACTCTATGAGGCTTTACCTTTTTAGATCCAACTATGATACCACTTTGTAATGCCTTAAGCCTATTTTTCCAATAACCTAGAGAAAATGGCCTAATCAAATGGCTGAAATGTAATATCTCGAAAATTCGATGAGACTAAAACAGTAACCGAACTCATATGAATGAGATAAATTATCAGAAAATATGAGATTAATCCAAAAACACCAAAAATGGTATATGCTCGGGAAATTGACAAACCAGTCAATCGAGTGCCGAAATGGCTAAATGGAACCAATACTGCGAATTAAGTAACCGATAAAATACATATACTACTATCGACTCCGGCTTTAAGCCAAACTCACCGACATGCTATAAATTAAGATTTCATGAAATAAACTACATGATAAAAATGTTTAAGTACACACATATATATAACGATATATCTATATATATAAAACTATCATTAAGCTTTCAAAAGAGGATTCAACAGCAGCCATATTTGACTTAAGAAGGGCCGATATATATATATATATATATATATATATATATAAGGAAAATGCAAGAAGCCACATGAAGCTCCTAGCATGCTTAAGTCGGCAACCGAACCAAAGGGAAAAACTGTAAGCCATAAAGCTTCTTCAGCCACAATAGTTGACCATATATATACATATATATATCCATATAAATATATATATATATATGTATATAAGGAAAATGCAAGAAGCCACATGAAGCTCCTAGCATGCTTAAGTCGGCAACCGAACCAAAGGGAAAAACTGTAAGCCATAAAGCTTCTTCAGCCACAATAGTTGACCATATATATACATATATATATTTATACACATGGATTATTCAAGAAACTGCAAATGGAGAAATCCAGAACGAACTACAACTATATATATATATATGTATCTTTTTGTCTATAGAAAAATTAAGAAGTAAACCACTTATGAAACAAACAAAGAAAGGGAGAAAAAGAAAGTGAGAGAAGGCAAAAGAGAGAAGAAGATGAAAAGGAAAATTATGGGAAAATTTTGGAAAAAAAAAAGAAAGGTCGGCAAAACAGGTAACAATTTAGTTTTGTTGTTTAATTTTTACTTTAGATTGTAGTAGATTAATTACTGAACCATTAGGAATCAAAAATACTAAGGAAAATTCAAGAAAAAAGGTCTCTGTAACTCTCGGCCAAGAGTTGTGAAATTTTAAGTAAACCCAAACTTGTTTTTGAGGTTGGAAATGAGTAAGAAATTGTGTCAGGATCTCAAAACAACTTGAGTTGTGAAAAATGGCCAAGAAATGACCATGTTCTGTCAAAATACAGTGGTTCAGAAAAGATGATGGGTGTCAGAGAAAGTGTACATTTTAAGGATAAAAACAGTCCCAAAGTTTGCTTAATGTTTTAAGAACGGATTTGTGTAAAAAACAGAGGAAATCGAACATAGAAATCATGAGAAAAACATAGAGAAAAGTTACAGTTTCCGGCACCGACGCCGGAGACAACGCCGGAACAGTGGCCGGAGAGTCGTGAGGATGACGGGTCTGCTGGGCCGGATTTGGATCGGGTCGGGTTGGAACTCAACTGAATGCAAAAAAGGGATCCTAAACTGTGTCGTTTTGAACCTAAATTTTAAATGGATTTCCGCTGTTTGGTTACAGGGCTATAAAATTTAAATTAGAATTGCAGATAATATAAACCGTGGATAAAAAGGATAACAGGGGTATCCTATTCCGGTTCTCCAACCTAGATTGAACTGGTTGGTTCAAGGGCTTATTAAGCTGGTCTAGAGTTTTATTCTATAAACCCACCGGTTCAATACTTTAATCAAAATAAATAAAACCAGCATTTTCCAAAATTACGGTTTGGCCCCAAAATTTTGAGTAATTCGGTTCTGACCCAAGATTTGGAAATTTAATGCAAAGAAGCCCTTGAAAAATAATTTAATAATTAATTAAAATATTTTATAAATATGATAAAATGACTATTTTACCCCTAGGCCATAAATAAAGCAAACAAAGTCCAAACTAAGATCCGGAAAAGGCTATCCTAACAGTTTCAAACATTCTGGACAAATGGAAATGTCAGATTGGACATCCGGAGACTTCAGGGTGGTCCCACCATAAGATGTAAAATTACCAAAATGCCCATAATATAGTATAAAGCCCAAATAAAGTCCAAATTGGACGAAATTGATACCAATAGAAGTCCAAATACTTGTGAACTCGTATATATAACTAAATAATGATTCGGGGTCAGAATATCATAAAATATGAAATGACCAAAATACCCCTAAGTACAGGAAATACAAAGTAAAGGCCAAATAAGGGCCAATCTGATATAATTAACTGTCATAAGTGTAATTATGAAAATTGAGGGGCTAAATATGAGTCCGGAACAGTCAACATATAAAATGAGAAATGACCGATCTGTCCCAATGATCAAAAACAGATATCAAATGAGATCCAAAAGAATCGAAAATTTATATACAAGACCCGGTAATAAACTAAAAAATGACGAATGCGTCTTTATGACTTAATAAGCTTACCAGAAGTATAATGATGAAATAAATACTGATTTGATGTGCTATATATTTATAATCCATGATTATAGGATCATTCAAATGACGGGAAATGAAAAAGAGAGCTATGGGAAAAGCTATTGTGATAACCAGATAGAAATGCAATGTTAAGAACTCAAGGTAAGTAATAACCGATCTCTGCATGTAGTACATTCTCAGTCATGTCATAGTTTTTCTATACACATTTGTACTCTTTATTATCATATCAGATTCTTTATGATTCTACTATGTGATATTGCTTCTCAGTGGAATAGCTTAGCTATGATGTTGTATCTTGCTCTTGATTTCCATGTCTATTGATGATGTTATATCTTGATCATGAGATTCCGTACATTTGTGCAAAGGACCATTCTGTACACTTGTACGTAGGGCCAAGAGGGGCCAAATGATGTTGTTCTCGGCAGCTTAGTAACATAGTTGTAAAAAAACTATAGTTATATTATGTTACCTTGAACTAGTTATGATCCACATTCTTCTCCGTGGAAAGTAGCATGATTTTGATATTTTATCAGTGTCGGATTTGTGCTCAACCACAAACTCCATCTGGATGTGTAGTATGACCCGAGTAAGGGGTCCTGACCTGAGTACGGGGTCCTGTCCCTAGTACAGGGACCAGTTTTACATGATTGAGCTCAATGCTTATGCACACAAGGGGTAGCCAGGCCCCGTAGTTATAACATCCACTAGTTTTGACATCACTATCTATTTATTGAGATTCCTAGTATGATCATATTCTTGTATGAATGATCAGGCAGTTCCACAACGTTCATTGAGTACTTACTATGGTTATTTGAGATTCATTGACGAGTTATGATTGTTATTATTCTTGATCATTGATATTCATTGATGAGCCATGATTGTTAGTTTGATTATCATTTGTATCCTTGATCATTGATATACATTGATGAGCTATGATCGTTGTTATTATTCCTAATCAGTTGATATTCATTGATGAGTTATGATTCTTGCTATAATATTGACTGGCTATCATATCTTTGTTATTCAGTTTCTTTCCAGATATTGTACACATGGCAGAGTAGGAGACTTACTTACTAAGCTTAGTTTAGCTCACTCCAATTTATATGATGATTTCAAGGACTGACATGGACAACAGACCATAAGAGGTTACGACTAGATTGGACATTTTTGGCAAGTAACGGTAATAGTAATACAGTCTAGTAGTACTCCCGTATATTCACGTCCTGGTGATAAGGTGATGACTTAGAAATTTTACAGGCTATACTTTTATATTAGTAAATTGATATGAATATGTAACCCTTTTACTTTATTATTTTCTGCTATGTTTATATATGATGATGATATGGTTACATGTTAGTAACACTGATAATAGTGTAACAGGATGAATAGGTCTAGTTTGGGGAAAGGGCCGGGTCGGATGGTTGCGATCTGCTAATCCGTAGAGCGTGGGTTGCGAGTCGTAACATGAAATGCTTAAGTTATATTATTAAGAACAAGGCCTATATTGTTTTAGATACCAATCAAACTCTTCCCACCCAACCGATGTGAGATATCACAACTTTATCTCGAGGTTTCATATTTCTATAGAGACGGTGAAATCTCACATTAATTATTTGTATACGATGTTCATATGAAATTTCTTGTGAAATTTCACAACATGCACTTGTAAAAGCTTTTATTTTGAAATTGTAGTGTTTAACAACATAATGATTTTCACTTTTTGTTAAAACATATTGAAATATCACTATTTTATTAAAAGACAGTTAAATTTCACCGTGTCTAATTTTTCTTCTCCATATATACTAAACAAAACCTTTAATAATAAAACCATTTCACATGATCATAAAAGAAACAAAAAATAAATCACAAATTAATTATATAATGAACTATATACAAACAACTTAATGAGAGTGAACCATTTCACGTGATAAATTATAAAAGTACAAATCATCCCAAAAAAAATTAGTGAACTTATTTTCAATTGCTATATACATCCATTTAATGAAATAATGAAATTTCATTGAGTTATTTAAACAAAGTGAAATTTCACAAACTTAGTGATTTCTTCAACCGAACTCCTTTATTCCTTATTTGATGCTTCTTCCACTAATCTTCAGCACGAAATAACAAACTTCCAAAAGTACAAATCATCCAAAAAAAATTAATGAACTTATTTTCAACTGCTATATACATCTATTCAATGAAACAATGAAATTTCATTGAGTTGTTTAAACAAAGTGAGATTTCATTGACTTTGTGATTTCTTCAACCAAACTCCTTCATTCCTTATTTGATGCGTCTTCCACTAATCCCTGGCATGAAATAACAAACTTCCAAATTTCACTGTCCTAACACCATTTTAAGATAACACCATCTAATGAAATAGTGAAATTTCACTATCTATGGGAAAATGGATACAATACTCGTAGGCAAATAACCACCCTCAATACCTTATACATCCTTATGACTTAATCATGTATTTTGATAGTATAACGTGTCTAGCAAACTCAATATACAAACAAGGCACACAAAGAATATAGTGAAATTTTATTGTTTTAATAAAGCAAAATATAAATTTAGTTTTACAAGTGAAATTTCACTGTTTTTAAACAAACCCGTTTCAATTTAGTAAACCTTCAAAGAAATAGTGAAACTTTACAATTTTAATTAAATATGTTACAATTTAGTTTTAATTTTAAGCAAATAGTGAAATTTTACTATCTTAATCAAAATAGTTTTAGTTCTGTTCAATTAATTTTTAAAAATAGTGAAATTTCATTATTTTGATTTAATCTGTTTAAATTCAATTATAATTTCATAGAAATAATGAAATTTCAATGTCCAACATTGTAACTTCATGGTAATCACAAGTGTTAAAAAAAAAAAACATAATCAAGGTGACTAAATTCTTATAATACAAAGTGTTTATTGTAATACCCCCACCCGAGTTAAACAGTAACCGACTCAGGTTGGATCGGGTCATGACATATAATCCCGAACTGGAGCTAAATTATTTTGTAAATAAAATTTATAAGTCAATCAAAATATTAAATTATCTAAGATATTGACGCAATAATTGTGGGCCATGAATAAAATCTAAAAATGGGTGAGTGATATTAAATTGTCTAATAAAATTCGTAAGTTGAAATGGCCAAAATGATTCGACCCTCAAGCCGAGACAGGAAAAATAACTAAAGTGATATAAAAATAAAATAAAATAAATAATGATAAATAAATAAAAATATATTTAAAATAGAAATATGTTAAGGCATATAAAAATATATAAATGTATATAGGACAAAGTACCTATATAAACAAATACATATATATATATATATATATCCATTTTAGCAAATAAAAAAAAATGAAAACAAAAGAAAACAAGTGAAAAGAAAACGGTAGAAGCCGTGAGAAGTAAGAAGAAGAATGTAGAAGAGTGGAGGAAAAAAAAAAAAGAAGAGAAAAAGCCGTGAGAGAGAGAGAAAGAGAGGAAGTTAAAGAGAGAAATAGAGAGACAGAGAAAGAAGTAGAGAGAGAAATGAGAGAAGAAGTGGTGCAGCAGAAGAAAAGAAGAAGAATGGAGAAGCAAGGTAATATTCTTTTGCATTGAGATTTGGATTTGAGCTATGTTTATTGCAATAGATGTTGGACTGCATGGTGATATCTTTGGTGATGGTGTCACTGTGTTTCGTTGGGTTGTGATGATGTGAATTTTAATATAAATCTTGAGGATTAATCTTTAGAATCATATCTATGATTGGCTGATTGTTATGCTTTAATACAGTGCTTAGAAGTTGCTGTTTAAGCTGATGATAGTCATAGCCATTCAAAGGATTGTCTTCTGTTTTTGAGCAAGTAATTGTTGTATAAGATTGGCCGTGTGGGCACAATAAATATATTGAAATATGTATTGAACCTACATGAAACTACAAATTGATTAACAAGCTTGTTAGAGAATCCCTTGAAATTACTCTTTGGAAGTGTCTAAAAAAATAATAATAATAATAAAATAAAATAAAATAAATTAATAATACATTCTTTAGGAAAAATGATATTATTCAGATACTTTTGATTATGGAAAATGCCCATATGGAGTAGGTTGCCTAACAGCCCTAACAAGATAAGAAACAAAAGGAAATATGGTTGGAATCTATAGGAAATAATTTTGATTAAGAATGATTAATTAAAGTAAAGCGTGGTACTAAAATAACTTGGTGTAACAAGCATTGTAGCGATGAAATAGCGAAATAATAAAGCCTATTTAAAATGATTTAAATCTCCATTTGGCTGCTAGAAATTAACATAAAATGATTCCATTGGTGTTAATTAATCAATTTAATTGTTTGGACATAACCTAATGTAACGGAACTAACGTTGCAATACTGTGCCAGCTGCAAAATGAAACTTAAATAGAGGTGAATTAAACCCTAACGTGTTGCTTGGAATTTAATTTTATTTGACGTTCCGAACAGAATGACGAGATTTAACTTAGTAAATAAAATGCTTATAGCGAGGATAGATATATTTGAATACCTAGCATAGATTGATTACGGCTATAAATTGAATGTATTTTCTGAATGACAGGAGCGTCAGAAGAAAAAAAAAGAAAAGGGATTAGTTGTTTTATTTGGACAGAAAAAGGTAAGTAATATCCGACCTCTGCATGTAGTACATTCCTAGCCATGTCACAGTTCTTTCTATATGCATTTGTACTCCTATTTGTGATATCAGATTCTTATGATTCCACACATGTGATATTTCCCATCAGTGAATTAGTTCAGCTATAATGTTATATCTTGCTCTTGAGTTTCATATTCATTATTGATGCTATATCTCGATCATGAGTCCCAATCCATGACACACGTTGTTGAGAATTTCAGGAGGATGGTGGGACGTCCGCGCTTCAATAGACTTGGGCCAAAAGGGGCCAGATGTTGAAAATTTCAGGAGGATGGCGGTACGTCCGCGCTCCAATAGACCTGGGTCAAAAGGGGCTAGATGTTGAGAATTTCAGGAGGATGGCAGTACGTCCGCGCTCCAATAGACCAGGGCCAAAAGGGGCCAGATGTTATTATACTGATCATGAGATTCCGTACATTTGTGCAAAGGACAATTCTGTACACTTGTACGAAGGGCCAAAAGGGGCCAGATGTTGTTCTCGGCAGCCCGGTAACATAGCGGTAAAAAGCTATAGTTAGATTATGTTGTCTTGAACCAGTTATGATTCACTAGTTATGTCATCACCATTTTTATTGAGATTCATTGTATGATCAAGCTGTTGCACAGTTTCTTTAAGTACATTCTATGATCATGTTTTCGACAGCTTTGATTATTGCATATGGTATTATCCTTTAGACTTAATATTCATGATTATCAGTTATATCCCTGATCATTGCTATCTATTGATGAGCTATGATTGTTACATGATATTGACTGGCTATCATGTCCATTGTTACTCAGTTTCTTTCAGATCTTGTACACATGCAGAGTATAAGGCTTACTTACTGAGCTTGTGTAACTCACTCATTTTTATATAAATTTTTCAGGGAATGATAAAGAGGACAGACCATAGGAGACTACGGCTAAGGATTGGACATTTTGACAAAGTAAAGGTAATAGTAGTACAGTCTTGTAGCACTCCCGTGTCATCACGTCCTGGGGATGAAGTGATGATTAGAAATTTTCCAAACCTTACTTTTTATATTAGTAGACTTTTTATTGTATTGTCTTCCGCTGTGTTACATGTTAGTTGCACTAAAAATAGTGCAACAGGATGATTAGGTCCGATTCGGCAAAAGGGCCGGGTCGGATAGTCGCGATCCGTGGATCTGCAGAGGGTAGGTTGCGGGTCGTGACATTTATCCATTACATGCAGGACTATAATCAATATACAATGAAATTTCATCGTCCAACAGAACAATGAAATTCCACTTTCTTTCTTGGACTAAAACTTCAATGTCCAACCTTCTAGTTTCATGGCAATGACAAAGTGTTAAAAACAAACACAATAATAGTGACTACAGTTATATAATACATAGTTTTTATCCATTATACGTAGTAATACATATCAAGTTACAATGCAATTTTACTATCCACGAAACAGTGAAATTTCATTATTTTTCCTTAGACAATGAAATATCATTGTCCAATCTTGTAGCTTTATGAAAATCACAAAATGCAAAAAGAAACACAATCAAAGGTGACTAAAATTTTTTATAATACAGTTTTTTTTAATCCATTACATCCATGAATATAATGAACTTATAGTTAAATTTCATTGTATAACAAAACAATTAAATTTTAATGTCTTTTGCCTTTCATTATAATTTCTTTACATTGAACACAAAAATTTGAGGATTATATTCCAAATTTCATAGTCACCATTATCAAAATCAAACTTATGAATATACAAAATTATATGTCAATTGGGGTTAATTTGGTTCACAACTCTTAACCTTTTCTAAGGGACAGGCCATGGATTCTACACGTATGGGTAAATGTGTAGCTTATTTTTTTCTCCCAACTTTGAGATAGACTTCATCTATATAGTTGTAATTGTTGAAATTTTCGAAATCCAAAATTGAGAAACTTCTGTAACTTGTAAAGTAATAATAATATTATAATTGTTAAATAGTTGTTAGGTTATAAAATTTTCCAAGATCCAAAATTGAGAGACTCATATGACTCGTAAAGTAATGATTATAATATAATTATTGAATAGTTCTTGAGTTGTTGAATTTATCAGAGTCCAGAAACAAAAGACTCCTATGACTTGTAAAGTAATGTTTGTACTATAATTGCTAGATAGTTGTTGAGTTTCCCAGGATTTCTATGTGGGTTTCTCAAGATTTTTTTTTGTTGGATAAGTGTCAAGATTTCTAAAGAAGTAGAATTAAGAGACTCCTCATTTGCACTTATTTAAGTAAATTTTTTTCATATTTTAATGATATTCACAAATATGGTTGCACCAAGGAAGTGTGATAGCCACTCCTTTGAACTCAAACTTCCCAAAGTATCAATGATCTCATCTTTCTCCTAAACTCTATCAGCATGTCAATTAAGTTTCGTTTGGTTAGGTAATGAAAAGTGAAAAAAATCAAAAGTGTTAAAAGTTGACTAGCGTGAAAAAGAAAAGTTTGAATAAAAGTTAAATACACGTAATTACATAATTTTTCTAAAAACGTGACTTCCCAATTTTGGTAAAAATCACAGAATAATTTTTTCTCGTGAAACTAGTAGTTCCATTGTCCATTCACATTTTAAGTAATAATTTTTTTTTAAGAATTGGTGAGTTTTGTAAGTAATCTTTTTACTATCCAATTAAACTCTTAAAAGAGTTCATGTATAAACAAATTCCTTATCCTTTTACAATCTCGTGGATTATTTAAATTACTACATGATTCCTTTTCTTATGCATTCACTAACAAAATTTAATTTTCTTTTTCTTATTTTTTTTTTTTTTTTTTTTGTAATCAAACAGATATAAGAAAAAATAATTTTTTTTTCATTTACTTTACTTTCTAGTACTAGTTTCTATTAACCAAACAGGGCCTTAAGGTAAAACCAAACAGGGCCTAACACACCATTCAGAAATAAAGATGCAACCAAAATGGGAACCAGTGAATATTACCTGTCTGAATATAATCAGACTAGTTTCTTAGTTGGCTTGTCAGCCAAATACAACCAGACAACAATACACCAGCTGTTCCATATATATTACATACACATAATCACATCTTACTTAAAAAGCTGAGGGCCAAGCTGTTGATTCCTTGTGGGAATGTCCTCCTCCATCTTCTTCCAAGTTCAGCTAGTTAAAAGGCAGCCTGAAAAAAAAAAATTAAAAGAAGAAACTATACAGTTGAGAAGACAATTTCACCAAAGAGAAAGGTTAGTATGCTTTTCATTGCCCAAGAAAAAAATGGACAGTATTTAAATCAGTCTCATTGTTCACAGGTAACCAAATTTAGTAGAAGATTTTACTCATTTTGGGAATACATTCTTCTTGTCTCAATATATATATATATATATATGTGTGTGTGTGTGTGTGTGTGAGCGCGTGCATCACTTTTCAAAGCAATGATGAAGTATGCAAATGTTGACAAATAACTCAAAAGACTAATTGAAAAAAAGACTCCAAGCATGTCACTAATGTAATACAATTAGGCATTATTATTGCTAAAGACTATGTTTGTTTGCCAATTTAAGAGCCATATTGGATAACATGATCCTATCAGAGAGTTTAGCCTGTATTTGTTTACTTAAATAGACTCTTCACTAATAATCTGGTTGGACGTTTTAATCCAACTACGGTGGGATTGTGTAGTGGGATGGGTGTGTGGGATTATTAGTCCCCTCATTATTAGTGAAGGTAGAACTAATCCACCCTAATTCTATCCGCTAAACAAATAATGCCAACCTTATCTAATGAACTTGACAGGGTTTGGAAGAAAATAGATGAAAGGTAGCCTTACATGCATTCTGAAGAGACTGATTTATAGAATTCAAACTTGCACCACTATGCAAGACAAATAAGACTTTACAATCGCATCGGGCAACAACCTCTTAAGATTATTATTGTTAAATTGCTAAAATAAAAGATAAGTCATTTGGAATGAAATAGCATATCATGTATTAACCTAGGTATTACTATATTAACTCTCTTCTTGATCACAGTGTGTACCTCAATGTTTATATATTTGAAGGTGCTAACCTAAACCTATTATTATTATTCGATCGGTATGCCTATTATCTTGAAGTAGCTTCTTTACTCGTGCTTGTCCATAATAGTGCAAAAACCTTTGTTCATTTTTGCACTACATCCGGTTGTCGATGCAATACCTTTACCTTTTTTTCTTTTGAATCCCTCAGGCGCAAATGCAATCGTTGCTTATAGAGAACATTCTAAATTACTCAAATATTATAAAGATCTATGTTCACAAGTAATAAATCTAATAAAAATTTAGATTGATTACGTCTAATCTAACCATCCTCTACATTTCGGACTTAGATCCGGTTATGTAAGGACAAAATACTGATAATACAACCATAACAAATATGGGAAACTAGTGAGGAAGTCAACAAAATATTGAAAAACCCTAATTATGCCTCCAAACAAGTTACTAATTAGGCTAATTATGCACTATCCGTTTCATCCTCTTCGAGATGGTAGGAAGTCTCAAACGGTAGTGCAAATTTAAAATGTGTTGTCAAGGTAGTTTGGGATTATACAAGAATATACAAAAGAATTACAATGCAGACTGGTGGTCAATTGTCGAAGGCTTGCCATCAAAACATTGGAATTGTATATAAAGATTAATGGATGCAGAAATAAGAACTCCACAAGAAATGCATGTTTATGTAATGCTAAGCTAACCATAATAGGTAGATAGTGTTAAAATAATTTGATATAAATTGTTAGTCCATTATATCCAAAAAGAAAAATAAATAATTTATTAGCCCATTCTCTACTTAAACTTTTAAAGCAATTGGTGATCTAACATAATATCGGAACGCTAGTTCTGAGAGTTCTTGGTCTCTGGTTCTGAGGGTTCTTAGGTTTAAGTCTCTTCCCAGTTAATTTGGTACAAAGTTTGTACTCTCTCGCCTTCTTCCATTAGGGTTCAGACTCTGTTCTATCATCAGTGTGCTTATATATTTCTATATCTTCACATATTATCTACATGCAAGACATAATTGCACTTAAGACATATATCTATCTTTTCATATACTCTCTACTCTTTACGTGGAAGATGGAATTGTATGTTAAGGGAAATTGTTAAAATGACTTGATATAAATTGTTAATCATTCTCTAAAAACTTAAGCTTTTATAGCAACGGGTAATCTAACACCGATAGAATTGCACGTGAAGGGAAAGTTTTAAAATAGCTTGATATAAATTGCTAGTTATTTTCTAACAACTTAAGCTTTTATAGCAATGGGTTATCTAACACATAGAAAATTGTATGTAGAATATGTAACAATTGCACATGAAAATGCCTGCTTATGTAATTGAAATTTACCCTAGTTTAAGGGATGTATCGGAGCAATCGTCCTCCAGAGGTGGACCACTGTTGCAGCTGCCAACATTAGTGAGAGACTCCGGAGAATGTTCTTCGGTGATTACATTATCTATCTCGCCTACAAAGGGCTTTTTTCCTCTGGAAATCATGATCAGCTGCAACTAAAAAGACAACACCAGTCATTTTAGGAAGTCTCATATGTATGTCAAAACAAAAAAGGAAAAAAAAAAAAGGGAACATAAAGTCTTACTTTCTGTTTCAATTGCTGGTTTTTTTCCACTAAATGAGCACCCTGCATTTATTCAAGAGGAAGTTCAGAGAATCGCAAAACACTAGCTTATCCTAAAGGAAAAGAGACGAGATGATAATATTAATTATGTGAGAGGACAATTTTTCTTTTTTCATGTTTGAATAGCTAAGAAGTAAAAATAAAGAAAAAAAGATAGTGTAATTCGCTAATGTTGGAGAGAAAGAAAAAGAGAGTTTCATTTTTCTCTGTTTCCCTTTCCCTCCCTCTGTTTCCCTTTCCTTCCAACTCCCTCAATCCAAGCCCGGAGTAAGAGAGTTTTAGGATTATAATTGTATAAACTCAAAACTATGTATAACTGCATGGAAATATTTTTAAGATAGAATGGGTTTCAGATCCTCAAATTTTTAGTAATGCTTTTCTTTTTCCTTTTTTTGAAGTAATATAATGACTCAAAAGTTTTTCTACAAAACTGCTTTCTATAAATTCAATCAATTGAGATCAACAGCTCAAATTATACAGTGATTTATGCTATCAAACCTTTCTTTGAAGGGAGGCAATCTCATTCATGAGTAGTTTTTCCTGAAACAAATGAAGAGTTCCACGTGTTAATGTTTGAACTCAGGCATATGATTATATCAGAATTGGTAGAAAAAAAAAAGGACAATAACATTTTTCTGAACCACACGGCTTCGTCCTGCTTCGAGCATTTTCTCTAATTGATTCAATTCTTCTAGATTTAATCCTTGAAGATCCTCACCCCTCATCTTCCTGTTTTAAAGGCAGGCCATTTCAACATTTAAAATGGATTTTGATAATATATATATATATATATATATAGCATTATAACTAGTTAAATACATACCTTAGTTGATGGCTCTTCTCAGCAACTTCATTGCTCAACCTAATGTTATTGTCATTCTCTAGCTAACACGAGAAACATAATTGCAATGCAAATCATATTTAAATTGTAAAGCTCATTTCAAAAGATTGAAAATAGATTAATAGGTATAATCCTTAAAATTCTAATATGGCTCTAAGGAAATAAACATTTTTGAATGTGTAAAAACATAACAAACTCATTTCAAGTGTCAGAGAAAATATGCAGCTAGGTCTGCCTTTATTTTCAGCGGTTCTCTTAGCTAAACCCTATAGTTTTGGGTGGTGTTTTTCTTACGAAATTGACGTATTGTCAACTCTATTTTTGTTTTTTGGGATGATGGTATGTGATTTGGATTTGCCAAAAGGTGCAAACCTAGTTGGAATGTTGGCTTTATCCCGTGATACCCTATGCATCCCCCTTTCTATTTGTCTTTTATTGATGTGTTAAAATATCATTTCATCAATAAAATTCCCTTCTTTTCACCGCTTTGAAAAAAAATAAAAAATTGAGTGATTTTTATTTATTTATTTATTTTTTTGGCAAAATAGATGACAATGGGTTAACTTCATATCCATGAAAAAACCAAACTCCATAATTTTTTTTTGATAACCGAGTGTCTAGGCCAGTTTGCGAGTACCTCGACTAATTTCGGTGTCCTAAAGTTGATGATCGGGCTTGAAGTTAACCCCATAATTTTATTGTAACGACATATATGAAACATTCAAAACTGGCAAAACATATTACCTGCAGTTCAACAGAAGGTTGATCCATTTTTCCGAGGTTATTTGAGTGCAGATTATACTTTTCAAGTAAATCCTTCATGCTTCACAAAACAATAGGTAGGCAAAGTAATTACTTGACATGTTTTGAGACATACATCATATATATATATATATATATATGATCTTCCATAGATTAGCTTCATAACAAGGCATGTGAAACAGTTGAATTTCTCTACAAGATAGAATGAGGATGGAGTTTCCACTAGTTTCAGCTCAGGCCTCCAGTATCTTATAGACAATTATTACAAACATATAAATAGTTCATGCTTCCAATTTGTTAATACAATGCATTATTGAAGGGTTGATTAACAATGAAAAAGATAGTAATAAATCATGCTGATTAGATATGTTATGAAACAGAAGCAACAAACGAAATAAAGAAGAGTAAAAACAAATAAACACAACAAGATAAAGAATATAAAAGATTTTACGTGATTCGACGAGATGCCTACATCCATAGGTAGGGATGATCAATTCACTGTGAATCAATGAAAATTACAAGAATAAAAACATTCACAAACCCAAAAACCCAAAAACCCCTTTACAGCCAAAAACAGCTCACAAACCGGCTCCTCTCTCCCACAATAACCAAAATCTCCTTATTCATGCAACCCTAGAATAACATTCATATATATAGGACAAGAAAGGAAACTGCCAAAGTCAGATCCAAGTCAGCGAAGGGATAAACCATATGTATCCGAACAGGGAAGCCTTTTCCATTTGGACAGGAACCTAATCGTCGTTCAGATGGAGAATCATTTGGAAAATTGTTTGGAACAAAACCGGGTCAAAAAAATTTTCCCGGGTTGAGTCATAAACGGGTCATCAATGATTTGGGTAAATTCATGACACCCAGACAAGAAGATATTCGAACATATCCAAGTATTGGGAAAAAATTAAAATGATGAGTTTCTAGAATTGCCTGCTCATACCACAAAAATATATAATGCAAACTGTAAAACCTAAGTAACTCAGTATAAGTTCAATTATTGTGCCAATAGAAGATCTTCACTTCCATGATACCATGGTTGAAGAAAGAGAGCCATGGCCCCCAAACAATATTATTGCATTTGATCAAGTTTACTATTGATGGTGGAGCCTCTAAACAGATAAAAATTAGGCAAAGGTGATTTGTAATGGCCATATAATTCACTGATGATAAAATCACTGAAAAAATTGCATAGTTGGCTGTGGTAGATATTTTGGTGCTCAGTGTGCATTTGGGTGTTAATTGCAATGAGTATGTAAATACCGTGGATTAAGAATTTGTTCATGTGTAATACTTGTCCCCAAACTACAACACTTGTAGTTTTCTTGGTTGATTACAATGGATTATAGATTTGGCTTCCAAACTCATTTCATTTTTCTTTTGCTACATTCCATCTAGAAATGGTTTATTCTATTCAGAAAGTCCCAATGAGAATCCCATCATTTCTCTAGATTTTCATGTGGCACACCATAAGGTACAGAATACTCCTGAGGATTTACTCGAGATGTTGGAGGATATAGAGGTTCATCCATACTGCTGAGGATTTACTCGAGATACTGGGTTTCTTCCTTCACATTTCTTTCAACTACTAGTTGAGTGTGACTACTCACTGTAAAGTTTTCTGTTTGTATGCATTTCTCAGTTTGGTGATGCTTGGGAAGTTGCATATGATTGGCTCTCTTTTGGGTGCCAACCTAGTTGGGATTCAAGAGTGGAGTAATGATGCAGTGTCTCCCTTAGCTTGTCATTATTTATTTGGATTTGTACACCAATTTTCTTTAATAAATTTTTTTTTTCTTTGTTAAAAAAAAAAGGGTACAAAATAGTCCAATTTTCTGAATTTTCTTTACTACACACATCCAAACAAATTTAGATTCTTAATTTTAGAAGGCTTTAACTGATATTTTGCCCATATATCCTTGAAAAAGTGCATTATTTTTCAACACTTTTCTTCAATGCACTTTTAAATTTCTCCTTTATTAGTGCCTTATTTTGGGAACCCTTCTCCTCAAGTTCAAAGAGTGTTTGAACTTGAGTAGCAAAATGAGCTTAATCAACATATTTATTAGATTCGCTGATGTGACAACCTTCTTAACTTTAATGGCATCTTGTGACATAATATTTTGAAGAAAATGATATCTAACGCTTATATGTTTGGTCTCATGATACATATGATTATTGGTCAAATGTATTTCGGTTTTAACTATCGCAAAACGCCACAATAACATCTTATAACAAGCCTAAGTCGTTGACCAAATCTCTCAATCAAACTGCCTCATTCACTGCTCGTGCTGCTACTCTGTACTCTACCTCTGTTCTCAACAAAACAACTATAAACTGTAAAGTAGGTTTTCAATTAATCATACAACCATCAAATGTGAAAACATAACCTGTTAGAAATCCCATCTTATCTAGATCACCATATTATTATCATAACCAACAACACCAGAATCATTGCCACAAGCTTTACAAAAAACTAAGCCAATATCTAAAGTCTCACAAATGCCGAAAAATTAATTTCACCGCCTACCAATGAACCTAACTAGGATTAGACATGCATCGACAAATAACAATGATTGCCTATGACATGTCTAGACGCGTGCAAACCATAGCATACATAATGCTACCTACTCCAATAGAATTAATAAGGAACACTTAATATATATTGTTCATATTTCTCATTCTGCGAATAGCCTAAAATGAGAGACAAATAGAGTACTCACCGATTTGGAACTCTGCATAGCAAAATGCTTAAACACATTCATGTACTTTTGCCGTGACAAGTAAAACTTTTCAACTTTCTTATCTTTGTGAATTTTCATATCCAAAATCTTATTTGCAACGCCCAAATCTTTCATCTCAAATTCATTACTCAACTAAGACTTTAAGCTGTTGATTTTTGACATGCTCTTGTCAACTATAAGTATATCATCCACATAAAGAAACAAGTACACAAAAGAACCATTCGACAACTGTTTGTAATACACGCAACTGTCAAAATTAATTTTCGTGTAACCATATCCCAGCATGAAGGTGTCAAAATGATTGTACCACTGCCTTGGAAACTGTTTTAAGCCATACAATGACTTTTTCAACCTGTAAACATGATCTTCTTTACCTTGCACAACAAGTCCTTATGGTTGATTACATCTCCTCAAGCTCGCCAAATAAAAGTGATGTCTTGACATCAAACTTTAAGTCAAACAAAACAATTATAGCAAGTAACACATGAATATAGTAGGACTTCACAACTGGTGAGAAAACTTCATTAAAGTTCACACCCTTTTTATTTTTACTATAGCTCTTTGCAACCAAGCAAGTCTTATATCTAACATCTTCAACCCCTAGGATGCCTTCCTTTTTTTTGAATACCCATTTCCAACCAACAATTTTCGAGTCCTTAGGAAATTTCACCAATTCCCAAGTCTAGTTTTTATGAAGAGATTCAACCTCTTCATTTATAGCCACAATCCACTGTGTAAACTCACTATCTGTGACAACTTTTGAATAGGTGGAAGGCTCTTGAATACCAATATCCTTTGCCATAATAAATGCATACGCAACCAAATTCACATACCCAAGTCTCTAAATTGACCTAACATGTCTCCTTTGTCTACCAATCATAATGTCATAATGTCATATTGTTCTTCTTCTTGTGCACCATAGTCTAACGAAGAAGAACTCTATGAAGTTGAGTGCCCTCTTTCACTCTTTGTGAAACTCCTACTTGTAACTCCACCTCCTTACTATAGCTATGCACATTTACTAAAACATCACCAAACTCCTTTCTTGAGTGAAGTGCAACGGATTCATCAAAAGTAACATCCCTATTGGTAATAAACTTGGGTAACTTAGGATCAAGACACCACAATTTATATCCTTTCACCCCTAGTGTATATCCAATAAATATATACTTCCTGACCCTTGGCTAAAGTTTATCACCATTTACATGACAATAAACAGCACAATCAATTACTCTCAAATTAGAATAATCAGCAGGAGTACCAGACCATACCTCATTAAGAGGTTTAATTTCAATAGCAGTTGACGGAGAGCGGTTTATCAAATAACAAATTGTATTGATTGCCTCAGCTCAGAATTCCTTAGACAACCCGACATTTGAGAGCATGCAACAAGCTCTCTCCAAAAGAGTTCTTTTCATTTGTTTTGCGACTCAATTCTACTCACAATGTCTTCATTCTTGCAAAACTTATCAAAATCTTCACCACAAAATCCTATGTCGTTGTCTGTTCTAAACTGCTTGACCTGTTTTTCTATTTTTTCTCAATCAAGACTTTCAATTGCTTGAAAGTTTCAGATGCTTCATTCTTGTGCTTCAAAAAATACACCCAAACTTTCTTCGAAAAATCAACAATGAAAGTGAGAAAATACCGACAACCACCTTGGGATTTAGTGGTTGTAGGACCCTAAAGATCTGAATAAATGTAGTTAACTGTACCGCGGTTCTATAAATCGCGGTATTGAACTTCACTATTTTCAATTTTCTAAAGACACTCACAAAAGTCAAGCATTTCTGTAATCAGCCAACAAAGTAAACTCTGTTTACTCAAAGTTTTCAAACACCTTTCACTCAAAGAAATCAAATTCTTCTTCAAATGCGGTATATGTCGTACATCCATCAAAGTCCTAACAATTCTATCATGTAGCCAAATTCGAATTGTACCTATCCCAACTGTCTTAAATGCCTTAACATCGACCAAAGAGATGATATAATTTCCATACAACATGGAATTAACAAAGGTCTCAAAGGAATCCGACAATGAACAAAAAATAATTAGGGTTTGGTATTCTTCAACTTTAACATCAATGCTCTTTAGGTCTATAATAATTTTATTAAATTCATTAAGGTGTTCATTAATAGATTCCTTCATCTTGAAGGTACACAATTGCTGCTTCAAATACAAATGGTTAGTGAACGATTTCTTTATATACAAAATTCTCTAACCTTTACCAAAGTCCATAGGCATTTCTTCATCTGCAACCTCTTGCAAGACTACATTGATAAGTGATGGTTGAATAACACGATGAGCATTTTTTTGCATCTCGATTGTTTGCTTTGCAATCAACATTAATGACAACATACCATCCAAAACCATTGCCAAACTTTGTTGTCGTAACAACGCACACTTCTTTTTACACTACATGCCAAAACTATTTTAACCATCAAACTTCTCTACTTCGTACTTTGTGGTAAATATCACCAAAACTATGATACCAATTTATTGTGCAAAGAAAGCAAGTGACGAAAAAGAAAAGTGCAAACAAACAAGTAGCAAGACAAAACACCAAAATATATGTGGTTTAGCAAGTTGCCTGCGTCCACAAGTGAAGCACAACAAAATGAATTTATTAACAAAGATGAAGGATACAAATAGGGGTGTTAAAAGCCTTTCACAAATGTTTAAGGACTATTCCCGCTGCTATTTTTTCTCTAAAAAAATATAATATAGTGTCCCAAAATCATAAAATATGAAAATCAAGCAAAATTGGGCACCCGAGTGTCGATCAACACACCAAAAGGGGAATTCGGTACCCGAGTGCTAATCGACACACAAAAAGAGGTATTCTGGTACCCGTGTGCCGCGGGCCCATGATTTTAAATATCGAACGTTACGTATTGATTCCTGGACCCCCCGATACCGATACATGTCGATATACAGTGTGACCAAAATTCATAGCCATATCTGTTAATACCATCATGTATCAGCTGTTACAGAATTGGTATGGTTGTTTCGAGTTTTTTTTCTTTCAAATTTTTAATTTTTTAATTTCACATTTTTTTGCACAATTTTTTTGATTTCTATTTTTATAAGATTTATATATAAGAGAGAAACTTAACAAAATAATCTTAAAAAATTAAGATAAATTACAATAACCTCCCCTGATATTTATGACAATTACACTGACCTTCCCTACTTTTACTGACAAACAACAAATACCCCATTCCAGTCAATTTTTATTTTCAAAATAACAAAACTACCCATTTCATGTTTTTTTTTTTTTTGTATTTTTGTTTTAAATTTTGACCATTTTTTCTAATTTTTTTAAATAAATATTGATTCAAAACCGTAAATTTATTTTGTATAAAATAAAAATAAGTTATTTACCTTAATTTATTCTTATATAAAATGAAAAAATACAAAAAAAAAAAAAAATAGTAGGGGTAACCCAATTTATTTCATAACTAATCACGCTAAATTGATTTTTATACTTATAATCATTTTTTGTTATTATTTATATTACTTGTTGTAATGTTATTCAAATTAAATGATCCTTATTATTAGTTTAACTTTATAAAATTCATATAAAATAATAAAATATATTCTTAGGTGTTATTTAAATGTATTATTTTAGGTGTTAGAAAATTGAAAAACTAATTAATAATAAAAAATATTAAAATGTGTTAAATTATAGTTAAGATAAGTGTATCAGTGACTTGTAAGAGTTTTGTTTGTGTTTGAAAAAAATTGACAGTTGCGGTTTCCGATTCTCGTTACGGATGATTCAATACACTGCAATTGCGTCATATCCCGCGACAGCAAATACATAGTTGGGCCATTTTTCCACTTTTCCAAAACATTTCAAAACTTTGTGTGCCAAGCAATCAACAACAAAGGGGGTCTTCTAAGCCTTAAGGAACCGATAAAAAAACTTCAAAAAATGCCCAAAATGGTTAAAACGGTATAGGTGTGAGTCGGATTAAGAAGACAAGACAAGAATACAAGACACCAATAACAATGAATATATTGACATCCACCCACAAAAATAAAACAATTCTCCATAAAAAAAATTGAGATTCCATTAGTCAGGAAAAATATGTTTGCCTTAGACAACTATTTATAGTGAAAAGCCAAAAATTACCAAAATTAAGTTTTACTCAAACATTGGCTCGATGCATTTCTCTACCCCTCTTATCCTAAAAAAGTAGGGTCACCTTACATCTTTGAACTTATAACCATCTTTCAAATAATCTAGTCTCCTCTATCCCTCAGGACCAACATGGGGGTAGTATAGGAATATTCACATGATGTCCATTAACTACACCTTTTGGTTTAATCTTAGGCCCTAACTCACCCTCCATGGATTAATCTTAAGGAGGAACACTCAGGTTTTTGGAGCATTGGACTCTTACCAATGTTTGCATAACTTAAATCGACATTTTTGCTTCCGCTTCATCCACCACTCTTGCGCAGGTGCTTCCCTCTAAGGCAGAAAACTCCCTTATAAAAAATGAAATTTGTGCTTGTAGCAATAATCGAGTAATCAAAGACAAAAAAGAAGACCAAAACTTTGTGAACAATGCAAAGTCGAATTTTCTAATGGTAAGTGCTACAAGATCTTGTGCATCGAAACCCATGATCACGAACCCAAATCCATTAATATGGAATATTTTATTTTCCAAGTGAAATACCCTAATATATGAAAGAGTGAAGAAGTGTGTGTGTGTGTGTGTATGCCCCGATCATATTTGTGTAGTTCCAAGCAAAGGATTCTCTTAAGAATTTTGTTCCTTTTAAAATTCTTAGAACTAGAAAATACTTATTTTTTAATGGGAAGGCAATAAGCTTTATTCCCAAATTCATCTTTTGGCTGATGAACTCAAATATCCACTCTCCCCTCCCCAAATCTTTTTGTGTTCTTTGAATCGAAATAGCACTTTTCTAACTAAAATTATAATCAAACAAAAGTTTCCATAGATACTAAATTTGGACGGTTAAAGGCAGTGAGGGAAATGAAAATAGTGCTCCCTTGGCCACGAAATAATGTAGAAATAACCTCTCTAACAGGTTTAGAACCCATGTTTTTCAAAACAAAGGTGAAAAAATATTTCCATTCTAACACAATTGTGTTTTTCTCATTTCTCTGTGTCATTTTGATTTCATAAAATATGACCCAAGTAATAAATCCCAAATTTAAAGCTATTTTAGATATTTTGCTACTTTCTTACTTAAGCTTTCAAGAAAAATGCTTAAAATTACTTCAAAAACTGTCCATTTCTTTTTTATTTCTAAAAAGTCAAAAATCTGTCTCTTCATTTTTCTTCAAAAATTTGTCTCTTCATCTTTCCATCTCAAAGACCCATTGTTCTCGTTTTATCATGAGAAAAGTACTTCAGTCATTTTCATAGAGGGATATGCATGCTTAACTAGTGCCCTTAGGAGGAATCCACCTTTTTTTTCAAAATAAAATAAAAATGGAGTACTACTTGTATTTTGTTGCTTTGTGATAATTTTTAAGAAAGTAAGTAATGAGATTTTAATAATCTCATTTAGCATTAATTAAAACTTTCATAATAATAATGAAAATCTGAAATACTAGATCATCCATGCTAGACCGAAATTTGATTTTTTGGTAATTCCTTCCAAATTTATATATTCATTGTAATTTAGAGTAATTAGGATTTTAGCTAAAGGGTTTCTAGAGTTTAAAGATGAGTTTCTAAAGGTCATGAGTTGGATTTATGGGTTAAAATGTTTTTGGGTATATGGAGTTTAAGGTGTAGAGTTATGGTTATTGGTAAAGTTTTTACTTTCTTTTATTTTTACAATACACACGGTTTCGAGTGTATCATTATGTTATTATTAATATTTTTTTAATTTATCATATTAGAACCTGGTAGATAAACTATGATTGAAGATTTGTTTTTTTTATCTAATAGACAAACTGATTGATTTGGTCATTGAACTTGATCGATACAAAAACTACTCCATATGACATTGCTAATTTGGAATTTATTTTTTTCTTTTATCAGCAAAAAGATTTTTATTGATGAAAATTGAAAAGTATAAACAAGAATACAACAATAAAACTATGAAGGAGAGATCTGCTCATTTCTTAACTCAAGCGTCCCAACCAGGTTGGCACCCAAGAGAAATTCCAGTTTGGAATTTACTTTGTCAATTTGATATAAGCACTGTGGTCCATAATATTCACACAGCACTATGACCAACACTGTTCCCCATAATATTCATACAGCACTATCTAATCTAATAAACCTTGGCAAACTACACAAAGTGATATTGTTCTGGTGGTTCTTTATATGCTGATGTTTCCCTCTTCTCTCGCCTTACTTATAAAATATGCAAACAATGCACTGGTACTTTTCTAGATCACAGTGGGATGAAGGTGGTCCCTCCAATTAATGCCATTACTTCCCCACTTTTTTGGGTGAAGAAAGCTTATGTGAGCAGACTAATCAGAACCACTCATAACAATAATCTTTCCCAAGCAAGTGGACACAAATCATCTCAGCAAATTAAATACAAGTTCAGTTGGTGATAACCCCATGCATGACACAGTTTTCTTTGGCCAGTCTTAAGTTTTCAATCAAATTAGATGAGAACATTCAATGACTATGTATGGATAGTTTTTCAAATGCGTTTTAAGCCATTAAAATCGCACTTAATTAATTTTAAAATTATTCGGAATGAAATAACAAATCGTACTTAATTGGTTACTTGTGTAAGTTTAGTTTTTTTTTCATTAAGTCGGTCAACACTTTTTAACAACTCGTCCAAACAATCAATTATTTAATTCAAACAACATTTTTATACAGCTACTTAACTCAAACAACATTTTTACATCACTCAATCGAACAGACATTAAGTTATCCATTTTATAGAGACGTGCCTTTTTGATATTACGTATAAGTATTTTTTTTTCTTTAAATAATATCAATCAATTACTTCATTTTTGCTTTTTCAATCACACATTGGGCATGACGATCTGCTAATTAACTTCCAAAATATGTGGCACCCACCCATAACAATATTCATGTAGGGATGACATTCACATCATTTCTCTAAAAGTTATATGTTATTTTGGGAAATTATCCTGTGAGACCGTCACACCACGTTATCGTGTGATGGTCTCATACAAAGATTCATTTTTTTTTCTTCTTGAAATCGATGAGAAGTTTATATGCTTAAATCATTAAAAATTTGTATCTTTGTGAGAGGCCGTCCCACAATCTCACTCAATAATCACACGTTATTCTGATAGAGGAATGCATTTGGGTTCAATATCACATGGATATGAACGCTGGGAGGGATGAGTTGTGATCTAAGAAAACAATCAAGTTTTTAGTTATACAACAGCTTTGTCAAAAGAAACTTCACACACCTACACATATTTGATAGTGTTTTATTTTGGCTGTTTTTTTTTTTTTTTGGATAAGTAATTTATTTTGGCTTTTTAAACTATTAAATACGCTAACTGTTATTTTAACATACATGAACTAGATTACAATCCTATTATGTATATTACAAGGAAACCAATTCATAGAAGACTATGCTGGCAAAAGCAAAGAACTGTCTAGGAATTATCTCTCCTGGGGGGCTTCGTTCACCTACCCATTGTAACTTTATTCTCATTCATCTCCCTTGACCATGAAGTTCCTACCAGATTTACACACACACATATTTCATGAATTCATGGATGAGTAGCAAGCCTCTTCAAACTTGCTCCATCTCAAATTGCCTGCAAGGAAAGCTTCTTGTTGTCCTTTTGGAAAGTTAGAAGGGCCATCTCAAGTTCATGCCAAAAATGAGCGAAAGTTAATTTGTCCAACATTTTTTACACTTTTATGGTATAATTGGCATAAACTGTCCATATTCACTAAGACATCTTTAGCTGAACTGGTTGGTTCTTGCAACGATATGATTCCTACAATCATCAATTACATGCCTTTCTGATCACTTCAGAAAGAAAGACCTCAGGGACCTTTAGTGTATGGTACAGATCAATAACACTGTCCTTTATTTAATGCTCTCTCTTCATTAATCTTCAATTAATACTTTCCTTGAGTATTATCACATGGGTTATGCTATTAAGAACTAAATTACATATGTAAACGAGTCTCTTATCCATTAATTTTTTAAGAAATTGGCCTTATCATATACAAGCTTAATGCCTTTACACAGTCACTTACCAAACAGGAGCCCTGAATTCACTTCATAATTTTTTTTATTGTGGACTTCAACATCCATCACATAATTTCACCTAGTCATGGGAATTGGGATTGAGGGCAAAGAAAGAAAGGTTAAAAATCAACAATTTTGGATTACGTGCACAACTATCTTGTGAGTTAAAACTATCTTGTCTCTGGAAGAATAGATGATTAAGCTGTTGGAAATCAGCGATATCTTTGACACCAATTTATTGGCTTTAATCTGATACGGTCTGGATCCGCCATTAACTTGTGAGAGATAAAATCAGGATCTATTTCCTCCATATATCTAGTCTCCCAAGCAAATATCGAAAGATTGGCTTTTAGGACTTTGACAATATCCTCTTGTTCAAAATGAGACAGAGCTGAGCCAATGTGTAAGTACTTTCCCTCTTCTTCAGTGTTGACGAGCACTTTGATGGACTACTCCATCGGTTTAACCGTACTGTCCCTCCCTCTAGGACTCAATGGCTCATCAATGTCGGAAAGGCATTCTTCGGCCTCATATAGCTCTGAAGATGAAGAGTGTTCCCCTTCACGAGGGTACTATAATTGCTATTTGGAAGGTTTACTTTAGAGAAACTAGTGGGGGAGGAGACACGTCAAAATTTTCATTTCACTTTCAACTCAACTCCACTCCCTTATACTTTTTTCTTTTACCTTTCAACTCCACACACATGAAATTTTTTAGATTATAAGGGTATTTATAGACTCCTAGAAATGTATCCTTCGACCTACATGCATGTTCAATATTTAATATGATTACTTATTCAATATTTAATATGATTACTTATTCAAGAAACCTTTTACACTCTATACAAGAACCACACATAAGACTCTTGAAAAAACATAAACTCCATAAAAGATGACTCATCAACTACATTCATAAATGTACATATGTAAATGTAAAATTAAGTTTACTTTCCAAAAAAGCAATTGCATCAATGGTGAAGAGTAATCATACACAAGTTTAATTTTTTTTTGATAAGCAAGGAAAAAAAAAAAATTTATTGATGCAAATGAATGTACAAGAGATACATACAAAAAACATCAATAAGAGGACAAATGTAAAGGGCATCATAACTCCCAGGCTTCGGGTAAACATACACAAGTTAATCAATATTGAAATATAATTATGCAACTGAAGAGATCTTAGTGGGTTTCTATTTCTCCGAAATTAGAAGGAAAAACAAATTCATATAGGAAGAAAAAAAGAATATGGAAATGGACTATTCTGCCTAATATTTCATGTAATAGATGAAGAAATTCTCATACTCTAAGCCTATAAAACCAAGCACTCAACACACCCAGACATTGTTTGGAACAATAATACGTTCTTTGGGCAAACACTTGGGATACCAGTATATAAACAACGTGGAAGGTCTGAAATGAAGGTTAGATCAACATGGAAGATCTGGGGTTTCTGATGGAAGATCTGGGTTTCTGATGGAAGATGTACAAGAATCCTACCAGCGTTTCCCAAAACAGTAAACTAGCGTCAGACACCAGGTTTCTTGTTCAAAGAAACCATGGAATTGTAACAGTAAGCTAGGCTAGCGTGAGACTCTAGGTTTCTTGTTCTTTTTTGTTATTGTTTTGTGAGATCAGACAGTATTCAACCTTCCTCTAAACCATTACACAGTAGCTCCCCTCCTCCCTTTCTTTTTCTCTCTCTCGTGTGTGTTTGTGAGTGTGTGAAGATATTTGAAAAGAAACATACATGATAATATTTGCTAGTGTATATCTCAACAAAAAATTAGGGGGAAAATATGAGAAAAATGTAATACCTTGAGCTTGCATAATCAAAGACTCTTCCAGTTGCAGAGAAGATTACGAGACCAACTTCGGCATCACAAAGAACAGCAAGCTCCTCAGCTTTCTTGATAAGCCCTCGTCGTCTCTTAGAGAAGGTCACTTGCCTCGCCGTGATGTTGTCAATCTTCTTGATCTTGATCTTTTCTCTCGCCATTCTTATCACTCTAACACAGCATCAAAAAGCAAAGATTTTCACTTTTGCCATATGTACAAATATAGACACAAACATATAAATATATAGAAATACCCATATAATAATAGCATAAAAAAGTGGGTTTTCGCTAAATTTAGCATAGAGTTTAGCAGAAACCCTAGAGAAACAAACCCAGTTTAGATCTAGGTGAAGAAACCCATAAAACCCCACCAATTGTTGGTCATGAACATGCAAAACTCGTAAGTGGAGAGCTGGAAATTGGTGGGTTCTCACTGTATACCTTCTTGGAGTGATAAAAGTGGTTCAGGAGATGTTTGGGCACTTACCGTTGATCACAGCTTCCACCAAAAAGCCACCAATTATAGAGAAAGATCTGGAGAGAGAAAAACTAGAGAGAGAAGGAAGGGAAATTTTCTACTTCAAGAAAGGAAAGTCCCCAGATTCCTTTATATAGCGAAACACAAGCCCTCATTTTTATCAGCACGTTTGGACGTTTGTGTAAAGAAAGTTACAAAATATGTGCGCAAGTGAGTGTGTGAGAGAGAAAAGCGTGGCACAGTGTGACTTTAGGAGGCTAAAATTCAAACTTAAAATTAAAAATTTTGTAATTAATTTTTTTAAAATTGTGAAAATATATTTTGATATAATAATCTAAATTTTAAAAAATTAAAAAATATATATTTTAAAATGCGTATTCCGCTTTTTAAAAGTTTTAAAACGAGGAATACGCATTTCAAAATATATTTTTTTTTAATTTTTTAAAATTTAGATTACCATATTCAAATATATTTTCACAATTTTAAAAAAATTAATTACAAAATTTTGAATATATTTTAAAAAAAAATTTAAAAATTGTTTCTGAATCACAATCCAAACGAAACCAATATTATCTATATCATTATTACTATCACTATCACGATATTTTATTAAATTTTTTTTATTTATTTGTGTGACTGTTTGAATGTTTGTAAATAAAACATTTTGACATGTACAAGTATTAGTTAATATAATTTCTTCATATGTGCATAATCTGGTAGTAAAAAAAAATTACATCAAGAACAATTAAACATAAAAAGATTAGATAATTTACAAATTTCATTTTAATTAGATTGACGACACCAAACAAGAAATTAAACATTTTTATCTTTATCAATTTTTTTATTTTATTTTATATATTCAATTGCGAAAGAATTGTTATAGTACAAGTCTCTAGTATTTGCTTTTTCTTCAATCTTCGTCTTTGTCTACGGAGCAAGGATTAGGGTTTTTGCTTCACAGCCAATGGGTGTTCTTCTTCGTCGTTCTTGACCTTAGCTATTGGTTTTTTTTTTTTCTTTAATTTTGTAGTTAGTATATTAGGGTCTTGAATGTCCAAACTCTAAAAAATATGGCAACAGAGACGACAATGAAGTGAATTTGAAATGAGGATTCTTTTTTCAATCCTGTTATAGGATTTTTTTTTTTTTTTTTGTTTGCTTGCTTTTTATGCTTTTAGCATTTTCTCTTTTTTTTTTTATATTTATATATGTACTTTTGTGCTCTTTATTCATCAATAAATTATTCTTTATTATAAAAAAGAAGACGGAACGGATTCTCCCTCTTTATTTTTAAAATTTTGTTTATTTTTATATTTTATAAACTTTTATTTATTTATATATTTTATTAAATTAATTGTACTTAATATATTTTATTAAATATGCATATCATAGGTGACAAAAAAATATATATCTTTATAAACACTAATTATGTATTATAAATTTTTATTATTATTTTATTTTATACAACAAGTTCGGGCAGAATGGGTGCCAACACTCAAATCACAATTTACCTCAGAGAACTTTGGCTTAGTTCATCAAAGCTCAACTGATTGCTTTATATGATTAAAGTGGATGATAGTGTTTTGGGCAAGAGCTAGAGGTGCTGTTAAAAATTTCGCTTTACTTCGGGACAGTCTTGAAGGCTGTGGATGTGCAGCATCCAGCCTCCAGGTAGGGTTTTTGTGTTTCTCTTTGCTTTCAACTATTAGTTGATTATTCTGTGTTTCTCTTTGCTTTCAACTATTAGTTGATTATGCCATGATATTTAGTACAATAGAATAAGTATTTCAAGAATATTTATTTTAATTTTTTTTATTATGTATAATTAAAAATGCCTATTATATAAAATTAACATTTTATTAAAAATTATTATATTACATTTCATAAAATGACCATTTTATTTTCGTGTACCAAACATGACCTTAGTTGCAGTGCAGGAGTTGCAAATGATTGATTCTTCTTTTGGGTGCCAACCTTGCTTGGAATTCAATAGTTAGAGCAATGGCATAGTATTGTTCCCTTTTTGTTTTGTTTGTGGAGTGGTATTCATCATTTATATTAATTAAAAAATGATGCTTAGCTCTAAATTTAGTAAGAGAAGATTTCTTCTAACCATATATATTGCCCATGTATTTTTTATTTATTTAATTTTAATTTTAATTTTTTTCGTTTAAACTAAATAGTCACATGATATATATATATATATATATATAAATGTATGCATAGTCCATTAAAATTGTAACACACACACACACACACACATATAAATGTATGCATAGTGCATTAAAATTGTAACACTTATGTGGATTAAAAGAAAAAAATTCTTCCTAATTAATTTTGAGCTAAACACTATCCTAAATAAAAATTTCTTTTTATCACTATTAAAAAAAAATAATTGCCCACATCACACAGAGTTTCCATTGGTGAGTACTTTAGAAGTATTGGTTGGCATTGGATTGTTGGAGCCAACGTGTTGTTTAATATATACGAAGCAGGAAATTGCAGATGGTGAAATATAATTGTGTTCTAACAAATATTAAAATTTTATTGTTTATTAGAACACAATGAAATTCTCTTTACGAGGAGTTATGAATGAATGGTTAGAGTCTATATTTGGGCATTGGTATAAGATAAAATGTCAAATTTTGACAATTTTGTTTTAATATTAAAATGTTATTTTTAACACAATAAATATATTTCTTTAAAAAAATAGCATGGACCTTACATTTGATTAGCATTTATATGAAAAAGTAGCATGGACGTATTTCTGTTTGGTGTATACTAACTTTGTTTTATGACATAGCATAAATTAGCATTAGTTATTCTTAATGCCAAATATGGCATTAAAAATGAAATTGTCGTTTTTTAGCAAGTTAAATAACACCTTATTGGAACAGTAGCTCCTTGAAAGAGTCCCCCTATTTAGAAAATAACCCTTGGTTTACATTTAGAAAATAACCCTAAACATATAAGCAATCACTCACCATGTGCGTTGCATAGGTTTGAAATGAGTTGAATCTCACACATTCGGAGGCATCTTCAACAATGAACCAAATTCAGATTTAAATTTAAATTTGAATCAAAATCTTCATAAAAATCTCTTTAACAATAGACTCAAACTCATATCAAATCTATCTTTTCTTAAACTTAAATCCAAATCTACAAAAATATTGTTTATAAACTCAAATTTATAATGGTTACAAACTATTCATAAATTGTCGGAGAACATCAAACTTAATTGAGACTTTTATTCAAATTTGAGTACAAATTTAAATAAAAATTTGAGTCCCTGTTAAAAATGGCCTTAACTCTTACTTTAAAAATATCAAATTCCAATTATGTATTTTAATTAATTACAAGAAATGAGTATAATTATTTGTGATTTTTTTTTAACAATAAAATGATTTTTCTTGGTCAGTCCCTTCAAGATATGAATCAAGGATTAAGTATGCTTAATCTTAAATCCGGTTGTCAAAATTATTTTTTCTTTTGAATTTTTAAATATTTTTAAAAAACTGATGGCCGTTGAAGCAGACGCATTACTCCCTTCATTCTCAAAAGGGAAGAGAAAAGTTCAAGTCCTCGTAAAAGTAAGGAATGTTTTTTTCAAATATTTTTAGTAATAATTTATAATCTATTCATTTTTACTCGTATGATGTATTATTGAGCGAAGGAGAGAGAAGAGAGAGGGGACTAGGGGCTCTCTCACTATAGTAACACATTATATGAAAAAAGAATATATGAATAAAAATAAATGTATCATAAATCATTATTCTTTTAAGCCCTCTATTTAGTGGCTGACGTGGATATACCATATCCCATAAGTGATCATGCAAAAATGCATATGATCAGTTGAGGTCTCTCTCTCTCACGGTGAGAGAAATAAATTTTTACAGCAATTGAAGCTTCACCATTAATTTTTTTAAGGATAATTTATTTAAAAGTATATAATTTACAAATAAGATCATTCAGAAATCAACTGCCATACCACCAAGCTGCCCAGCTGATGGCTAGGAATTCAACATAATATCATACATTTTTATTTTTAAAAAAATTAGAAACCTTGATCATCAAGCTGCCCATCTTATGGTTAGAAATTCAACATAACACTATATATTTTTACTTTGAAGAAATTTGAAATCGTGATTCACTACGTAATATCATTATCAACTTCTATTAGTTAATTGAATCTACTTGAATTATGATAAACACTCTATTAAAAAATCAGATTGGAAAAGTCTAATGCCAATGGTGACATATATTAAGATTAGAAGTTATTATATATTTTAATATCATTGATTAGGTTAATAGTCTCGACAAATCATAAATTATTACATATATATATATATATATATATATAAAAGTTATGTACATATGATAATTTATAATTCATATACTTCAAGCCAAACTCGCCCACTACCCGTACTCAACTCATCCAACATCCAAACTCGTATTAACCTAATCATATATTGAAAACTTATTTTAATTGGTTTAAAAGGATTTATTGAAAGTAATAACATATAGTTCTAGGGAATAAAACTTCTTTATTCCATTTTATGTGGTCCCAAAAAGAGTCCCATTTGTACGAAAACTTTTTATTTTTTGATAAAGTGCTCAAAGCATCTCATTTTGTTTGGGTACAAAGAAAACTTTTTCTGTTCGCATAAAATCCACGCAATATGGAAATTGCAAAATGTATATTTTTTTTCTTCTCTTTAACCTTTCTTGGTTTTCCTTTTTACACCAATAGTTATGTATAGATGTGCTATCAGTCAGAATCAGCATCTCTTGATTGAAATTTCTTAGATATTGACAATATAAATGTCTGTGGACATGAACACGTGCATAAAGTTAGAATCTTGCCTAAAGGTATAGTTTGTCTAACACCAAGTTTTCCTTATTTTTATTCCTCCTGTTTTGGTGACAAAAGAAAAAATAATAAATTATAATGATTTTTTTTTTTAAGTTTTTGATAATTATATTAATTTTTTTTTAAATTTTTTAAAATTACACTAATCTCTTCTATTGTTACTGACAAACGAAAAATTCTCTATTCAGTTAATTTTTTTCTTCAAAATAAAAAAACTACGTCTTTCTTATTTACTACATTTTGTCAAAAAATTTTAACATTTTTTTAAGTTTATATAAAAATAGATTTAAGATAAATAACTTATTTTTATTTTATATAAAAATATATTTAAGGTTTTAATTAATATTTATTTAAAATTGAAAAAAAGATTAAAAAAATTTGTCAAAATTGAATAAATGTATATAAAAAAGAAAAAGTAAAAAAGAAATGGGTAGTTTTTTCATTCAAAAAAATTTGACTGGAGGATATATTTATAGTTTATCAGGTATAGTATGAGATATGAATGTAATTTCAAAAAACTCAAGAAAAATCAGTGTAATTGTCAAAAACCTCCAGAGAAGTCAGTGTAATTTATCTCCAAAAAAATAAAAGATAAACCTTCTTATTTTTGGTATTTTATATGGAACTTTCCCAAGTTAAGCTTAAGGGTAAATTACACGGACTTACTCTGAGGTTTTTAAAATTACACTAACCTCCCCTGTTTTACTTGACAATATACAAATACCTTCTGCAGTCAATTTTTTTTTTTTTCAAAATAACAAAACTACCTCTTTTATATTTTTTTTTTCAATTTTTAAAAATTTGACCAATTTTTTTTTTCATTTTTCAAATAAATATTGATAAAACCCTTAAATTTATTTTTATATAAAATAAAAATCAATTATTTACCTTAAATTAAATTTTAAATAAAATAATAAAAAATATTTAAAAAAATGTTAGAAAAAATGGTCAAAGTTGAAAAAAATACAAAAATAAAAAAATAAAAAGACAATTTTGTAATTTTGAAGCAAAAAAATTGACTGAAAGAAAATATATGTATATTATTAGGTAAAATAATAGAGCTCAGTATAATTTCAAAATATCAAAAAATGTTAGTATAATTATCAAAAATTGCAAAAAAAATCAATGTCATTTACCCTATGCTTCATTACAAGTTATTTTTGTTCGCTTCCTTTAAAAGTTATGTGTGTGTAACAAATTTCTATTTTATACAGTCACATCTCTGTTTACAATCTGAAATGAAATCTAATATGCAGTTAAAAAAATCAACAAAATTAATAGTTAAAATTAGAGATAAAATAATTGAAATTAATAATAATTCAATTTCTAAACGTTAGAAGACCTTATCTCATATAAGTTCGAAGATACAATAACATTTTTCTTAAATAATTCCAGAAATATGATTTCATTTTGGTGAGCAATGGGTTTTTTTTTTTTTGAGAGAGAGAGAGAGAGAAAGAAACTGAATGAGGTGATAGTATCACAAAATTTATAATGTATCTCATTGAAATTGCATCGAATTATAAATTAATTTGTTTTTCTTTCCTATCAGCAAAAAATAAGAAATTCTATTGATTCTCGACCCCTCTCTCTTTCTCTCTCTCTCTCTCTCTCACACACACACACACACACACACAAAAACCATACTTTTTTCCACTTGCCATCATTCATCACTTATTATTTCAAATATTGTCATTGGAAATTGAAAATTTGCAAGCCAAATTAGAGGGATAATAACCCTTCTATCTTACCCACTCATCATGTATACTAAATAAATTAATATTGTTGTTTTATTTGTACATTCATGTTCAAACTCAGATCCATCTTTTTATTCAATTTCTGAAAATTCCATTCTAAAAGTCCATACTCCAACAAGATTTTATTTTTTTCATAAAAAGTTAACAATATATAGATAGGATAATTCCAAGCAAAAATCTGAAATGATGGATATAATCAATGTCAATATTCATAATAGAAAACAATTAACTTAACAGGAAATAATCAATTTTAAAAAATAAATAAATTTCATAAAATTTGAAATTATATTTATATTAATAAAAAAATTTGTATAATAAAAACCTATTATATCATATTTAGAAAAATAAAATAGTATTATTTTAACTAAGAAACCGTAATTCCTATTCTTATCTTAATTTTAATACAATAAATAATCTTATTTTGAATAGAAAATAATAGATATTTTATCTAAAATCACAAATTTGAAATAAATTCAAATTTAGAAATTAAAAAAACTCTAATAGAACTTTGAAACAAATATACTTATTTTTAGAATTTCACGTCTGTCCTACATCACTCACCATGTTAATTGGGTTCCAATTTGAAAAACATGAGGTTCGGGTTGCATGGGAGTGACTGCAATTTTTCTATAATACTTCTATTGAAGTCTTGCAAGTAACAATTTTTCATCGGGTCATCCCGGTTTTTAGTTCAATTCTTGACTTGTTAAATTATAGCATAGCTATTAATTTTGTTATATTTGGAGGAAATAAAGAAAAAAAAAAGGCTTTTCTATCTCCCCTTGGTATCTCAATGATTCTCTCAATCCAATTGTCAATTTCTTCCCAACAGCTACGCTATTCCCCGGCCAACTTTTGTTGATATTTCACAGTCAATCAAAGAAAAGCTTTTCTATCCCCCCTTGCTATCTCAATGATTCTCTCAATCCAATTGTCAATTTCTTCCCAACAGCTATGCTATCCCCCGGCCAACTTTTGTTGATATTTCACAGTGAATCAAAGGTGCTGAAATAAAATATAGTATTTTTTTTTATGGATCGATTAGGGAATATCTTGTGTCAGTTTACGTACGTTAGATTAAATTTTTTTCCTTATGACGATCGGTTCATCTTTTAAGATATTACTATCAACAATCAACATAGAAGAAACTCGATCTCGAGACAAAATATAGCATTTTGACAATATAAAATGCTAAAATATGACTTTGGTACAAAGAAAATGACAATTCATAATAACGATGCTATAATGTACCCCCAAAAGTTTATATAACTAAATAGCTAACTTCTAGAATAAGTTTTTTGTGTTGGATTCAAAATTTTAAAATATGGATGTCACCACCAAGTAAAAAAGATAAGAATAGGAGGAATTGCATAATTTTTTTTTTATCAAGAAAATATTTTATTGATGTAAATAAGAAGGTACATGAGATACCACTAAAAAACATTAATATAAAAGTTTAAGTACAAAAGGCATCATGATTAACAAGTTTCATTTCAACTAGATTACGACCAAGTAAGAGCATCTCCTCCTGTAATGCTAGTTATTTTAGCTAAAAATCTTTCATTTTTATTTTAGCTAATCACTTTTTAAGGATCAATTTTAACAATACTTTCTATTTTAGCTAATCACGTATTTGAATTTAATTTGTTAATTCAAAATATTCTAACAACTAAATTTCAATGGTCACATTTCAACAGTTATTTTTTATCAATTAAATTCCTAAGATCAATTTCTAATGGTCATTTTTAACATTCATTTTTTTTAAATAAAAAACAACAAAATAAGTTAAAAATAATCATAAATACAATCCTAAAATGTATTGAAAATATAATAATTTAAGAAAATGTTTTAAACCATTAAAATATATACATTTTAACAATTAATATAATATATATTAATATATCATTTTGACTAGTCATTTATAGCTAGCAAGAAAACTAGTGGTCACTTTACCAAGTATGATAGCTGGTTTGTTGGAGTGACTTTTTTAAAAAGTGATTAGCTACTATGGCTAAAAAGATGCGATAGTTAGGCTCTTGGAAATACCCTAAGCAGCAAATCATTTGGCTTGACACCTAAGAATAGCAGAAATTATTCAGTGAAACGGTCGTTACATGCAATTATTAGATCTAAAGTGATTCTCCCTCACAAACTTTATGTCCCTAACAAACACTAGATTTCATCCTGAAGTTTAGGTAAAAATATTTCCTATAATTTAAGAAAAGTGTTAAAACTTGTGAGATGTCGTCACTCCAAATCGGATAATGATATAAAATGAACTTCAAATAATAAGAGGAATTGCATAGTTGTGTTTCCTCGAAAATAACATTATGAAGTGAAAAACAAGGATATCACTGTCAATTTTTTTTTTTTATTTTTGGGTTATACAGGAAAAGAAAAAATAACCATCAGAGGCTCTAAGGAAGGTCACAGAGGCCATGTCTGCTAGAAAATCTCCTTTCATTTCCCTTGGTGGTCCTGCTAGAAAGTAAGAACTATACATTTTCCTCAATTTCAACACACAATTATCAAACTCTTTCTGAAAAGTTGGAATCTCCAAAATGTCAAATTCTCAACTTTTGGGCCACCCATTGTTTTTTCGGATTGTTAGAAGTAGGCATCAAAGTCCACAGTCCCTCAATCCATCCAATATTTACTCTTTTTTTCTCTCTGTTTTTTTTTTTCTTTTCCCGAGAATCATCCATAGAGAGGCACGACACGCGCTATCTGCATGAACATTATTTTTGGTTATGCCGTGTATGAGCTGAAGAAGTTGCTCTCCCTCTCTCTCTCTCTCTCTCTCTCTCTCTCTCTCTCTCTCTCTCTGTGTGTATGTATGTATATATATATATATATATATATATTAGTGTATAAGTGAAGTTATCTCCGTAACACAGGAGTAGTCATTTGGGTAGGAAAAATATTCATTTTCTTCTGTTATATATGCTATACCAATGACACCTACTTCGAGCTCTAATAACAACAGTTAAAATGAATATTTATTTTATATTTTAATATAGTTTGAATTTGAACCAACTAACTCAGAGAGAAATTGTATTAGCTAGTTATCATTTCTATCAAATTTTGCCTCCATATGTTTCACTTGTGCGTCATTTTGTCCCCTGTAATGCCTCTCTAATGTTTGCTGAAATGCAAAATTTGAGTGTTGGAGAGACAAAATGATATTTAGATTGAAACAAGCCTTTTGCGAATCATATTATTCTCCAAAATATATTCAAAACAAAAATGGGTCAAAAAATTTTAATTCATGACAATCACTTGACATGCCTTTCAAACCCTTTGCATATCATATTAATTATTCTCCGAAAAATATTATGAGTACTTAAAAATAAATGATGAACATCCAAAACCTACCAAAACGATAGAATTATGAGAGAAACTCTTACTCGCACGGTGAATGTATTAGCACCATATCTATACGGTGAAGTTGTTGTATCCAAGGTGATCTACAGTGATTTTTATATTATTTTTTTTGGTAGCATCAAATAGAGTGTTGTAACCTTGGATGAAATGAATTAAAGAGAAAGATTCACCCAATTAACCTACACTAGATATAACTACACCAGATACAAAAATTATTCACAAAACGAAATGATGTGTATTAAAAATGGTATGGAGTACAAGTCATTTGCAGCCGTGGGGTTTGAAAAAGATAAATGATAGAGAATTTTAAAAGCTAATTCTCGTAACTTAAAACTCACGCTATTGAGTTGAATGGACGAGACCTTAATGTTGATATATTTAGATGAATCAATCTTGACATAATACACACACACACATACAAATACGAGTTGAAAAAAGATGAATCATAGACAATTTTAAAAGCTAATTCTCATCACTTAAAACTCACGCGACTGTATTGAACGGATGAGACCTTACCATTGATATATTTAGAATATATATATATATATATATATATCTGTGTGTGTGTGTGTGTATAGAGTATCATTAAATGCTTTCATTTTTATGAACATCCCAGTGCCCTCTAAAACCTTTTGCATATCATATTATTCCATGAAGTACATGAGTACTTAAAAATTAATGATAAACATCCGAAACACACCAAAAGAAAGAAAGAAATGATATGAAACTGTTGCTTGCATGGCGAATCTACTTGCACCGTATGCCCAAGTTATTCTATTCAAGGAGATCAAATAGAGGGCCTTAAAAGAGCATCTCCATTCCAACTTCAAAACTTCAAGTTTGAAGATGGGAATGCAAAAACACAAGTCCAACCCATCTTTAAGTCATTTTCAAATTTGAAGTTATGAACTTCAAATTTAAAGGTAGAAAGAAACATTAATGGTCTTCAAATCACTATTCATATTCATGCACTATTCTTTTTAAAATAAAGATAAATTTCAAGACGATGGGTCAGAGACATCAAAATATGAAGACTGGCATGGCATGTGATTTATTATTTGTTTAAATAAAATATTAAGTATTAAAGAATGAATAGTAATTTAAAAATTAGTACGATTGGAATGAAAACAAGAGAACGATTGTTTTTAAATTTAGAAAAGATGCATGCCTAAATGAAGATGAACATAAAGGATGTGAGTTAGAGATTCTCTAACCTTGCATAGAATGAAATTAAAGTGAAAGATTCACCCAATTAACCTAAACTAAATATTAAAATTATTTACTGAAAGAAATTATTTCTGGCTGCCAACCATGATTCCTCTTACTAAGAGTTAGTATGGCACCACGTGGCATGGAAAAACAGGAAATCATAGCTAGTGAGAGTCCCGTTTGAAGAATTGCAGGGTGACTTGTAATTTTTTTTCTTTTTCTGACAATTGTCTCGCCAAATATGCTTTAAGCTAATTCCTGACTCTGTCACTAATCCAAGCCCCCATGCACCTATTTACGTATATGAGCATGGTATGCCCAACGTCTTAATGAGCTGGGGTACGCTTGGCCAGTGGGCTATCGTCCAAGGATCTGTTAACCGGGTTGGGCCATCCCTTTGGAAAGTCATCCAGTTTTTCACTTTTTGTAGAACCAAGGTAGCATTAGTTTGCAAAAAGTCTCTCTATACAGGGGTTACCTTTTGAAGATTTGATTTTTGGTCCCTCTTTTTTTATAATTTCTTTTTAAAAAGCAGGAGTTGCCCATTCAATTTTTTTTTTTTTTTTTTTATATATTTTTATTAAAAAAAACCTTTAAATTTTATTTTTGCCTCTTTAAAAAATATACATTGTAGATTCGCCACGAAGAGAAAGTTGCATGAATGTCGTCCAAATATGTACTCTTATTTCTGATTAAAACCAAAATCAACCTTGTAATTAGTCAGGCAAATTGTGCCAACCGGGGTGATTAGTTTATAAGTAGGCTCGGTACGACTCCTTTACAAACATGTCAAGTTTGATACAAAAGTACTATGGTATGATATAACTCATTGATACATTATGATTCAAATTCATGTCAAGTTGAGTGTGTTTGGACTATAATTTATTTTAAATTTAGTCGTTAGACTATGTCTATATCTTGCTTGGTTGTGCACATGTCATGTCGTACTTGAACCATGAATATGCTATGCTTAGTGTCACCATTTCAAGACTAATCAATGCATCGTGCCAACACTAATGGGCCCAAAGGACAAGCCCAACATGAAACAAGCTTTGTGTATAGCTTGGCATGGTACAACTTGTTCCATGTGGTGCCAACCTTTAAAAGTCATGTTTTTCTCATGCTTCACCTATTTACACTTCTACTTATAACTCAAGTTGTATCATTTTTTTTCCTATTCTATGATCTAAGCACTTTATTGATATGATAGTACCACTCATCTTAAGAAAAATTTGAAGCCAATTAATCTCAATTGTTTATCTAGACAAAGGCCAAACTCTAATTACAAGATTAAGTAGTTTAATGATATTTTATTTTTTAAATAAATGTATTGAATAAGATTCTTATAAACTCGAGTTTATATAAGACATAATATTTTATTTATTAATTATTTAAAAAAATAAAAATTAATTAATTAAGATGGATGAAAATTCAATACTTAAATTATCCAATAATTACACTGTCTTATATGGCTCAATCTTATACTATCATTATTAAAGTTTATGTTTAAAAAAATAAATAATTTTAAAAAATAATACAACTATAAACTCGAAGATATATATATATATATAATATATTATTTTAAATAAGAGATAACTTAAAAACTAACATTAAATTAATTAAAATCTATAAAAACTTAATTCATCAACCACCTGATTATTAAAATATTTTATTTTATATTCACTCGAGTTTTACGATGAAATTACTAAAGTCGAATTTACGGTTGCATTACCTAACTTTAAAAGCACTAGTAAGAAATAAACAATCTTGAAAAGACATCACAAAAGGTCTTATTTTGGAAAATAAGAATCGAAGTACATATTGAAAGACCAAAACGCCCAGAGTTAACGTCGCGCCACGTTAAAGACAACGTTGTCATTTGGACAAAAGATAGACGGTCATTTGGTCCGTCCAACAATAAAAGTTGATACAGTCGCACGTAAACAACAGCAGCAAAAAACACCCACTCAAGACACCGGACATTTTCTCAGCTCCAGACAGAGTCGAGAAAATAGTAGAGAAAATGGAGGAAAATAGGAACAGAGCCGAGGCTGCACGCTTACTCGGACTCGCCGAGAAGCTCTTGCTAGGAAAAGATCTTAACGGCTCCAGAGACTTTGCGGTTTTGGCACAAGAGACCGACCCTTTCTTGGATGGGTCCGATCAGATCGTGGCCGTCGTCGATGTGCTCCTCGCCGCGCAGAGGCGTGTCAACAACCAACACGACTGGTACTCGATTCTGCAGGTGGACCGCGGTACCGACGATATCGAGCTTATCAAGAAACAGTACCGTCGGCTGGCGATGCTGCTCCACCCCGACAAGAACAAGTTCGCCTTTGCTGATAGCGCGTTCAAGTTTGTGGCGGCTGCGTGGGCGGTGTTGTCAGATTTCGGTAAGAAATCTCTCTACGACAGCGAATTGAGTATGTTTTCGAGGGTCGATCTCGTGGCGTTGAAGAACCAGAGAGGTCACCAGACTCACCACCAGCAATTTCGACCACAGCAGGAGCAACAAGAGCAGCACCAGCAGAGATTTCCTGCGAGAGGGATCTGGCAAGCGGCGAATAGCGGTGCTAAAAAGGGGAACGACGAAGCGAGGTTATCCCGTTTCTGGACCGCGTGTCCGTACTGTTACAATTTGTTTGAGTACCCTAGGGTTTACGAGGGGTGTTGTTTGAAGTGTCAAAATTGTCGAAGGTCTTTTCACGCTGCGGAAATTCCGTCGTTGCCGCCTACGGTGCCGGGCAAGGAGGCGTATTATTGTTCTTGGGGAATCTTTCCGTTGGGGTTTGTGAATTCAGATTCGGATGGCGCAAAATACGCAGGGTTTCCCAATTGGGTGCCCGCAACTGCAGGGACAGCGGCAGGGGACGCTGGAGCAGCGGTGCCGGACAATGGCGGCGGCGGTAATGGGTTTGTGGATGTTTCGGAAAGAAATGTTAATACTGCACCGCCGGCCAGAAAGAGGGGCAGACCTAGGAAGAATGCGCAGGTTTTATAGGGTTTTTGTCGCATTCATTAGAATGTGTTACATAATTGGTCTTCAATCTGTGGAAATGCTGCAAAAAAAAAGTTTTTAAAAAGATGCAAGAGGTGAAGATGGCGCAGAGTTGAAGACTCAATGGTGAAGATTGATAATGAAATAGAATGCAGCAGTTGGGCTGAGCAATGAGACAATGTCTTTTGTTGGATTGAGGTTGAAGCTGCTCCCTCAGCTAGGGAAGTTCGTAGGTAATGTTTTTGTTTGTGGAATTTTAGATTGTTTTTTGCTTTTTCTTTTTGTTTTGTGTTACTCAAAACTGACTGCCTATGTAACTTATGGTATGCACCAATATCAACCCATGTAACTTATGGTATGCAACAATGTGATATTGGCAAGTTTAAGGCTATTGATTCAAGCTATGCTTTGTTTTGAATTGGTTGTACTTTCTTTGGAACCATGATTCATTGTTTTCATTCTTCCAAAGAAATATGAACCCTGATTAATTGATTAAAGGCTAGTTTGGCGGGGCGGGGAAAGGGGATATCGCCAGCCGCCGCCCCTCAACGGAGCTCTGAGGAGCGTAAGGTGGGGACCCGCAGCTTCCACCGGCGATTTTGGCTCCTACACGTGGCCAAACATACACTAAACAAATAAGGACCATTATTAATTGAATCAATCTATTTTATTATGGACCCTGATAACCATTTTAAAATACACACATGTATATATGTATGTATGTATGGACCTTGATAAGTAGGTTTATTGAGTCACTATTGTTTTTTTACTCAATATTGCATTATCTATGACTCAATTTATGCTTTGTTTTGAATTTGTTGTACTTTCTGTGGAACCACGATTCATTGTTTTCATGCTTCCAAATAAATATGAACCCTGATTGATTGATTCAACAAATAAGGACCATTATTAAATGATTCAAGCTATCTTATTATGGACCCTGATAACCATTTCAAAATTTACATACACACACATGTATGTATGGACCTTCAGTATGTTAAGGTTCATTGAGTCTAATATATATCATGTTTTTGTTATCCAATATTGCATTTTCTAGTACTTTTATTTATTTCTTCAAATTAGATGCAATTTCATCGATTGAAAATTCAGTTTAGTCTATTATTGTTAAACAGCTGAATTGCATAATGTGAACTAAAGATGGTAGAGTAATCCTATGTTATGGCAACTGATCTGTGTATTCATTCTTTGTAACGCAGTATATCAAGTGTTCTTCTCTAGCATTGATTGTAGTTTCCATGGGCGACTTCTTGATTTTATGAAGTTCATATGGCTCTGAATATTTAGTAGAACCATTAAAATGTGAAGCTCTATTTTATTTTATGCCATAAATGTTAGGAGTCTGTATTATCATTAGCACCGTTCCATTACTTGTTTCAATTTTATTATTATTCTGTTTGTAACCTTGATTGGAAAGCCACAGTTTCTGATGATCTTCTGCAGTACACTGATCTCTATACCATACTTACTTGGTTGCATTTGCTTTCTCTGTCAAATTTCTTCTTATTAACTGTTGTGGATTGCAACCCCGGAAAGATACATAACCAGATACTGGATTTTGTTTCCTATGTTCATTCTGCTACTTATCTGATTAGGTTAGGTGTTTACTTTGCTTGTCAATCTTGTTCTGCATAAACAGCTTCTTGAGCCCTGGTTGTTTGCCGGTTTAGGAGTGGGATTAGATTATTTAATCCAAAAGGACCCTTGCAATCCTATGTTTGTTTATTAATTCAGGTTGTACACTAATGGTCCTGTGAATTATATTATGACCTTAATAAGAGATTAATTAGTGGGAACAGGGGGTCAGGATTGATACTCCCTTCACTATAGTGGAGGTGGATCCAATCCACCCTTATCCGTAGGTGGCAAACAAACAGGAGCTGTACTAATGTAGCTTGTTGATGGTCATGACCTACTCAATTCTGTTTATTTATGAACATAACTAGCTGCTCAAAACGCTTCTGTGCTGATTAACCAAATAATTTTTTTTGACTTGCTGGTTCCCAGAAAATTGTCCTCCTAATCTCCTTTACAATCTCTGGTTCTCAGCCTAAGTAGTTCAAAAGGCCTTTTGATTTGTATGCATCAATTATGGCCATTATGGCATAAACAATTTTCTTGGCAGATGATTCTGACTTCTGTGGTGCCAGGTTTTAATTAAAATAGCATCTACACTACATATAAAACATGTACAGTATGACTAAACATGTTAGCAGCTACTAAGGGTCATTCATTGAAATAAAACAGATTTATAAAACAGTGACTGATATAAAAATGAAAGCTTGCAGAAAGTGGTGGGTCTCAATTGTTTAGGTAGTGAAAGAAAGAAATAGGATGAAGTAGATGGTGATTGTGTGACCTGGTGGAGATTGGTGTGGTGATGGTGGTGCAATGTTGGAGCTGGAGCGCTTACTGGCAACAGTTGGTGCCGATGTAGTTGTGGCAGTGGAGGCTTTGCAGTTTCAATGGTGGCAGTGAGGGCAACGATGGTGTCAGTCTTAGGTTGTAAGTGGTGGTGGTGAAGATAATTTAAAGGAAAACAAAAATCATCAACCACATACCAATTACAATTCGAATCCTAGAATCCTAGTTGATACCTGCACCAAAATTTCAATGACAATTGCATGCATGGTTTTGATCATTATGATATTTTTACCATATTTTCATTCACGTGCTAAAGAGAAAAGATGAACCATATTGATCAGCAAGTATATAACCCACACTACATGCCAGACCCAAAAAAAACAAAAACATCAAAAGACTATGTAACTAAACTTTTTAAATAGGAGTTTCATTAACTCATTAAGACACTCAATGTTGGATAAAATTCAAGTAAAAAGTAAAGTAGAAGGTAGAAAGATATAGCAAGAGAATTTGAGAGCTTAAGGCACTCACTTTGGGACCTTCTAAGACAAATATTATTCCAATTGGGCTCTTGCTGTATCTACACAAACATTTCGAGTGCCCACATAGGTACAATGAGGCATTCTTCAGTGGGATTAGATCACCATGTCCAGTAATAATCTATCATGTGTGTTATGACCTGTTTAAAAAGATGGGTTACACCACACATAGTGTGGCATAATTGAAGGGCACGGTGATAGGCAATTCCATTCAAGATTTTTCCTAGTAAAAGCATCAAGTTGAAAAACACCGTAGACAACAACATAATTATCAAGAATTTTTTTTTTTGAAAAGAATAATATTATGTTCATCATATGTGTTTACCAGAAGCATTTATATAGATGAGTTAACAGTATTGTATTGGTTTCATTTGGTTTTATACAATACTACTGGGATGGAATCAATTTAACATTACCAATTTTTTTGCGTAAACTCTTTTTTAGTAAAATTTTTGGAAAAGTCATATACATATAAGGAACACCTATTGATTATTGAAGGGATAAAACTACTCTTATTTGAAAATTTATCAAAAAATTTTACTATGTTGATTTGGCAGTGATGTATTGATTCAATATCATATCATGATGTGACATGAAATTAATGAAACTCTATCACCTTATTTGTGCAAATACTGTTGGTAAAGTTATTTTTGTTAGCATAGCATTATTCTTATTGAAGTTTTAAGAAAGCTTAATAATTAATAAATTTTTTATTTCTTATGTTTATTAATTATAAGAATTTTTCCTCTCTTTTTTTGTGAACATTATACCAATCTCTCTCACACTCTATCTCTAATATCATCCGGAACAATTCAACATAACTCTTCAAAATATTTATGCAGGCACACTATTCTACTCTTCTAAGAACAAGTCTTTTTAGCTAACCAATCACTATTAGATTAGTTTCATGGTAAATATGCCTAAATGAGAGTTTTACACTGTTATCTTTAATAATGTTAACATGGTCTACAGTCTGTCACATTATTATGAATCCTTCATAAATCATGTTGTTAGCTTAACAAAGTATTAATAATAGCTATAAGATTACAGTAAATATTAAAATATTTTAAAAAAATTATACTTATCTCTCTTAAAATTTTTGAAATGATAATAATATATTTTTCTTTTATTAACAAACTATAAGAACTTTCCTTTTAACCTTATTTTTTTTTAATGATAAAAGTATTCTTTTTATATATTTATAATTTATAATTTTGACAATTTTTTAAATTTTTTTAAAAATAATTTTTTAAATTTTTATAAAAAAATAAATTTAAGATAAATAATTTATATTACCACGTGACTGATTAGAGGTTTCAGGAAGATTCCGCTTAGGTTGCATCTATAGAAGCCAACTCGCCCAAATCTTTTTGATATGGCAACTGTAATGCTGAAGCCCATTAAATTCCCCCAACAACATTACCACGAGTATTGCTAACTTGCGCAGGTAAAGAGGGGTAAAGCTATCGTGCGCCCCTGTCCCCTGCCCCGAGCTCAAAACTGACCACCCCTACCGCGGAATGCTTGAATTTCCTCTTCAGGCGACGCAGTAAAATTACATTCCTTCATTTTCTACTATTGTTCCGCTTGAGCACAGTAATCCAAGGGAATTGAGATTTACGGTCATCTTCCCCACTGTCGTGATGCATCTCGTTCAAGCGTCGAGCCTCTTCCTCTTGTTCTTGCTGAATCTGTTTAAGTTTTTCCCGAGCCGCTGCTGTTTCTGACGGCGACAACTCGGAGCTTCAGCAACCTTGTGCCCAGGCTTTGCAGAACAAGAGCACGGTGAAATAAGCCCTTATAGAGGCATAAAAGCCTTTTAGACCCAACATCTTGTTCAACCACTAACTCATGAATGCAGTCCAAGAATCTATCTTTATGAAGGACCTAATAGGAGCAACAAGTTCTTTGAAAATGTCTCCGGCCCAATATTCAAGCTGCAATTTGGGAATCTTAACCTATGTCAAAGCTTTAGAGAGTTTGGCCGTGTATACATCAAATTCCGATTTCCACTCTTGGATTACAAAGTATTTTCCCATTATCTTCCATGGACCATTATATCTAACATTGAAGAAATCAGAGTCATTATCAAAAGAGATAGTATGGAATTCATTACCCATTGGAGAGAAGTCAATCCTGCCATTAATAAGGAATCAAAGATTCCAAGTCCTCGTTTCTAACGGAATTGGTTGATCCCAAACCTTACCAATCAGGGTACTGGCCTGAAGCAGGTGTTGTAAGATTCAAACCTTTGCTTAACGAACCACAACATAACTCGTGTCTTGCTCTATGTCTTTACTCTTTAGTAGATGCTAGGGCAGCTTGGATAGTCTCTACCTTATCCTTGTCTTTGTTCTTGGCTCCCGCTTTCTTCTTTTTCTCCCCACGCACCTTGGGTTCCTTTGACTCCTTTGGTTTCTTAGTAGAGTCTTCGTTCCCATCTTTGATGCTTATGGATGCCATGCCACGACAGAAAAAAAATAACATTCATACAAATATATAATAGAGAGCATTGACATATACATATTCAATTTAACTCAATAAAATTTTAACCCAACTACATAAATTCTATCTTTCTATTATGCCCCTTAAAAGATATGTAAATATATATAACTAATATTCATACAATAGAGGATATAATGTACATGTAATATAGGAAGAATTGTGTTAATGTATTATTTTCAAGTTAACAAGTGGTGTCAAGTTTCACGAATTGTATCCAAACCAAACAAATTACAAGTGTCATATGATGAACGTGTTTAATTTATTTTTTTGGATTAAAAATCAATTGTCTTATAAGATTTTTAATGTGTTGAATAATGTTAAATGGGTTGACATTATTGTAATTTCAACACAACAGTTTATTAATCGTGTTAACTGTGTTAACTCGTATATGATACAGATCTATTTATACTCAATTGAAGCTTGTTAATTTTCTATTATGATATTGTGTCACAAATTAATACCTCTAACAAGAATGACATAACCAACAAAAAGTTAAAATGGAACTCTAACTTCGGTGTAAAATACGAAAAATTTATAGAGAGTTATTTGTCAAATAATTTACAAAATCTTAGAGTCTAATATTGCTATAATCATTTTTTACCTTAATTTTATATGAATTTTTGAGAGACAAAGAAAGGGTTTAATTTTTAGGTACTCAGAATATGAATTTTATTTTCTTGATCTGTGATTCAATCTTATTAAAATCTGATAAGAATATTTGTTAAACAAATTGCGTATGCATTTACATGATTTGATCTGTTAAAATTCCGATCCGATATATAATATATAATATAAGTAATATAATATATAATACACACGCGTATAATAATCTTTTTTTTTAAAAGTTACATAACTTTATAGCTGAATTTTATAAAATATACACAATAAATTTACAAGATTGGATACTTTATAGTATTTGAGCATGTTTGTTGTATTTTATTATCAAATTAGATATAATAATCAATAGTTAACAAATTTAGATTTGGATCAATTAATAAATAATCCGTCTATTATCGAATCAAATATTTTATTTATTGAATTAAATTCGAATCACCTCATGATCCGGTCTAATTCCAATTCGTTTATCTGGCCTATTTTATGACTTTATTTATTAGGTAAATTACACTAATTTTTTTTAAGATTTTTAACAATTATACTGACATCGCTTGAAGTTTCTGAAATTATACTAATCCCTTTTATTTTTTCTTACAAATTAAAATTAATATTCTTTAGCATTTTTTTTCTTCAAAATGACGAAACTGTCTTCTATGTTTTTTTATATATATTTTTTCAATTTTGACCTATTTTTTGATTTTCAAATAAATATCAATTAAAACTTTAAATTTATTTTTATATAAAAAAAGTTATTTATCTTAAATTTATTTTTATATAAAATAAAAAAATTCTTTAAAAAAGATTAGAAAAAATTGGTCAAAAAATACAAAAAATTAATATAAAAAGACAATTTGATCGTTTTTTAAAAAAAATTGATTAAAGAATGGTAATTATAATTTATTAAAAAAATAGAAGAAATTAATATAACTTTAAAATTTTTTAAAAAAATTAGTGTAATTATCAAAAAAATTTCAATGAAAAAGAGTGATTTATCCTTTTTTTGGGCTCAGGGAAGGAATATAAAAGAGAGGATTGTACACTTCGGCTCATGTTAGATTAAACTAATGATATATGCGCATACGGTCTACGATAGCATTATCGTCAACTAAATGCGCTTCGCTCAGAGGTGCCAGCGTATTCAGAAATCGGACGAAAGAGAACTGAAAAAGTGGGAGACGAAAAGCCCAAAGGTGACAACATTTTATGGAGAAAAAAAATCGAATTAAATAAAAAAAAAATAAAAATAAATCTTCTACCTCGCTTTTTTAAGAACCAAAACGCTTCTCTTTCTCTCTCTAGATTGTTTATTGTTTATTTGATTTGAAGTTTAGAGAGAGAAAGAGACGAAGTCTGAGTGGAGTTCTCCCTCTCAAGTTGAGAGCCGTCTCTTCTGCTTCTGCATGTGAGTATCCTTACCACTACTGTTGTTCTTTAGATTTGAGATTGATTTCGGTGGAGTTCATATGTACCATTGAGTTGGTTTTCTGATTGATTTTCAGGACTTTTGGCTTTGAATGAGCTCATTTTTGTGTGCTTTTCTAGTTCGGTTTCTTATGTTTGTTTGATGGTCTGTAGAGAAGAAAGAGTAAAGGACATTTGGTTGTCACTTCCGAATAATTGATCTCAATCGAATGTATTATAGCTAGTTATGCAGGTGCCATTTCCAAACATTAGGGCAAAAATTTTGTGTATCTGTGCGCCCGCCCGCGCGCACGAACTAGCTTGTTATAGGTTTAACCCCAAATGTGGTTTTGTAATCTCGGTGCATGTGCAGTCTGTCCCTGTTTTGAGCATTATTTATGTTGCTATTTTAATGGATCAATGTTACATAAGACACTACTAATCGATATGTAGCATGACAGGATTCATGTAGCTGACCTCAAATAATTGGGGGCGAAGCTTACTTGAGTTGAAATGAGGTAGCTCTGAGGTCTTTAGAATGCGCTTTAGGAGTAAACATTAATTAGTGTCTCAAAATTAGAGGGAAATGACATTAGGATACGGGTGTTCTGAGTTGCGCTTTTCATGGGGTGATTATTGATTTTGAGGCTTGATAGTCTGTCTCTTAATGTGAAATGGGGCTAATATTTATAATGCAATGGAATGTATATAAAGAGAATTATCCATTTTAGGAATTCAACATTCAGTGAGCGAGCTTAGCAGCTCAGATAAATTAATTATATACTGAGCTCGAGAGGCATAAATGACTTTTTTGTTCTGTTCTATGAAGTACACTGATCTGTGAATCTGAGTCCCACTTATGTTAAGTCAATGTCTGTGGAAGGTAAAAGTTGCAAGTTTCTTCTTTGTGTGAATGCATACTTATAATGTAGTTCAGTTGTATTTGATACGTCACAAGAGTTGTTGGTTTATCCAATAATCTTGACAATGAACAATGGACTTTATTATCTACTCAATGGCTAGCAATACTTAGAAGCAATTCACCAGAATAGAAAATAAAGCAAAATTTCTAGGTGGAAGTGTGGAACAGATAACTGGTTGGCCCTCAAATGGACCTATAAAATAGTCTTATATTTTTTTTACCTAATATTCAACGCTGCAAACCAGACGACCTAGGGCTAGGGACACAATTCTAGTGCTCATTTCATTGACTTGGGAGTGATGCATGATTTATGTTTTGACGTACTTGATCGACAGGGTAGAGCATTCAAGGTGCAAAGATAAGCTATGGAAGGTAAATGCCTTGTGAATAATGGAAGTAATACTGACAAGGAAGGTGGGGATGCACCCGAAACTACTCAATTAAGTGGGGAGGTCATCTTAGGGGATATAATATGGGTTAGGCTCTCTGGCTCCTCATGGTGGCCTGCACAGGTACGTTGAGTGCCACGTTTGCAGCATTTATGTGGAATTCATGATTTCAGGCTTACTAAATTTGTCTTTATTACACAATAATAGTATTTGGTAATACTGTTCCCTGAAAAAACAATTTTTGTTTGTTTATTTATTTATTTGGTAGGTTGTTGATGAGCACACACTGAGTGGTAGAAATAAACCCAGTAATAGATCTGCGGGTGGAGTTCTTGTTCGACTCTATGGAAGCTATAAATAGTCGGTGGTTTTATCCCTACTTGGCTGTTTGTGTTTTTCACTGGTTTGTACATTCATAAATAGTAACTATTGTGTTATTCCTGCAGCAAGTGTGTGGATCCTATGAAATGTCGCTCAGAGTTTGAGAATGTAAATTTCAATATATTACTTCATCACTCTAAAGATGTTAACTTTCCTTGTTAAGTACAAATAATTGGACATTTTACTTTTCTCAGCTCTTCAAGTTTTTTCCCTTTACTTTGTGTATAATCAAGCTGTATTTGAATTTCAGATACTCAAGCAACACAATGGTAGCTGTAGAGAAATTTTTATGAAAGCTCTGGAGCAGGTAACCCTTTTGTCCCTCTCGGGTTACCTTAAAGAAGGTTATTAGACCAGCGAGTTTTCATCTCTTAGGAAGCCAGTGATCCAGGATGCTTGTAAATGATGGTTTCTTCAATAATTGGATATGGTGTAGGATCTTTCTTCCCTCAAATCTGGTAGATCAAAGAGGAAAGGATCCAAATCAGAAGGTCAGACAATTTTCTCATGGGGTCATGCTCTTTACAATAACTTTTTTTGTGCCCCTCTTATTGCTTTGCACTACATATGGATAATGTGTCAGTCAAGCGTGTCCTAGGTTTTGATTCTATCATAGGTTTTATACAGTAACTCTCCCCATTAGCTGATGGTATGGCTTCCGATTTTGATGTCAGTGGATATATTAGAGTTCTTAAATACAGATATATCAATTGTTATTTTGATGGCATTGTTGATATGTGATGAATTTTTTTTATATCAGTTAACCATTTAAGCTACAACTTTTTCCAATATTTTTAGCACTCTAATTCTCTTAATTATTCAAACCAGAAATTAGATATCATCATAGTTACATTACACTTTCAAAAAGAACTTTATAACTCAGCTCAGAAGTTACCAAGATCTTTCAGCAACAAAACAGAGGGACTGGATAACAGAATAGCAGTTTAAATTTGTCCAAGCATGCTAATGTTCAACACACACACATTTAATATTAAATTAACAATATTGAGTTTTTTTGTCTAAAAAAAAGGCAATTAAGTATTATTGTATCCAAATTGAAAAATTTTGAAAAACTTTCTCATTAAAAAATGCACAAAATTAGAAAATACTTAAAAGTGATGATGGCCAGAACATTTGATTCCTTATTTTTGAAATCTTAGTTGTTATTTTTCTTGCCGAATCGTTCAATAATTTTTTTTTTTTTTTTATCGATATTCAATAATTTTTTTTTTTCTAATTCCGACCAAACATGAATAGATTTTAGAGCATTTTTTTTTATTCAACACTGGTAATTAAATATAGGAAACCTGTTTTCTCACCATTCTTTGTACAAGAAAGTTATAAACCTTGTTATTTGTAAATTCCGTGGGAAACCACCTCTCTTCTTCTTTCACTCTATGTTCAAATCATTCCTCTTTTATCTTTGGGGTGTATTCGTTCACTTGAAAAAAAAGAAGAGAAAAACACATTTCAAATAGACCAACTTCCATAGTTATCAGAATCGAACTAGACAATGAACCGGTGAAGGGACCTGTTCATGGTTCACTGGTTTAGCCAGTGATTCAACCGGTTTTATAATTAATATATTTAAAAATATATTATATTAGGTAATTATTGTTTTACTTGAAAATATATATTATATTTTGTATAAAAATTACCAAAATAAAGCATTGACCAAGTTTTGAAGGAGTTAGTTTCCACACTATCGATTTGTGTTCAACTCTCCATCCCAGCATTTTTAGCTCACAATAAAATGCACCGACTGATGGTTTAGTTCTCGATACAGTGATAAATGCCAAAGTAACTGACGGTTTAGTTCTCAATATTAATCTGGCGGAATAGTTCTCAATACAGTAGTTGGCAAATGCATTACATGGTCCAAATAAAAAACCAAACTGGCCGGAGGTCCGGTTCCCTGTTGAACCAGCAAGGCCGGTCCGGTTCTAATAACTATGCCACCTTTGTTAGAAGGGAGAAAAGATTTCTTTGGTTGTGAGGAGTCGCAATCATAGAAGTAACATATTAGAATAATATCACAACACCTCGAAGTTTGGGGATGGTCATTGCCACCCTCAACCCCCCTAGAATACATTGCACCTGATATGCTTGGTTGTATTGGAACTGATCAATATGGCAACCTCTACCTATACCTGCAGCATACAATCATCAAAGGATCCTTTGACACTCATGCTTCACATTGAAGTTTTGTAGTTGAATGCACTTTTTATGGATGTTAAACCTTGCTTGTCATGCATGTTTTCTAGTTCTCGCGTTGTGCACTTGTGATTCATGCATTGGTCATTAGTAATATCTTAAGTTGCAGATGAAATATGAAACGTTGAAAGGTGCTCCTAAGACATTAAAGTCCCACATTGTCTCAAAGCGAGGCAACAAAAAAGTGCTAGCCTAAGTGAAATAAGGCATTAACTTATAAAAATAATCAAAAAAATATATTACACATTAAAAATTAATTCATTCTAAATTAAATAGTACCTTATAGTTACAAAAATTAGCAGGTAATAGTAAAAAGTTCAATTTTTGGTCCTTTCTTCATATTGAATAATCAAAGTTTTGTTATCTATGTAAGTCTTGCCTAATAATGTAGAAGATGTGATGGGGCCAATCGTATAGACCTCTAAAATGATATTAATTAGGTTGTATAATATAAAAATTAGGGTTAGAATTAGAGAATAGGAAGAAAGTAAAAAAGAGAGAGAGAGAGAGAGATTAAGCAAAGCTTAGTTGTTAAATCACCAACCCACCTAAAAGTTAAGGTATTAGAGAAGGTGTAATTTTAATATTATGTCATCTAATACGTCCCCTCACGTGTGATGAGATTGAGCCAACACATGCATCACTTCTTACAGTCCTTACGCCTTGTATATTAATATTAACACAAGATAAAATTACAATAGTACCCTTATGGTGAAAAGACAATTATAGGGAGAAAAGGAAAAAAATTAATAATCAACAATACTCAAGGGTGAGACCTAAGTTGGGAAAACTTTACATATAGGTGGTCAATCTAATTGATAGAGGGAAGAGGTTTTATTGTAGGTAGGCCCAAATTTTGTGAAGAAAGATAACAATTTGCGGGTTATAATGCAATGATGCCAACCCCTATTTGTAACTTTTAACCTAATGAAAGTGTTATTTTCTCAAAACTTTGTATTTTTTTTGCAACAACTCAAATAATTTAAATGTTTATTAGACCAATTTTATGCTATTGTTTAATGACAATACTTGTGTTAATATAATAAATTGGATAATAATACTTTTAGACTACAATTATGTTCTTGCCTCTTACAAAATTGTTTAATAAATATATAAAATAGTAAAATACTTTACAATTAAAATGTCTATTGTGTAGTCACCTCACCTTGCCTAAGGCGATTGTCTCCTTAAGGCGCTAAGATTGAAAATCTTCGTGCTCGATCAGGAACTCGTATTTGACAACACTGATATGAAACTAGTGATGAAATTTAAAAAAATAAAATAAAATACAGTTTTAGATATTTATTAAGTTGGTTTGATCCTTCAGGCTTATGGTTCAAGTTATCATGAAAAATTAGCATCTTGCTTTACTAAAGCTTGTAATCTACTTAAAAGTTCTGTCATTTTTATTATTTAGGGATATTAATATTTGGTCAAATATTATTTCAGTGGCAGAGAAAGTCAGAGTTGATGTTTCGCAAGAAAAAAGGTCAAAGAAAAATCTAATCAAGAAAATCCAGGATACAGAATCCCCAACTGCTGTAAGTTTGGTTCTGAATTTTAAGTTCCTATGCTCCATTAAATTCTTATGTTTGCTCTCTATTACTAATTATGAAGACATAAGAACTTGTTTTGACTCAAATAGCCAAAAATCTGTGAGTACGCAGCCTTTTTGTCCCATTTCTTCATGAATCTTGTGCTTGCTTCTATTATTTATTGATCTATAAAATTGAAGCTTGCATTTTCTTTATAAAATAAACTTGGTATCAGGTAAGGAAATCTCCTAGACGACTGCTGTCAGAAAGTACCGAGGAAGCAATAAACAAAAAAGGAAGGGAAGATGGAGTGCAGAAGAAACTCAAATCAAATCACCCAAGCTCTGTGAGTTCACTTCTTTTTTGTTTCCATTTCGTCATCAATCTTGTGCTTTCTTCCATATATTGATCTCAAACTTTGTAGCAGGCAAGGATCTCACCAGAAAGCATGTCAGCGGAAGTAAAGAATGGCAATTTACTTTCAAAGAACACCAAGGAGAAAGCAAGAAGCAAAGCCACTAATCAAGATGGGGTGCAGAGAGAACTGACACCAGATAACCCAAGCACTAAGGGTCCTGAATCTGTGCGTTCCCTTAAATCTTTTAGTCCGTTTCTGTTTCTAGCTTGCAGTTTCATCCATAAATTGATCAATAAGTTTGAAATGCTGCTTTCAGGCAGCAACTCCGCCTGGAAAATCTCAAGAACTGAGTGCACGAAGAACGAAAGTTATGCAAAATCTTGGTTTGATTGCTCCTTCTGGGTCTCCATTCAACCGAAACGGACACATTTATCCAAAGCCAGTCTCTTCATAATTAACAGCCAGAAGTTCTTTTCACCCAATGTCATTCGAGGGACTTGTCATTTTCGTGCAAGGTAAATGTCCTTGTGCCTTGTTGAATCATTCATTGGTCAAGCCAGATTTTGTTATGAGGCTAGTTGCACTTCAAAACCTTGCCTATTTTTCTTCTTCAATTCAGGCATTTGATGCAAGTTTTTGCATTGGTGATGCAATGGACTTGTGCTAAAGGGCTTTCATATATTGGCTTGTAAACTAAGTGGTAGATTTTTTTTTTTTGTCAAATCCTGTCAAAGAGAGCATCTCAGGTCAAGATGGATGATTCAGAAATTTAAGTTCTCTCTCTATCTCTCTAAATGACTGAAGAACATGTCTCAGACTGTTCTTCAGTTAATGTTAAAGGTCTAGGTTTTGGTAAAGTCCCTTGGTAGTCCTATGAGGGACTTGGGGTTGGGGGCTATACCCTCCTCCAGTTTCTTTTTTTCAAAAAAATGAATTCACATGTAAAATCTTGACCCATTTGAAAATTTTCCAATCCCAATCCCAATCCAGTTATAATCTATCAATCTCTTCTCTTTTGTCAAATCTCAATCTATTCTCTTTTCATTTTGAACCAATCCCAATCACAATCCCAAATCTCAACCTTAAACTATTTTTGGTCTACGGTTGTTATATATTATATATTGACTCAATTAGCCCTCTCCATTATAAATTCCTTGCGCTGTCCTAAATAGCAGTCTTGTTACTTTTGTATCTCCAAAAAGTCAATCATCTTGTTTAAATAGCATGATATTATAGTAGGTTGGGTTTTTGGATTCAGTTTATGTAAGAACTTCTCGGCAATAAGCTTCACTTCCTAGAAAAGAAAGTTGTTGTACAGTTGAAAAAGACATGTCGCTAGACACAAGGATAACCCTCTTAGGATTTGCTTTTGAGACCTATGGAAATCTTGTGGAGGTTGTATCTTTGTCTGTTTAACCATTCGTGCATTTCATCCAAGTGAATAAAATAAGAGCGTGAAATATATGGACGGTTGAACATGTGAAGTTTTGACCATTGCGACATTCCACAGCATTGCTCTTTGCTTTTACATGTTCCATTCCACCCATTAACTTGAATTGAAAATGAAACAGAACAAGTTCCTCCTTGGTTTGGTTTGGATTTTGTGTGATGAGATAAATGTCCTTTTAAATAGAGGAATGCCACATGTATGTGTATGTGCATGTAGAGAGAGAGAGAGAGAGAGAGAGAGAGAGAGGATCAACATATCCTTGGTGAAACTTATATTTTTGACCATTTTGGATGCCTTTATCCTAGTTAAGGCCACGTTTTTCGACTTTTTATGTTGGAAGGAAGAAATAAAATACTTAACTCAAAATTAATCTTTTGAATGCAATACGTTGAAATCAACTTATACAATATGGTTCATAGTTTTAAAGTTAAAATTAGCTTATTTAATAAGTTATTTCTAAGTACTTGTTTGGTTAATGTGATGAAAAGTAATGTAATATTATTAAATTTTCTTCCTCTCTTTTTCGTTCTCTTTCTTTTTATTTTGTCCTTTTGATATTTTATTTTGTCATTTTTTTCCTTTTACGTTTATAATAACATTTCAATAATTTTCACTAAACAATTTGCTTATTTTTATCAACAGCTTATATTTGTTAATTGTTTTTAAAAACTTTTACGTAATTCAACCATTTATACATCAAAAATCAAGAAGTCATTGCTAGGTACGAGTTAATAACATGTGCCTTAATAAAATAAAGTCTTGATATAGAAAAAAAAAAATCCAGTAATAAAGTAACATAATAAAACTTAGTTTTTAATATGTGGTATATATAATTTCTAACATGTGGTATATATAAATACATGAAATTAGAACAGTAATATGACATTATTTATGTTAAATAAATGATTATGAAATTTATTTGTATTATTTTATCACTTGACTTTTTTTTTTTTTCTTTTTGTTGTGCCATCAATAAATGTAAATTTAAAAAGGTTTTGAAAAAAAATAATAATAAAAGGGACAAACTCCAACCTAAAAAGCAATAATAAAAAAATAAATAAAAAGACTTGTTTTGATGTACTTGCTTGGCTTAGGCAGATTTTAGGACAATGTTGAAATACCTTTTGCCTCTAAAATATCCCACATTTTGCTGGTTAACTCAAGCCTTTGTCTCTTTTCTTTTTCCATTTCCATTTCTTTTCTCTGTTTCAATCTCACTTTAAATTTTGAAAAATGCAAAGAAAAGTGACAGATGTCAATTCATGAATTGGTCCTACTCCCATTCTGACTGTACGGAGTGGAATAAAAAGGACACCACACCAGACCAAGAATCAAGTCTTCCATGCTTTCTTGGAAGCCAAACAGACTGACATTTCTGGACAAAGCATTTCACTCCTCAGTACCTCCACTGCAGGGCTCTCAAAGGAAGAACATTTATTTTCCGAGGTACACAATGGGAGGATGAATAAATTATGGTATCTCTTGAATTTTTGTAATTATAAAAATTTCTTTTCATATTTCTGAAATAATCCTCTCATTTTATTTTTATTGAAAAATTATAAATAATCTCTTCATATTATGAGCAGTTTAAATTTTTTTAAAAAATAATAAAAATGTATTTTTCATGTTTTTCCTTTTTTGCATGTTTTTAAATTTGACCATTCTTTTTTTGTAATTTTTTTTTTGTTTTTGAAGTGAAAAGAGAAAAAGTTGTGCCTGTAGACATTATTAAGTTCTTCTATAATTATATTAAAAGCTTATTTTGCAAGACGGGAGAAGGAGATATTGCAGGTCACCCGTCTGCTATTTATCGAAGGAACTTTGAGGAGCGGGAGGCAAACTCACGGCTTTCACCGTGATTTTGGCCTTTCTACACGCATGGTCGATCATACACTTTTAGTACAAGGTAAAGCCAAACTTAGTTGCCGGACCCACCCGAGAGTAGGAGTGTTCCGGCCAATTATGAGCTGCCCTGTCTCCTTAAAATATATAACTTTTGTATGCATGATATAAGTGTTTTTAGACCATACAATAATATCTTCGGAAGCAGAGGAAAATGAAATGAGGTACGGATATGAGCAGCAAGAAGACTGCTTTCTTGGTAGAAACATGCCTATTGCAGTGTGTATATAAGCATCAATCTTTGGTGGCCCAAGAACTAGGAATTTCCCACCGCTTCCCCAACTGTTCTTATCTCATCTTTGCCAGTTTTCTGGGGGCAGGCACTGCCATCAGATGTTGATATTTCCTTGCTTCACCATTTATTTTTTGCACATTATTTCATTTCACTTTCACTATAAAACATTTATTTCAATTAAAATCTTCTTGTGTTTGGTAAAAATATTGAAAAGTGCAAGCATTACTCCAAGAGGTTGAATATTAGCGATGTGATTAGTTTACACAAATAACGTGTTCAATGTGTACACGCTAATCATATATGTTAGCAACTTGTACACACTAATTACTATGCAAATTACACAAAACCATAGTGCTTTTTTTACAACTTATATGCACTAATCATGTTGTGAAAGTTAAATTTTTATAAGTTTTGAAATAGATACTAAAAAACATTTTATTATAATAAAAACTTGAGAAATGTTAAGAACAACCGTGAGTCTTAAACTGACGAATTTAAATCCTCTTTACATTTTTCACTTGCATATTATTGTTGTGCTTAAAATCCATGAGCGCTCCATATTCTCAAGTTGACGGTGAAAAACATCCAAATCAAATAGGAAAATGTCATCCTTCTCAAATATATATTCGAAATTTTGAATTTTAATAATGTAACAGTGTACTAAATCATGTGATTAATGTATCACAGCGATACACCACATCATGTGAAATTCGAAAAGTATAGCATTTTTTTTTTGTCCCTGTCACAATCGTTTCACATGCTTGCACGTGGAGTAAAGTGACTCCAAGAATTCAGACATGTGATATAAATGATGTTATGTTGATGCTTTAATTAAAAATATAATCCATGTTTAATACATTTTTTTTAAATACCAAAAATACTTATAAACGAGTGAGTTAAAAATTAGATTATTATCAAATAAAAAAAAGTATAATTGTCAAATAATAATATCTATTTTCTTTTTCTTTTTTATGTTGAGAGTTTCTTTTGATTTTTCTTCCGAACTTTCAAATAAAGCGGAGATAATTACTGTTTTTTCTTTTCCCTCTCTTCTTTTTAAATTATTTTTTTTCTCTCTCTCTCTAAAACTTTTAAACATTCATTAAGTTTCAAGTATCCATTTTTCTATATGTTGTTCCTTCTTTAATTTAGACTGTCGACTTGGTTAATGTTTTCGATCAATGATGATTTTTCATGTACGTTAAAAGAATAATGTTAAATATTCTAAATTTTTATACCTAATTTTATAGTTCAAATGTGCCAATTGATTTTTTTTTTTTATTACTGAAAGCAGTAGAAAAAAACCAAAGAAACCAAAAAACCACCTCAAGACCCCCTCCCAAAGGGCGCTGCATCCTTGCACAGCAAGTGAGAAAAAGAGCTTGAATGCTCCTCAAGCCAATACTCCTCGTAAACATGGGACTGAGCATGAGCCACTGAGTTAGCCTCTCTACGAACATGAAAGAAAGAGACATGCTGAAAACCCACCAGCTCTAGCTTAAGGTCATCAATCAGCACACCCAAATCTGACAAATCAGAACCCGACGAAGCCATGTCTCTAGTATCAATTTCTTTGCCAAAAACTAAACCTTTTGTTGCAGTCATAATCTCAGCATGGAAAACAGAAAGTATCAATTGATTATTAACAAAATATTTATAATGTATTTAAATTATTATTAATTGTATAATATTATATCATTTGAGATGTATTAATTTTGTAAAAAATTAATTAATTCTTTTTATGTCTTTATAAATTTAACATGTTGCACGCATGATGTCTAATTCTTGATTAATATGAAAATTGCTCCGAATTACACAATAAAAAGTAATAATTCATGATATATGTATTTATACATATATTGACCTACGTATACTCACAAAATGTGAAATCTGTGTTCATGACCAGCGTATAAATTTCACATTATATGAATATATGTGCACAAACATATCTAAGTACCAAACATTTGTTATCCTGATTGTTCCATCTCTTTCTACTCTTTCTACCCTGCCAAGCAAAGATTTCGGTTTTTTCTCAGAGACGTATCGGCATATCGGATTCTCATATCCTCAGCTCACTTTAACGAACACTATTATTTATTGAGGTCTGAAAGACTCGATCCTTCCACGCGTATACACACACACACACACAGATATATATATATATATATAACATTGTTTTATTGCTTTCACACGGTGATTTCGCTTCTCTTGATGTGTCATTAATGGAGATATTGCTCCAATTCCTGATACTATTTACCTATTTTAACTCTCTCTCTCTCTCTCTCCAGCGGAGGTTAATTAGAAAAGAAAAATGTTACCCTTTCAGAACGACTGCTTGTTCCAGAGCATTGCGAATCGAAATGGTCTCGTGCTAGAACCGAATACGATGAAGACGACGAAAACAGGCAGTGAATATTGGAGTTCGAGTTCAGAATCAATGTCCAGAAGAAAAAAATCAGAAGCGGCATCAAAGAGACACGCCATACAAGAGCAGAAACGAAGGCAGCGAATCAACGAACACCTCACAACACTCCGCGAACTTCTCATCCCCAACATGAATTCTAAAGTGAGCCTCTCTCTCTCTCTCTCTTACACACACACAATGAGGTTGTTATCGTAATTTAGGACGATCGTTAAGGGTAGTATTGTAAATGTGAACAGACGGCGAAGGCATCGATACTGACAGAGACGGTCCGTCAGGTGAGGGAACTGAGGAAGAGAGCAGCTGAAGTGGCGGCGGCGCTACGGCGTGATGGGGATGAATGCGGTGGCTGCAGCGATGGATCTAGGTCGTTCTGGTTCCCCGGGGATGGTGATGAGGCGACTGTTAGTTACTGCGAGGATGGGAGCGAGGGTAGGGCGGCGAAAGCCACAGTGTGCTGCGAGGACAGGCCGGGTCTGAACCGGGAATTGACGGAAGCAATTCGATTTGTCGGGGCGACGGCGATCAGGGCGGAGATGGCGACGATCGGCGGGCGGACGAAGGCTGAGCTGGTGGTGCAGTGGCGGGAAGGCGGTGGAGAGGAGGGCGCTGGGTCGCTGAAAAGGGCCCTCAAGGCGGTGGTCGAGAATCGGGCTTTGGACTTCTCGGGTTTGGGCCACGTTATGTCTGTTAATACTGCTCCTGGGCTGGGCTATAAGACTTTGGTTAGTAAACGGGCTCGGAGCAGTAGTTCAATCCACAATGGAGTGTTTGATCATAATGGAATATAGTCTATGATATAATCAATTGATGATACATATAGCAATGTAAGTATATAATCGAGATTATATGGTAATGACTAACCGTATAGAGAGGTAATAATTTTATTTGATAATAATTAATTAATGAGAAAATCTGAAGAATATTTGAAACAAAATCAATATTACAATTACATGGAGATCTTTTATAATATTAGATTCTTTCAATTTCCCCAAAATTCGAGTCCCAGTGATGATGGGTGAGTTGGTTTGAAAGATTTTTCATAAATTTGAAAATTTCAAATTCAATTTATCACGCTTACGGTTTACAAAATTTTTTGACTATTTCATAGACAGAATGTGGATTAGTCTGACAAAATTAAGATATTATTTTCTTAAAAAAAAAAACTTTTATACGTAGTGCAATAGACTAAAAATAGATATAACTTTTTTCTTCTCTGCATGTTCTTTTACACTTAATAATTGCTTTCAAAATTGAACTTGTTTTATGATTTGCAATCATCTCTATGTTAAAGTTAAATTTTAGTAATGCTATAGTACAAAAAAAATTATATTTTAACATTTTTATTCCAATAGTAAAATATTATTTTTTTAATAGAATTATCATTTTTCTTTTTAATTGTAATTCTCAACCATTGAAAAAAAAGTACCATTAAATATGGACCACCGATATCTTGTAATCTGAAGCATTGGTGTGGATAGTAGCTGTCACGACCCAAAACCCACCCTATGCGGATTAGGGATCCATGACCCGGGTCTACGGCCCGTGGGCCGTTCCCCGTCCCAAAAGGATCTAAAATGCTGGGTAAAGTTTTAACAAAAGCATTTCTTAATCATCAAAATATCTGGTAGCACAGTTAGTTCACCATTTGATGCATGTCCAAAAATTATAAGTGTTAAATACAGATCCTTCAAAAACAAAACCAACAAACAGGACCGTGGTGACATGGGAGTATTAAGACCTGACAATATTCAACTTAATATAAACTCGCCAAAACAGCTACCAGTAACTAGCAGCGTCTAAATCCCTGGAGCGCCTGAGGGTTCCCCAAATTCTTGTTGTCCTGAAAAATTTAAGGGAGAAGGGGTGAGCTAATAGCCCAATAAGTAATTTCCTGGCTTTAATGTGGGTTCGGGTTTTTCCAATGAAATGATAGAACAAGGAATAACAGATAGCCCAGTGAACAATAATGAAGACGTAGCCAGTCACCAAAATGTGCAAAACATTGACCCGAGGGTCCAAAAGGCATATCCCACAATATAACACAAGAGTCAATAACAAGGTCAAATGAAATTGGGGTCTGGCCTATCATGATGGATTGCTGCCACAACGATACGTTAGCCAATCAAAGATATACCATGCTTGCAACAATATGATCATTTCACGGGATATAAAAATATGATCATACAATGGAAACAATAATAAGTCAATATCGAATTCAAATAACCCAGATATACGTGAATTACTCGGGGCCCGGCATACCCCACTAAAACGCACGCTCAGATCCGCCACAGTTCCTCGGGCTCTCTGAAAAGCGTTAGAGCTCTTTTCAATATAGGTCCCGTAGGACACAACAGACCCTAATGGGTCTTTTTCCCCACGCAATCTGTGAATGGATGGGTCATTGTGACTGAGCACAACCCCGAGTACACACCAAACATCATGACCAACAAAATCCCATACAAGATGTACAATCGTACCAAACATTTGATATCACAAACAACAAAACACGAAGTGTATGGAATCAGTAGAATGTATCTCAAGACTAGGTCATGGTACGATAGTGTAATAATATTCAAATATCAATGATCAATCTCAAAGTGATGTAAGCAAGCAAGTCAAATCCAAAATCAGGTAAACTGATATCTACAAGTCAATTGGCTCAAATCAAGTGCATCAGGTAGTAATGGAGTACAATTTGGCAGCATATGAACAATAACGTGACTGGCTGGGAATAACCCATATTAAAGCGTCAGAATTACTTACTTCAAAAATGATTCTCAGTAGTTCAACTAATTAAAGTCTCCTTCCCCTTCTCTTTTGACGTGCCTGTCAATTGAAAATAACTCAGTCTATAACTGTAATCGAACCATACTCGATATTCAAATTTGTTAATCTTGGCTATCGGTATCTCGATTACGAATCTAGATGTCGTCATTGTATCCGGAATGTTGAATAAAATAAGTTTAGGCTTTTACGGATCTTAAATCGGATTCCTGAATTGAAAAGGGCAAAACTGTCCTTTGGCATGTTACGGTCACTTTCTCCCCGGGACCTCTTTTCATAATTTCAACCTCACCGTTGAATTCAGTGGGTCCGAGATAGTTAAAATACTTATATGACTTAACTTATTTGGATACAGGGGTATTTTCGTCATTTTACGGGCCTTTATTTTTTGGGGCCTCATCTCACGTTGTAGACCTCACCATTGGACTCAGTAGGTCCAAGATAGTAGGAACTCATATATGACTTGTCTAATTTGGACACCGGGGTATTTCGGTCATTCTAGTATTTATGTCTTATATCCCGGGGTCTCGTCTCGTGAAATGGACCCCACTATTGAGTCCGGAAGGTCCGAGATAATAAGTTTTGACTATTCATTCGCCCCGTTCGGACTTCATTTGACTTATTTGTGACTCAGGGGTAAAATGGTAATTTTACTTATTTAATAAATTATTTAAATAATTTATTTTATTATTTTATTATTTTTCCAGGGGTGTTTTTGAAATAATTCTCCAAAGTCTGGGTCAGATTTGGAATATGGTGAACAGTTGGGGTCAAACCACAATTATCATAAGTTTTGGTTTATTTATTTTTAATTAAAACATTGGACCAAAGGGTTCACTTAACAAAACCCTAGACCGGACCGGTTATGCACTGAACCAACCGGTTCAGTCCTCTCCAGAGAACCGGTTTAATGGGTCATGCTGACGTCATGATGACGTCAGCCCTAATTTAATATTTTTAGATTTCTTTAATGAAACGGCGTAGTTTCGTTGCCCCGTTGGATCCGGTCGGGTCCCGACCCGACCCAGACCCGGATCCGGTCCCTTCTTGACCCGAATGGCCCCCCCGTTTTTCCGGTGGTCTTCTCCGGTCACCCCTGTCAATTCCGGTCACCGGAATCTCGGCCAACCCACGGTTTCGCACCATTTTCACGTCCAAATCTCACTGTGATTATACCAATCGCTTCCTAAGGTTTCAAGGAGTAGTTTAGGACAGATTTTGGCCCCAAACACTACTGATTTTGACACCCATTTTCTGGTTTTTCCGGCGTTGCACCGGCAAAGGATAATCGGCCATAAAATGGCCGTTTCTCGACCGTTTTGAGTGATTCAAATTCCGTTGGGTTCCTAATGAACTTGGCTACCCATTTTAAGTCCTAAAATCATGATCAAATGGACCTACCAAAATCTGCCATTGTTGACCATGTACGGCACTTTCATTTCTTTAAATTTTTTTCTATATCTTAGCAAGTCCAACACAACTAATTCAATTTAACACAAAAGACATAGGTTCAGTCAGAATATACCTGCCTAGTTGCTGTTTCTCCTTTCTCCAAGCTCTCGGTTTCTCCACTGCTCCAAAACTTTTCCTTCTCTCTCTACTGCTTTCTCTCTCTAACTCTCCTTCAACCGAGACTATAATCAGTGGCTTGGCCACCTGGATATGGAGGTTGTCACACCCTCTTTCTGATTTCCTCACTCCCACACACAAGAGATGCATATACATTTTTATATAAAATATACATTGATATTTCTTTGCCCTATCCACACTCAACCAAGCATGCTTAGCCATGCCTCTACCCCTGATTTTCTGATTTCCACCATGCTCCTACTAGTCTAGGTTAGGTAGCCTTTTTATTTTTTATATTACATATATATATATATATATATATTCACATATATATATATTTTTCTCCTTTGTCACTTTTTATATATATATACATATATGTATATATATATATATCCATACATGTGTGCATGTATGCATGCATGCATGCATACTTGCACGTATTACGATGTTGGGTCTTATTTAATCAATAGGTCATTTTATAACTGATAAAGTGTTACCCGACCCGGCTTGTCTCGATACTCGTGCCAGTTCGGGTCGGGGTATTACAGTAGCTATCAAAACAAAATCTATATTTGATAGAGTTTTGAATTTTAGTCAAATTTTGATAGAGATAAAAACTATTATTGGAGTATGATTTTTTAGTCAATCTATCAAAATTTAACTTTGATAATTCTTTTAACTTCATCATTGGAATTCCTTTAAAGAAAATGTATAATAGAAGGTTTCCGAATCAAGTTCCATATAATATGACACAACTAAAAACGTAAGCTCTTGTGTAAGTTGGGTGCTAGTATGACTCACATATTTTTTCTATATTTCGCTTCACAACTTAGAATCAGATTGATTTTTCTTTTATTTCAAGTTAGTTCTAATTAACATTATAGAATTTTGTGGGGGCTTTATCTCCAAGTAACATTATCAAGTGATTTTGATGTTGCATATTGCAACATTTAGAAATTTAACCTTATCAAAGTATCCTAATTACATTTCAAATTGTGGTAATATAGAATTTTATTTAGAGTTGATCACTTATTATTGTTTTTTTAGGTTCATTTTTCAATTCAATTCCAAGCTAATATAAATCACATATTTGTTTTATGCATATAAAATATCTCGGTGCAATTGCAATATGATCTAGAAAAAACAAAAGCTAAATTATAATGAATTATTTTGATAATTTTGATAATTACAAAAATTTATTTTGAGATTTCTGAAGTTACATTCTTTTTAATTTTACTGACAAGTTACACATATCTCCTCTCATATCTATTTTTTTAAATGACCAAAATACCCTTTCAAGTTTTTTTTAACATTTTCAATTTTGACTAAAATTTTCTAACCTTTTTTTAAAGAACTTTTTTATTTTATATAAAAATAAATTTAAAGTAAATAACTTATATTTTTATTTTTGACCAATAATAATTTACTTAATATTTATTTGAAAAAAAAACTTAAAAAATGTAAAAGAAAATAAAATAAAAGAGACACTTTTGTCATTTTTTAAAAAATAGACCAAATAGAAGTATGTGTAATTTGTTAGTAAAAATATGAGATGACAATGTAAGTTTAAAAATCTTATAAATTTTTTTTGAAATTGTTAAAAATATCAGAGCATGCAGGCGTAATTTATTTAAAAAAAAAATTGGGGCATGAACGCAAATAAACTACAAAACATATAGGTATGAGCAATATATGAAGCAAATCAGGGATGTATTTAAATTCTTTAAAATAAGGGTACCTAAAATGGTGAATCAATCGAGCAAAGCCAAGTAGTTTGCATTTCGCAGGCAGAGAGATTGAGAGGCCGGTCTAAGTGGTCATGATATCGCAGTTCTTTGTGCTGTCGCAGAGAGGCGACAACATTGTCTTCCGCGACTGTGAGTCCTCTCTCTCTCTCTCTCTCTCTCTCTCTCTATATATATATATATATATATATATATAGACAGATAAATGTATTACATTTTCTTTTACTGATCTCATGACAAGAGAAAGCTATGCTGTGGATTCGTATTGATCTCTCATTACTTCATTATTATATAATTAAAATTGGCACCGGTTTGTGATTGCAGAAATGTATATTTACCCTGTATATCTGAATCTGACTGTGACTGATTGAATGTTAGAATCAAAATTGAGCTCAATGATTTCAATTATCTTATAGTTAATTGAGTTTTCTTTAACAATTATATGTTGCTGATCTCGATTATCTCAAAGTTAGTTATAAATTGCTTTCTGAAACTGTTAATGCCCAATCACAAAAATGTCATAGGCTAGCTGAGAAGGTAATGCCTCCAGCGTAACTGCTGTGAGGATATTCATATTTATAGAAATATTTACAGCTGTATATGTTAACGTTGCTCTATGTTAACGTTACAACAGAATAACAAATTTACTATTCGAAATTTTAAAAACTGCTATATAAGTGGAGAATCCTCTTGATTGTCTCCGGATTCTCCTCTAATACCCCCCCTCAAAGTTGGCGTGGTGGAATGTGGAAACACGCACAACTTGGCACGATCCAATAGATACTGTAGTTTAGCAACCCCTTTAGTGAAAACATCTGCTAACTGTAGTTGAGAGGGGACAAACACCAAACTGAGAACCCGTTGAGCAACAAGCTCCCTAACAAAATGGTAGTCGACGTCGATGTGCTTAGAGCGAGATTTAGTGACAGGATTTGATGCTATAAATATGGCACTGTTATTGTCACATAGCAGTTTTGGAGGAGAGGAGAGTTTGATATGTAGTTTGCATAATAGCTGAAGTGTCCAGGAGAGTTCGGCAGCTACAAATGCAAGAGCCCGGTATTCTGCCTTAGTGCTGGAACGTGCGACAGTGCTTCTTAGAACACCACGAAATTAAATTTCAACCAAAATAAACAGCAAAACCTGTAGTAAATCGTCGAGTATCAGGGCAACCCGCTCAATCGGCATAAGAGTAACCAACCAGAGTTGAACAAGGATGCCGTGACAGCTGAAGACCATAGTGATATGTGCCTTTAATGGATCGTAAAATACACTTCAAGGCACGAAAGTGATCAATAGTAGGAGCATGCATATATTGACAGATGGAATTAACACTGTAAGACAAATCTGGACGCGTGAGAGTCAAATATTGCAAGGCTCCAGCCAATGAGCAAAATTGTGTTGCATTTGAATATGCCGTACCAGTTTTTGAAAGATGAGAACCAACCACAAAGGGTGTGGAAATTGGTTTGCAATTCACCATTTCAGCACAGTCAAAAGATCTAGAGCATATTTTGCTTGACTCAGAAAAAAGCCTCTGTCATTGTGAATAACCTCAACACCAAGAAAATAATAGAGATCACCCAGATCTTTCATAGAAAATTCTGTGGCAAGACGGTCAATAAGAGTACGAAGCATGGTTGGACTGTTGTCAGTAATAACCATATTGTCAACGTACAAAAGGAGATAAATAACACCATGTTGACTGTGATAGACAAAGAGAGACGAATCTACACAGCTCGCAAGAAAACCAAGACCAGGCAAAAAAGTGCTGAAACACTGAAACCAAGCCCTTGGAGCCTGTTTAAGGCCATAAAGGGCATGCTGCAAACGACAAACATGATTTGATAATTGTGGATCAATATAACTTGGAGGTTGTTCCATATAGACTTCCTCTGAAAGAAAGTTATGGAGAAACGCATTTTTTACGTCAAGCTGATGAAGGTGCCAACCATGCATGGCGGCAAGAGATAAGATAATCCGAACAGTAGCAGGGCGAACAACTGGACTAAAAGTCTCTTCAAAATCGATGCCATGCTTCTGAGAAAATCCTTGTGCAACAAGGCGAGCTTTGTGACGCTCGATAGTTCCATTTGCTCAAAGTTTTGTTTTGAATATCCACCGACAACCTACAACATTATGATCAAAAGGACGAGGTACCAAGCGCCAAGTGTTATTTTGCTTAAGTGCGGTAATTTCATTATCCATTGCAGAGAGCCATTCTGGATGTTTTACAGCAGACTTAAATCCGTGAGGCTCTTTAATGGCAAGATGTACCTGAAACCATTAAGGAGTTGAAAAAGCAATTAACGAATGAATAGTGCGAGTCTTAAGAATACCGTCCTTTGCACGAGTAATCATTGGGTGTGTACAGGAAGTCGGTTGGGAGGTTGAAGGAGGTGTTGGAGGTATGACTTCCGATGCCATCGTGGGCGAGGCTGGCTGAGAAGAGGCAGCAGACGTGGAAGACGTTGCTACTGTTGAAGGCAGCACAAGTGGCAGCAAATTGCTATTGTTGTCTGCACAAGGAGCACAAAAAATGGGAGCCTCGCGATGGGTGGAAGTCACACTTGTAGAAGATTTATTTTCACACGGTAAAGAGTTTTCAAGAGGATCAATAAAAGTGACGTAATCTGTAGAAACCAAAGTTGGTAAACTTGATGTGACATAAGGGAAATGATTGTCAAAAAATTGCACATGACGAGAGACATATACTTTATTAGTGTTTTTATCCAAACACCGAAAACCTTTATGGAGAGGACTATAGCCTAAGAAAACACAAGGAATTGAATGAGGAGACAATTTATGAGGCATATAGTCACGCAAAAAAGGAAAGCAAAGGCAATCAAAAGTGCGAAGTGACGAGTAAGAAGGAGCTTTACCATATAAAATCGCAAAAGGGGTTTTCCCTGCAAGAACCGATGATGGGAGGCGATTGATGAGATAACAAGCCATTGAGAAGGACTCCACCCAAAGATGTAATGGAACACTAGAATGAAACATGAGGGTGAGACCAGTTTCAGTGATATGACGATGTTTTCTCTCAGCAATACTGTTTTGACTAGGAGTGTAAGGACAAGCAATACGTTGAACTATACCACACTCATGAAGAAAAGAGGTAAAGCAGTTATTGGTAAATTCCGTGCCACCATCACATTGGAAGGATTTAATTTTTCTGTCAAATTAAGTATTGACATACTTATAAAAAGGGACAAAAATATCGAAGAAATTTGACTTAAGCTTTAAAAGAGAAATCCAACTAAAGCGAGAAAAGTCATCAATAAATACACAATAATATCTATATCCAGATGGAGAAGTGACGGGTGAAAGGCCCCATGAATCGCAATGTATTCTTTCAAATAATGAGGAGCAATGTTGATCTAAAGTGGAGAAGGGTAAACGATGATTTTTTTCCCAATTGGCAACCAAAACAAGGTGAAGAATCAAACTTGCTTTTATTAGAAATGGCAATAACCCCATGCTTATTCAAAAAAGAAACAATGTGAGAAGAAGGATGTCCCAATCGGGCATGCCAAATATCAGATGTAGAGAAGTATATAAAGAAAAAGTAGATAAAAAATTTGCATGGGCACGGTCAAGAATGTAGAGCCCGTTCTCACATCGGCTGACTCCCACCACCTCTCTTGTTGCTTGATCCTGTATAGTAAAGCCAGTAGAAGAAAAGGTTATTGAGCAGTTGTTCTCATGAGTAAGCTTTCTGATAGACAAAAGATTTTTAGTAATGCCAGGAACAAGGAGAACATCAGATAATGATAATGATTTGGAAGCAATAATGGATGAGATGGAGCCAATTCGAGAGATGGGCAATGAGTTACCGTTGCCAACAAACACTCGTTGATTACCATTGTAAGGGACAGAATTATCAAGAGACGCAGCATCATTTCTCATATGCGAAGTTGCTCCTGTCTTTGTGTACCATTCGGAATCAGTGGGATTATCAAGAGAGGTGGCAGAGAAAGCTTCAATTAAGCCACTAGCCTTGGCCTTTTTTAATAATTTTCCAAGTTTATAACACTTTTTTGGCAGTGTGATTTTCTTTACCGCACCACCGGCAAGCAACAAGAGACCCTTTAGTGGAATTGGCTGAACCTTGTGTAGAATTTTCCTGCTTGTTGCCACCAGTTGAGTTGGCTGAAGAACGACGTTGTGCAATGAAAGCCGATTGCTGAGAGGAATCAACGGGAATGTACCGAGAGAAAAGCTCATGACTCAGAGCTTTGGGAACCAAATTGGCGAAGGAAGGCAGTGGCATCTGAGACAACATAGATGTCGAAAAAATTTTGATATCTGATCCAAGGCCACGAAGAAACCAATGTAACTTATCAGTGTCATCAACCATTTTGCCAATAGCCCTAAGTTGATCACAAAAAGAGCGAAAAGAACGAGCATATTCAGCCACAATGCGAGAGCCATGCTGCATTAAATGAAGTTCGTCTTTCAATTGAATTTCTCTTGTCTTGGAGCTGTGAGAAAATGATGCTTCAAGAGTCAACCAAGCATCATGAGCAGTTGAGGAATTAACCACCTCGGCCATGCATTCCTCTGTAAGAGAAGCGTAAATGAGGCTGAGCAACATCCTGTCTTGCGTATGCCATTTCTTGTAAGCTGGATTAGGAACTTGATTGGAACCCTCTTGAACCAGGGTTGTGGGTGCAGGTGAAGACCCGTCCAAGAAGCCCATGAGATCTTGACTTTCAATGAAACGAATTGGCTACGCCACAGGAGGTAATTGGTAGAAGTGAGTTTGGTGGTCACCATGTGAACCATCGTATTGAGCGGAAGCTGATTGGAGCTTGAATCGGCCATGGAAAAAAAAATTAAGGTATTAACCGAAAGTGGCTCTGATACCATGAGAAGGTAATGCCTCCAGCGTAACTGCTGTGAGGATATTCATATTTACAGAAATATTTACAGCTGTATATGTTAACGTTGCTCTATGTTAACGTTACAACAGAATAACAAATTTACTATTCGAAATTTAAAAAACTGCTATATAAGTGAAGAATCCTCTTGATTGTCTCCGGATTCTCCTCTAGCAGATTCTCCTCTAATACTAGCTATGGAAACCCTATGGATTCATTGTCATTTTGGGGTTGTTTATTTGTGCATAGTCGAGTTAATTTTACAATTAGCTGTATAAAATGCACAACTTCAAATTGAGTGTTAATCTTCGGTCGTAATGTACTGCTGTTAGTTGTTTTAATGACTGATCGCAAAGCTGTCCTGAGAGTGTAATACCGGCAACCATTGGCTAGCTATGGAAACCTTACAGATACATTATCATTTGTGGGGTTGCTTATTTGTGGATATTCTAGTTAATGTTACAATTCACTGTATAATGCACAACTTCAAATTGAGTGTTAGTGTTGGGTGGTAATGTACTGCTGTTAGTTGTTCGTATTAGTTGGTGATGCCATTTTTTTAAGCTCAAGTTTTCTTTTATCTCCAATTATTATTATTTTGTATGTCCTTTGTGTGCATATTATTTGTTGGAAGCAATCTTTGTGCCACTGCTTCAAGTTCTTTCATTAATGTGTTACATTAAGGTTGAATCCAACTTTGTCTAATCATTACAGCATGCCTTATTTTGTTTTAAGATCTATCCAAACTACTGTATCAAAAGGATAATGGGTCTGGTCTTGGTGAGATTAAATGCATGGTGAGGGGTTAATTTGAGGATGTGTCAATGAACAAACTTTGATATTTTGGGTCATGATTTTGATAATATCTACTGTGGACAGAAACTGAACAAGACATGTAATGCAAAAGGGAAAAAGAAAAGAACCCTGATAAAACTTGGAATGCATAAACTTAGTAATCAACATTACCTGTTAAAAGCATGCAATTGATGAGGTATTGGTCGTGAAAATGAGTATTAGGACATGCAAGGTGATGAACTACTTTTAACTCTTTAAATTCACTATTACGTTATGAGCACATTTTTCTATGATAATTCTGCAGTGTCTATTTTATATTAATCTATGTAAGGTAGAGATCTGTATCGACTTCCATTTCTTTCTCAACTGCTCATAGGATTATTTCTTAGAAGTCACCACCTACTTTTACCCTTTTTTAAAAAAATAAACCAAGGAATGGTGTTTAAATATAACTAATTGTGTATGAATTGGCTTAGGAGCTAAGTGATATTATTCGTCCCTTATATTGTATTCTTGAAACTTAACATTTATGTGGTTATATAATCATATTGATGCAGACCGTGGTGATGTACAAAAAGGAAGTGCAGAGATATTTTTTCGTAAAGTTAAGTTTTGGAAAGAGGATGGTGAAGAGGAGGCACCACCTGTCTTTGTAGGTATTTTTTTTATAAAAAAAAATTGAATACTACTTTTATGTTGAAAAAGTCTTGATGTCTTGCATAATTTCTTTGTCTATCTTGTATCTTTCTGGCTATTTTGGAACATAGAGTAGCACTTTGTGACATATAATATGTTTACAGAATTTGGCCAAAAAACCGAAAACCAAAAAAAATTGTTTCCAAAATTTTTAAAAACGGAAACTAGAAACGCGCGACTATAAGAGTTTAATGAAGTTGGGACTTTGACTCCTCTTAGTTACAACATTACCACTTTTATAACCCATTTTATTATTATATTCTTGGATAATATTGAAGCATAGCCAAAACAAGAAAGCCTTGGAGAGATACAGTTTCACATTCTTGTCCCAAGATATATACAGGCCTTTCACAACTAGTCTTTGATTTTCTGATGATCGGAGTGTTAGATTCTGGCGAAAAAGTCTAGCTTTTGTTTGTTGAATCTGCTCTGGATCATTTGCTCTGTGAATGGCTGTGAAATGATGTGTCAAGCTAATCTTTTTAACTAGCTCGTTCTTTGGAAAATCAGAGAGCAAGTTGTTGACAGCAAAAGATGGCAATAAAAGTGAGGACAAATGTTGCAAAAGAAGTCCGGTGCCGATAGACTGTACATGTCCGTATCGGTGATATATAAAGTTTACAGAATGAACTTTACAGTATGATGGAATTAAAATATAATTAATTCAATATGGATTATGGGTACCGGGTAACAATTGCTTTTTGTAATATATAACACTAGGAATTCATGTTCTGATTTTTTGCTACTTATATATAGATATTTCAAACGTTTTGCTTATGGCTAACTTGTCAGGTTTTGCCCATTGTGCATGCAATAAGGCTTAAAAATCTTTTCTTGAAGGCATTATAATTTAATTAAATATTGCAGTTATCTTGTCTGTGTGACAGCGGCTACTCTGCTAGGGCTAAATCAGAAAAAAGTCATTTATGAAATATGTTTTGCTTTTAAAACATGTCTTCCTTTGTATTGGGAATGAATTTTGGGAATATATATTATGCAATTTAGGATTGACCCTACTTTGATTATCAAACGCATTTTTTTTCTTTGTTTTTAATTTTTTTAAAATAACAATATTGTTGTACAAAACGAATTTTCTGTTTTCGTTTTTATTAAAAAAAAAAACTAGTTTCCGTTTTCTAGAAAATTGAAAACCGAAAATAGAAAACGTTACCGTACGCCACCTTAGTTGTTTATCTAGGACTATCTTTTAACTAAGCTGCCTTTTGGTCTCCTTTTATAATGTTGCTTAGCCCATGTGCATTTGCGGTGTCAAATTGAAACCTCCTATAACAATCTATCAAAATGTCCTTATGATGCTCCCATTCTGTCTTTTTCATTTTTAATGTGATTCAGTGTCATATATTAGTTGTGTGGAATATTTTAATTGCATTATGTTACTAGATGCAATACTGATGTTATTATGTTACTTCTTTGTCATCAATAGAATGAGAACGGTGTGAACTACTTCCATGTGAAGGTTGTCGGATTGCTCTTTGTTGCGACCACGAGAACCAATGTGTCACCTTCTCTCGTCTTGGAGCTTTTACAGAGGATTGCACGTGTCATCAAAGATTACCTTGGGGTTCTCAATGAAGATTCATTTCGAAAAAATTTTGTGCTTGTGTATGAGTTGCTCGATGAAGTTATTGTACGTATCCTGTCATGACATGTATTGTTGTGGGATGTACTGTGTTTTTTAGGATAACCTGTGAGAGGGTTTGCTGCTGCTTTTCTTCTCAAGTGAATTTTTCTATAGAAGTAGACAACTTTCACTATGCTACTTGTCTTTTTTTTTTTTTATGAAAGGTATTTGTACCTCTTTGTCCTTCTCCTTGCTGTCAAATTCAAGAAAATGCTGTATTATCGATCTTTATGTTTAAAAAACTTATTCAATTAGAAAAAAAAATCTGCAACATCTGATTTTGGTTTTTATTTCATGCAGTATGAGTAAGCGGTTAACCTTGGAGTTTTTCATTAGAATCAAAGTGTCGCAAATATAAATCACTCCCGACATTTATTGACATATTTAGTTTTTTGTTTCTTTCTGTTTAGCCAATATGCTTCGTAATTCTTTTGCAATTCTCCAGCTTAATTTATTTATCTATTTTTAAATAGATATCTGTTCTTCTCCTGAAAAAATGAGACTCATGTGCCTTAAACATTACTTGACTTTTTTCTTTTTGTGCCAGGATTTCGGTTATGTGCAAACAACATCCACTGAAGTCTTGAAGTCTTATGTATTTAATGAGCCAATTGTGGTTGATGCTGGACGTTTGCCTGCCCTTGGCCCTGCTGCCCTCTTTATGGTATTACTTTTATTTCTTAAGTAAACTATCAAAAAAATAGACTTAGGTGGCATTTTCTTTTGATTGACTTGCATGGGTTAACTTATGACTGATTTCTACAACTTGAATTCATGCAGCAAGGAACCAAAAGAATGCCAGGGACAGCTGTCACAAAGTCTGTTGTAGCAAATGAACCTGGGGGTAGGAAGAGGGAGGAAATTTTTGTGGATATCATCGAGAAAATAAGCGTTACATTCAGCTCTAGTGTGCGTATTTTTGTCTTTAAATAGTCAAAATTTGTGATTATCATTTTTCTTCTCGGGCATCAGAAATTGGTCATAGAACATACACAGAACATAGTTAAGAATGAGGTGAAAATTACAAAGGAACAAGTTGGATCAATATTCTAATGGGGACCAAACAGACATTAAATCTGTTGTAATCTTGGGTTCAAGGCGTCTTGTTGTAGTGATGATTTGCCATTGATCAAGGACACTTCAATAATGGGGGATTAAGTCCACTAGGACCACTACAATACAATAGAATCAAATACCTGTACCAAGAAAAAAATTATACTAATACCACTTTAAATAATACTTAAAAAATTCAAATTTGTATATTTCAAATGATGGATTCATAAGTAGATAGTTTGCCCCTTTCAATCTAAAAAGGTTGAGATCTTCTGTGAGCGCTGACACAGATGCCCACAATCGATATATGCTTCTTATCTCAGCCTTTTCTGTGTCTAATGGAGTACAGTCTAATGGTGTGGTGCCCCCACCCCCCCTTCCTCTGTATGAATCTTGTGACTTATCAATCTCGCTACCCCCTGCACCATATAAAAAAGGGCGTGCAATTGCCTTAACAGGCAACGCATTGATGGCTTATCTACATTATCATTTTCTATGCACCTTTTGAGTTTATACTTGTGCATCCCTCATTGTTTCTGGCTGTGGTAATGTTGTTATTTGATTTCTATTTTCCCTTTCCCTTGGTGTCATCTATTCCTCATTTTCACTCAAAGGCCTTGTCCCAACTATTTGGGTTCCGTGGCACAAATACAGTTCAATTCCATGGCACAAATACAGTTCAGTTGTTCCAGTCTATCCAGGTTCTTATGTAAACTTTTAAGTTATCAAGTTTGTGCCTTGGTGCAATTGTCAGATGTGACGGATACTCAAAGTCGACAAAGCCTTTGTCCCAACAAACTAGGAGATGTTTAAGCTTGGCATGGACACAGACCTTTTCTTCTCCTTTAAAACTCAGTCTTATTTTCTGGACAACTTGCTGAAGAATTTTGTCACATCTTTATTATATCGGCAAATAATATTGGCATTCTTTAGTAGAAATAAACTAATATCATTGAAAAATGTGATTTAATGTGTACATTTTGCCTTTAAATATTCTGGAGGCATTTGAATCAGGATTTGGATATAACTGTCACTCTAATGCTTGATTGTCTCTAAAATTATTTTTGGTGGTGTATAATCATAATTTGTCAAGTCATTCATGAATGTTTCCTAGGTTGACTCTCATCTATATTTATGCAATTTCCTATCTTTTTCATTGCCTCTTTTTTCTTCCCTATTCAAGACCATTGTTGATCAAAGCAATTGTTGGTTAAACAGGGATATATACTGACTTCTGAGATTGATGGCACTATTCAAATGAAGAGTTATCTTACTGGAAATCCAGAAATTCGATTGGCCCTTAACGAGGAGCTGGCCATAGGAAGAGGCGGGAGATCAATCTATGGTATTCTCAGTGTTACTTGCTAAATGACCAAAAAAAATATTTTTACTCTTCTTCCTTGAAACTGGATGTTCATACTTGTGAATTGTGATGCTTCTGAACCATCGTTGCATAGATGGATGAGTATAAACTTGTTTTAAAGTTCACAATCTTGGAAACCTATACACGTGTTAATTTTAATTACTTTTGATTGACGATGAATTAATTATATTATTGTCTAATATTGCTTGTCTTGATTTTTCCTTTTTACCCTTGATGAAATTATGTATTTAAGCCTGTACAAAGAGGTTTATATATTTCTTTTATTATCTGAAAATGGTTCTTTTTGATGTTTGTCGATCTTTCCCCATCTCACCAAATTCTTCTTTCTGTAAAAGATTATAGTTCTGGTTCAGGAGCAGTGATACTTGATGATTGTAATTTCCATGAATCTGTACATCTTGATAGTTTTGAAATGGACAGAACTCTTACTCTGGTGAGTGATATAAGACAATCTAAGCTTGACGATTGTGTTTTACTGAATGTACCTGTTTAAATTTTTTCCTCCATCAATTTGGATTCATCATATTTCTAATGTATTTCAGGTGCCCCCAGATGGTGAATTTCCTGTCATGAATTACCGTATTACCCAGGAATTTAGGCCTCCTTTTCGGATCAACACTTTGATTCAAGAAGCTGGACCACTTAAGGTAGATATCTCCTCCTTTTATGATAGGCAATTTTGATCAGTAAAAAGTATGCGGGGGTTTCAAAATTAACTTTATTTTCTGCTATGAAGTTGGTTCTTTGCCCATGTTTTACTGTGGTAGTGGTTAGAGTGGCCCCTACAGTATTTTCACCTTTTGGCTTTAACACATTTATTCAAATTTAATGTTTTATATCTTTATTAAATATACTACAAATATTCTCATAATGATGTTAAAAAAGTTGTTAACTGTGAAAAGTTATGAGGTAATGTCAGTTATCATCATTATTGCAAAAACTACATCATCAGTAATGCCCATTGTTAAAAATCATGCTGCTGATCTGATCCAAATTGACACTTCGCTATTTCTATGTAAGGCTGAAGTGATTCTGAAAATACGTGCTGAGTTTGCCTCAAGCATCACTGCAAACACAATTGTTGTACAGATGCCATTGCCAACATATACAGCCAGGTACAAGTTTAATTGTTGTTGTAACTTTTCAGCAAGATGTTTGATGTTATTTAGTACTTCTAGATGAAGAGATGACATTATACCTAAGAAAGTGTATTACCCATGGTTTCCAGTGCCTAAGAAAATATGGCAAGCTTATGTCTGTCTGGATCTGACATTGCATTTATATGAGATGAGCACATATTTGATACACTTGGTATTGAATTTCATGAATACTGGAAAAGATAGGTCATTAAATAATATTTCATTTGCATCATTTTTGTCATTAAAATCATCAAATCAGTAGAGACAGGCCAGTCTTGTCCAGCTATGTCAAAAAAAAAGGAGAGTGAGAGAGAAGGGAAACAACAATAAGTCAATCTAGAAAGAGCAGTCAGTTTTTTTTTTTATTATTATTTAATGTTCAAACAGAACTTTTTGAATTTCCAGAAGGCCATGGAAAATTTAGGTAAACTTCGTAGTAATCTTATGGGACTCTTTGAAGTTTGCTTGAGGACATTTATTTGTGTTTTAGTTTTTGGAAAAGGTTCACTGAAGTTGAATGTCAATCATGAACATTAATAGAACTAACACAGGACATTTGCTTATGTTTTAATCTGTGCATAGATTTCAGTTTGTTGTGTTGAGGTTCACTGATTTTTTTTCTTCCTCCAACTAATACTTTTTCAGGGTTAGCTTTGAGTTGGAAGCTGGAGCAGTTGGACAAATGACTGATTTCAAGGAGTCGAACAAGAGACTTGAATGGGGTCTAAAGAAGGCAATGTTTCTATTTAATGCTCTCTTGGTTTGCACGGTTGAATAATTTGCTCTGATTCAATTTTAGGAATTTTTTTCCTTTTAGTAGAGTTCCTACGTTTCACTTTAAAAAGTTACTGATTGGTGCAATGGATGACAGATTGTTGGTGGATCTGAACATACACTCTGTGCAAAGCTGACATTTTCCCAGGAATCACATGGTATGGTTTTGTCAATACGTTGCAAAGAGTGTTGAAATTTATATCTCTCATCCTAGGTTTTCAGAGAACTTATTTCAAATATGTATTATTATCAATGTAAATTTAACCATTTTGTGCTACCATTTTGCTTAATATAGGAAATATCACAAAGGAAGCTGGGCCTGTCAGCGTGACTTTTACAATACCAATGTATAACACTTCAAGGCTTCAGGTAAGAATCATCTTGATTTTGCTGATTGCCATATATTTCCTCTTCTCATTGGTGACAAAACTTAATAATCGTAAGATTTTACGTGCCTTTTCCTCTGGTCTAACGCAATGCCACTGGATGGCCTACCTTTATCCAAACCTTTTCCTCCTGCCTTTTACCTTGGCAGTAACTGCTTGGCACAATGTCAGTGGACCTAAAATATTTTTAAGATCTTGTTTACACGGTTCATGTGCCTGCAATTACTTATAAAAAATAAAATAAAATCATGTTTCTGCAATTATTTAGCCTTGTCTGTTACTGAAACCAATTGGAAGACAGTTTATTACAGAAAGTGTTTTAAGTTGTATCTGGATTGTTCATCTTCTTGGAATGCTCAGTTCTCTTTCTGAAAATCTTTGATGCAGGTGAAATACTTGCAGATAACAAAGAAATCCAAAACCTACAATCCTTATCGATGGGTGAGATATGTTACTCAGGCCAATTCTTATGTTGCTCGTATATGATAGAGGGAAGCCAGCCCTCCCTTGTTCCATTTTTTTTTTCCTTTTCTGTTGTTCTGTCTTTATTTTGCCTCAGGGATGTGGTTTTGTGCTAGATCTAATGTTACTGATTAATTATACAAAAAAGAGTACCCTCAATAAACAGCATTTCATTCATTTATGGGTGTGTTTTTTTTACTAGAAATATTTAACAATCTTCTTGGAATAAACTTTTACTGGAATATGTGAATGTAGGTGGGGACCATTTGTTTAAAGACCTCATGTGAAGAACTTTTGTAGATTAGTGGAACATATATAAAATTAAATAAATAAATAACGGACCAATAATTTGTCAAATTTAAGGACTTTGAGCCCATATGAAAAGATTAAGTTGCTGATGATGAACCGTGATTGAAAATAGGCGGATTCATCTTGTTCCCTACAATTGCATTTTCTTTGCTTGAACAATGTCTTATCAGTTCTATGTACAATGCCAAAAAACTCGTTACAGAAATTTGTTGCATGGAGTGTAAGCTCCTCTATTGTAGAGAATGAGAGGCTGGAAATAGGGATCCAATTAATATGTATTAATAATAAAATACACACGTATATTCTGATGAATATATAACACTCAAAAGATGACTTCCACTGAGTATGATCAAGATTACAGATTATAGGGAACTCTAGTCTCTATGCACCAACCTGTTTTAAATGTAGTGCCACATCATGTGATCATCATCCCTAGTCTATTAGGAGTAAGTGTTGCGGCTATTGTGTATGAAGTGTTAAGTCTTGTAACTAGTGTTGTGTCTCTAGTGACGCGAAGTGTAAGTGTTGTAACTAGTGTTGCGTTTTTAGTATTGTAATTAGATTGTGTCTTGTAATGTCACGTAGTATCATGTTATCAGAGTTGCCTTGAAGTTTTTCCTACACCTATACGAGGATATGGTTGTAGGGTTAGAGATACATTCATTTTCTCTTCACTCTCTCTTGGTGTTACTCTTATAGTCTTTACTCTCATATAAACTATCCTTGGGTATTCTTGTGCTCGTATTCTTTAGTTCTATACTTAACCTTTGTGATGTACCTCTTTAGTGGTCCACAAATCAAGCTGTGTCATGCTGCCCATTCTCAAAAGAGACTCTTGAACTTCACTCTGAAGTAAATGTGGGCATGGCTTACCATCAGAACTCATCCATTCCGTTGTCTCTGTTGCTCATTATCTTGGCAACAAAGTACTCCCGCATGCTATCTGCTAGACACCGCCTTCCCTAAAGCTCCCGAGCTTCTAAAGCCATTACTGCCATACTAAAGCCTGAACTGCCTCCATTGCCCCCACGCTGGGCACCAAAACTTCTTATCATCTTGAAGTCTTCCTGTGTTTAGTAGTGTTGTGTCTGAGGAGTCCTTAAATTTATTAATAGTGGTTCCCTGGTGTTGAGTGTATTCATAGGTACGGAATAGTGGAGCTGTATCTACTTTCTTTGTGGTTTTGGTTGCTTTCCTGTGGGGTGTGTTGCATAGGCTATGTTTGGATATTATATATATATATATATATATATATATATATATATAATCTCATCACAAATAATCTCATCACAAAATTCAAATTAATTTTTCGGTTATGATTAAAATAGTGCAGATATATCATTTTACAAATTATTTTTTAGAATCTGTTTTGATTGATCCTATTCCAAAAGTTCATGAGATCAATCTTATGCATGTTGAAAAACATTCAAAATGAACTTCTAAGTTAATTCAAGATAATTTCAAGTTAAAACTTTGTGAGTGTGTGATCCAAACCTAAGCATGAGGTCTCTATGTCATCTTACCTTTCTAACCTAAAGCAATCGGCTCTTGACTTGATCTTCATTGATGCTCACGCGTCTTCGAATCGCAAGGTTTAGACTTAATCTCATAACCATTGTTTTTGTCGTATGAAAACTACCAACACAACATAACTTAACTTAAGGTCCTAACATATAGCAATTATATTTATCTGCAGTTTGAAATTATTTTTTGTGAGGAAACATTTTTTTAAAGTTTTTTTTTATCAAAACATACAAATTGTAAAGGGAAAAGGTTGTTTGGGAATTTCTAAAATTGGATCAGGTTAAAACAATCCTCACTAATTAAGTTATCCTTTTTTCAAAGAAATCAATCCGCTCTAATTCGACTTTATTCAATTTTAAGTGTTTTTTAGAAATAAATATGAACTATTGTTCTACTAAAATATACTAACCAATTAAATAAAATTTTAAAACTAGTTTATCTATACTTCACAGAACCGATTTTAGTCTTTCTCAAACAAATCCTAAGATTACAATGGTTATTAAGATCTTTTGTTTCAAAATGATAAGCAAGTTAACTAATGCTTCACTTTTTCTCTATAGAAAGTTTTCATTACAAATTATGTTTGCACATCACTACATTCCATTAACCACTAATGACTATTAAGAGATAAAGAAAAAGAAAAGAGTTTAAGTTGCTATACAAAAGATGATTTACATATTGTTTAGATGTACCCACTTGAATTTGCATGGGGCTATTAACTTTTTACATTTAATAGGGAATTAGTTCATATACTATGACGGAACTAGAAATTTTAGTTTAGGAGACAAACTTGCAGGTATTAGTCTAAGAAAGTTTATATGAATATATAAATAGTTTTTGAAAGCCAAGTCTTATTTTATTTAAATATTTTTAAAAAATTCGTGATAAAAAAATATAATATCGACCTCTGTTCATGTACATGACACATGATTATGATTTCAGAACTCTAAAGGCAACAATCGCGGGAGATTCAATGATTTATTCAATGAAACAGTTATTCTACATCTATTTGTAGAGCCAGACGACCACTCTATATCATAATTCGATAGGTAAATGTCTTAAAAGAGAGACAACTAGACCACATCAAATATTAAAGCAGAAAAAACATTTTATTGAATAAGGGAAAGTTCTCTCTCTCTCTCTCTCAAATTGGTGGTCAAAAATTGGGGGGCAGTAGATGGACAAATGCCCATTTTAAGACCTTGAAAGATTTTAATGGAGGACAGAGAAACAGTGTTTGTGTGATAATTTTTCCATCTAGGGTGAGTATATCCAAGTAAAATGTAAATTTGTGCTATATAATCAAAATTCATAAACGAACATTTGGACTTAACATCTTACAAGAATATTATAGAAATGTAATCAATTTATTAGATGCAGCCTATTTACTATTAGATAAATCATTCGAATATCCAGTTAAGTACTTTTTACATTTTATATATATGTATGGGGATATTATGTTTATATAAATTCTTCTCAGCTTATATCACAGAAACAGGGTACATAGTTCAGTGGTAGAGTATTTGACTGCAGACCAAGAGTTCACTAGTCTGAACTGGTTGGGCCCTTTTTACTATTTCCTTTCTGTATATAATTTATTAAGTAGCTCTGGTCTGGGCTTCCGGACTCCTAAGAGATATATTCTAATTTTTTTATTATAACTTTGGGCTTTACGAAATGGGCTTCAATGGTATTTGTCATTTTGAGAATGGGCCCTATATCATGGATGCATTGGATGGTTTGAAAAACCAAAAACAGAACACTCCAACAACATAGGCTTTTGGACCTCACCCAATCGTCTGCGTAACTCAGGAAGCCCACTATTGGGGGATAGCGAAGAGGTGGGTTTAGGATTGCAGACCCTTCCTCAACCTAATGTATGAATTAAAAAATTCATAATGAAATTTCTAAATGAAAAAAGAAAATTCCAAAATTTGTTTAAATTTCATAATGGAATGGGGAATAAGAAACATGCACATTAATAAAGAAATATAAAAATATTGTTTCTTTCTTTCTCTTTTTCATATAACGAATGATACGAGAAGAGAGAATCAAACTCGCGTCAATTGCGTAAAAAGTGGGTACTTACACCACTTAGATAGGATCTCAATCCTACATATTATTTCTTTTGATAAAGGACAATGTTACTGTAAGTTCGAGTGTATATGAAACAAGGTGTTTTAATTTTCAAGACCTAAGAATTAGAGATAAAGTGATTGAAATAAATAGAAACTCAATCCCGAAATCGTCCAAGAGTTAAAACATTGTATCATATAAACTCGAGTTTATGATAGCATTACCCTTTGATAAATATAGAACTCTATTAAATTTGCTTACGGTTCTAACAACGGACTAAAAAAACTTACTAGTAAATTTTTTTTTATGTAAAACAAAAATTCATTTGTTGCTTTATTTTATATAACCGAGGTGAGAAGGGGGCTTCACCCCAAATCCTTATACAGCTTACTGAACTTCTCAAAAACTGTTTCGATTGGGGCAAAATGTAGCAAGTTTCCAACAAATTGTCATACCTAGCCATAACCCTCAAATCTACTACATTTTAAGGGGGTATTGTAATAAAATTAAGGTCCAAAATTCATATTAAGGATAATACTGAAAAGATCCTTACCATAGAAGATACAAGGCACATTGAAACCTACAAACTTTTGGATTTCATTTGGAAGAGGGAACTGGACAGTAATTAACATTTGGATTTCAGCCTTTTCCATCATCATCTATGACTCGGATAGGATAGCTCCTTGACCTAATTTTTCTTGCAGGCATTGCAATGATGAGAGTTTTTTTTAAAAGATTCATCAAGTAAGCAATGCAATAATCAAGTTGTTACCATTAATTTTGTTCCATCCCTCCACAAATGTTGTTGAGGAGCTTTGGTTAGTCGTGAATTTTCAAATTTTGTGCATACGAGAATGTGTGCATTGTACGCAAGCACGAGATGCACGTGTCATGACAGCTAACTTCACTTTTGTTGGAAGAGAATTAAAAGCTCTCTCACAGGAGAAATAAGGTTTTGAAAGGAACTTGAAGGGGCACAAAGCTTCCTCCATGACCTTTGACCGTAAAATTTTTGAATGGAACTAATACACGCTGTGTCCTTTTATTAGTATTATGTCATGTATAATATAATCTATCTTTTTTTTAATAAGACCAAACATATAATAAAGTATTATTAGAAGAACATGTTGTCACATAATAATACAAACTCACTTTATAACATCTCCCGAGAAATTCTTACATGACCATTTAGATAATGAATCTTACCGATCACATCTTATCATATAAGCATAGTATTACTTTTTTTTTTTGTCTCCTAAAAATCAGCAGACGTCTTGTCCAAATGACAAAATATTATACGTCAGGTTCAAAGACCAAGTCCATGCAAGAACTGAATTAAAAGTCTATGTCAAGAAAATAAGTTAAAACAGTTATTTAGTACTGGTAAGTGGTAACCTCATGAGCATCTCATTTCTTCTTCTGGTTTACAGAATTAGTGAGAGAGAAAAAAAGACATTTATAAAGGAAGATATCTCTTCTTATTTCATCACGATGGAAAGGAAGAAAAGTAAAATAAGAATGAAAATAGAATGAAATTTTATAATTTTACCAGTCATTTCACTTTCCTATTTTCTGTCATTTTTTTTTATTGTTATTTAAGATGAAGAGAAAATATGGGAGAAATCACTTCTTCCCTTTTTCCTTTCCTTTTCCTCTTCCCTCACTAAATCTGGAAACCAAATGAAGCCTTCAGGAAGCATATGAGACTCGGGCTGATTAACACCACTTAATAATTTTGTTTCACAAAAATAAACCAAAAAAGAGAAGAAAAAGAAAAAGGAATTAAACACCAGAGAAGATTATTTTCAGCAGAAAACTAGTTTATAGTTTAAAAAATAACTTCTATTTTACAATTGTAGAAAAGTTGGACTCCATTAACTCAGACATATGCATGACATGAATGTCTTGTTTAATTGCAATATAAGACTAGAAATAAGACATGATTAACAAAAACATATAACCAGGGATTTAGGCGTCAGCTTTCCACTTAATTATAAATGCATTATAATTACCAATTCATCTTCACAGAGATGATGGTGATATATGAATTATCAAAACATTATATATATCTTTCATGTGAATTTACATTTATTCTAATAGAAGAAAAAACTATGGATTAGTGGATCTTCAGAGTTCAGAGACAGGCCTGTTGGCACAAGCTAGAACAGCCAGGTTGTATGATCTTTTGACCCTGCTCCATCAAACCATGTCTGATGCACATGCACCCAAGTGAACCCTTTTGAAACACTTGCATCCTGAAATTAGGAAGTAAATTAAACAATATTAAGAAGATTAAGCACACCTTTAATAGGATGTTTCAGCACAACAATCCCAAATCTTACCTTTGAATTTAATAAAACTGTGGTCAAGCAACCACACCGCCCTTCACCTACAAGAATCAGCAAGTTGTTAGAGAGCGACAGAAAAACAAAAGGCACAAGGGAGAAGTATAGTTATCTAGTCGCACAAATGACCACTGCAATGATTAGATCCTTGCTTCTCCTCCTTTTTAACCCTTTATATTAGAAAAAGAATGAACCGCCAAAAAAGTAACTGAAATATGAGTGCATATATTGAAGCAGTTTGACAACATATGTCTAACTATGATTGTGATGTTGATAAATTATATTATTTATCTTTCTGCAACCTATTTCCTGGAAGTGGCGTCGCAAATAAAAGGGGAAACTGCTTTCATTTAGGATGGTAATCGTTATATTTAAAGGGATCACAACAGAATTTTCTACCAAAAGTTTATTTTGCGCATCAGTTGCCTAAGTTACACAAAACCAATTTCCAGATCTAACTTTCCTAATCTGAAAAATGCCAACTTGTATAAGTGAAAAGAAAAAAGTTTTCTTCAATAAGAAGATAAATAATTTTTTTTAAACATTTTCCAGTGTAAAACATTTTACATTGAAATAAATGGAGTCCTAGTGTTGCTAAATTTACATTCCATATTTTCCAATTTGATCCTATTTAACTAAAAACCCCTAAATTTTAAACTATATCTACATAGTTTTAACTTAGAATTAATCGTAAAAAAAAATAATATAAGAGTTAATCCCTGTTCTGGCTTCATCAACTAAAACTATGTTGACAAGAAGTAATGTGCACCATGTGACATCCTGTTGAATATGGATCGCTAGTGCATCCATAGCTAATGCAAAACAAGGACTTGACATTGATTCCTAATGCAAGCTTGTTATCGAAAATCACTTGCTCCTTCATTTCTCACACACTCTTACAGTTCCATCTTACATTTAAAAAAAGTTGAAACCATTTAGGAATTTTACCTAGAATTTCTTAATAATCACCCCTTAGGATTCGGATTTTAGGTGTTAAAGGACAAAAGGTGAAGGAAATGGTTGAGGTTGATAAGGGCACGGTATGATAGGGATTTTGGGATGAAAAAAGAGAAATTCAAGTCTGTGAACAGTAACTCACAAATAGTAACTATAAAGGAGGAGGGGGAAAAGTCAAAAAACAATTTAGGAATTTTACCTAGAATTTCTTAATAATCACCCCTTAGGCCAAGGTCGCATCACAGGTAACAAAAATCTTCAAAACTTCTCTGAAATTATCAAAACTTAACTCCATTGAATACAAAGATTACGTAAATATTTATATGCTGCTAGACTTTCCTACTACTACTAAGATTATGATTCTAAAATAGGAAACATTAGAGCTTTTGATTGCTAATAACAGTATAAACCTAACAATGACCAACTATAATGATCTAATACATGACCCAATATAAGACCTATTGATCACTACTACAGCCCAGTCCAACAAATTTGAAAATACCAAATTAGCCTTAACTCCTAAAATAAAAGATAGATAAAACTATATCAGTAATAATTTAAGCCAAACAAAATAATAGATAAGACTTGACTAAACCCAAAACTCGATTAGAAAATATCCCAGATGCACTCCATATGAAATTCCCAGTTTCACCTTTTCTTGTTAAGGTAAAATCTACAATAAAATCTCTTGAAGCAACAAGTCATAGCCCAGTATTAGAGGATGTCCCACCTCAACTTAAAGATCTAGGTTTCTCTTAAAATGCAGGTTTATCGTGGATGCTGTGGATCAAGTTCCAGGAGGCTCTCGCACCCCCCAACTTGTACAGTGGGTATGCTCTGTGTGTGCACGTGAATGGGTGTTCTCTACATTTGCTTTTGACCGAGGAGAAATATTAACATCCAAGTTGGAAAGGGATTAGATCTCACAAGTCACAAGAAGTTCAAAAGAGCTGTTTCAAGTTTTCATAGTAATTTAAACATTCTCCAAATCACTACTGTCAAATTATGAGTGTTTTTATTCGCAAATACATCTTTCCCTATTGAAAGTTAAGATAAAGGAAAAAACTAGTTAAGGAAAAAGAAGATCGAGGAATACATCAAAACTTTTAACCGAAATAATAACTTTGGTATGAACAATAAATTTGTCAAATTATTCGTCCAATTATAGCTCTAACATTAAGCTCACAACCAGGAAACCCCCAATTCTAGCGCAACAAAATGGGAATTTTTATTACAACCACTATAATACTTAATTGTCTCAACAGAGATAACTTCAAGTTTCAGACAATGCATTGTCAGAAATATGAAATTATCCACTCATGCACTCAGTAATTTAAACTAGAAGATAAGAAGAGCAATAAATATTAAGGTCTTCAGATGAAAAAGATAATTTTTTTTTTTTATCAGTTCAGATGAAAAAGATAATATATACTGTTTTCTGAAAATAAAAAGAAACTGAATATATCATGGCATTAACTAGTTTAACAAGAACGGAATTGAAAAGATCAAAATGAAAAGGAGGTCAGGGGGAGTAGGAACAAGCAAAGGAAAAAGGCCACTTCATTGGGTGGGAGAACTCACCAGACAGCTCCCACTTATTGAACTTCACTAGCCATGTGTCTGAACCAATCTGTTCAGGTAAAACCTGATCCACCCAAACCCGAAACTGTTTCCCTTGTTTGTCTCCATAGCTCCTCCTTAATGCATTTATGCAGTCAGAAAGAGGTTGCACAACACCAGATGGATGGATAAAAACACCAGATGGATGCTGCGAGAGCAAAATAAGTGAAGCATGGTAACTGAGGTAAAAGAGTACAACCAGGGGTAATAAATTAATCCCTAGCACAAAAAAAAAACACTAACAAATGAACAAAGGTCATGTTCCGGCCAAGGCAAAAAGCGCAAAAAAGTAGCAAGTATTTTATTTTATTTTTGACGAGTATTATTGTTTTTGTTGTTGTTGTTGTTGCTGCTGCTGCTGCTGCTGCTGCTGTTGTTGTTTTGATTGGTGAGTGGCCCTTGGGGTGGGAGTTGATCATGGAATCTTGGGAATAAAAAAGTAGCAAGTTTTTTTGAAAAGGAAAACATGGCCCAAAAGAACACATTTAATCTTTAAATAAAGCAGAAGATTAAACCTTGTTGTCAAATTAACTCACCAACAATTTTTTTTATCATGATAAGTAATTCCAGAGGAACTAATTAGAATGTTTCTGTTCGATGGACATGGACAAAAGAATTTCACTCCAATGTTCACCCAATATAAGCAAATGAACTGAGGATAGGGAGCTAGAAACAAAGTAAACCACTCACACAAAGATGAGTGAATATGGATGTATAAGGAAAAATTGAAATTATTAACCACATAAGAAGGCATCTACTTCACTAATTGATTATTTCATACAGCAGCAATCCAATCTATATATTTTGTCCATATCTATAAAGGTTTATTATGCACACTCTTTCTTTCTTCCTTTTTTCTTTTTTCCAATTTCGTTTTTATTTCCTTCCGTTTTGTATGACACATTCTTTCTCAATTTCTTGATTCTTCTCATTGTAGTTCACATGTAAAACCAGGTCGGTGAGGGGCATATTTCCTCTGATCCACAAATTAGGCAACTTAGACTCAAGAGACGATGCTCTCGACTTTATGGTATTTTGAAAAACATATTTTTTGCTCTTGCTACATGATCTAGTAGCCTAGTGTATAATTTCAACTCTCCAATATGTTCAACTAACATAAAGGTGTACTACATCACTATGGAAATTGGTGGCAGAATTTGACACAGACACAAGGTGCCAAATTTGTCAAAATTAATAAAACTTTGAATGCCCTGAATAAAGTAGCAAAAAATGGACATTTTTACATTTTTTTATATGTCAATTTTACAAAATCTCGAACATAAAGATGAAATCTTGTTAATTTCCTCACATACCATAAATGGAATCATAGATAATATGTAACGATGTTTTATTTCAACCTACTCATTTTATTAGCAAACTATAACTTGTGATCCAGTAAATGTAAATCATTGTCGAGCATAAAATATTTTTTTTTTTTTGATAAAAATGTTGAATCATAAAAGATCGAAGAATGCCAATGCTGTATGCATATAAAATTATAAACTTAAAACAGGAAACCAAACATACACAGACTGCTTTAAGACTTGCCAGACATAGCTCAGAATCCTCAACTTCTGCACGCCTCCATCTCTCAAGAAACAAGTAAAATTCCACAATTTCATGACCAGGATCGAAGTTTTCCAACTTAGAGTCTAGGAAGTCTGTAACATCTCTTGGTGATGTGTTTGGGCCCAGGTTAAAATGACCAATGGCCTGTATGATGCCCGCTGCACACCTCTCAGTTGCATGGATAATTTTAGGGTTACCTTTAGCATTTTCAGCATGCCACTGCAATAATTCTTCCTGGGCATTGCTTACCTGGATAATGAACAAGTTTTCATAATGGGAACAGTTATGAATGCAGACTCATAAATTCTCGTTTTGATGATCAAGCAAGAATTAGATGAAGAATTAGGCAAAACCACCAACCATGACACCATATACATCTGGGATGCTAAATAGTTCGGCATCATTTCCAGAGTCACCACAAGCAAGAGTATTATTAGGTAATTTCCCCTCAGCTTTAAACTTTTCAAGCAAATAAGCAAGAGCTTGCCCTTTTCCAGCACCTTGTGCTAATATATCCAAATCCATCCCTCCACTGTAAATTATTTTAACATCCAACTGCACAACAACGAAGCAAAATCTGAAAGTGAGAAGAAAGGGAAAAGAAGCTTCCAAATAAAAAGAAGATATAACATCCAAAACAAATCTGCATCTATCTTAGCAAAATAAAAGAACTACAATTTCCAAATGATCATCAGTATTGTTGAGCATTGAGACAACAATATTGGAGTCAAAAAGTTAGATCTTACCCCGCGTTTTTCGAAACGCTCAGAAAGAGCTTTCATCATTTCCTGAGCCTTGTCTTTCTGAACATAGAAGCTAACCTTGTGTGGTCGTTGCTCTGTCTCTGACTGCATTACCCAAAAGATTTCAACAATACAAAGATTTCCAGTCCATAAACCATTTTCTTAACTGGAGCATCGTGTCAATTCCTTTGGAATTACTTCCAACAGGTTAAATTTGACACTGTAAACCAAATACCCATTGTCCATCTATAGATAATCATCAAAAACCAAATGCTATTATCTAAGACTATACCTGAAGTGTAAGTTCAGAAAACTTGCTTGTTTCTTCCATAACTATGTTCCTATCCCATTTCTGATTTAAAACATCAACCCAACCATCGTCTGGCACCATTGAATTACCATATGTTATTTCAGTTCCCACAGACATTATGGTTATATCTGGGGTTAGCATGGGCTTTTCTTTCCTCAACTGCTTGTAAAGTGTAGGTGACCTTCCAGTTGAGAACACTAGCAGAGAATCATGACGATACTTGGCTTCCCACAAGGCATCGAACCTAAGCAGAGAAAGGTTCTCAGGATCATGATGGTCAACCTGCAAAGTATCTTCTCCAATAAATCGAAGCAGCATATAGAATAAAAGGAAGCCAGTAATTTAGTAAACAATGATAACACCCACCATTGTATGGTCGAGATCTGAAACTATCATGAGGCGTGCAGAACTCTTGAACCGATCCATGAAAGTTCTTATGCCCCCTTAATCCTGTAAAACAATTTATAACTACAACATAAAGTTACGATAGCTACAGCATTGTGATACATAAGATGGTTAACAAGAAGATAGCAAAACTTGCCAAAAGATGTACAACTTATCATACAAGACTAAGAGTAATGAGCATCAGAGGACTTGTTAGTTATAATTGGTTATTTTAAATATGCAGACTCGTAATCAATGCACTTCCAGCTTAAGATTATTGTAACCAATGCTTAACTTGTTACAACTTCTCTCACTGTGTCTTTTTGTATTTGTCTTCACAACAACTTTTAAGTTTTAACTAGCATTAAATCCATTCCTGCATACCACAGTTGTACCAGCCTTCATTAAACATAGCTAAAACAATTAACAATCTTAGAAAACCTATCTGAAACATTGTCCTCAATTGATGCCACATTCGGCATCTCACATATATGTTCATTTTGTAACCTAACTACATTTTCTTGTCTTAACCTTTCTTCTATCTGAATATTTCATTTCAAGTCCGCTCATTTCAAGGGCATTTGTTTCTTGACTGCATAACATTATATAACACAAAGCATGTCACATTCACACTGTATAGTTGTTTTACAATTTTTTTTTCCTTCTAATAATTGGAAAAAAAAAAAAAAAAACAGACTGAGGAGCACCTTCAACCATCATGCAGAAATTCCATAAGCAAGATAATCTTAAATCTTCCTTCTTATGAAAGAGTAATCCAAGGAAATTGTGGATATTGTCTCAAATTACTACTCCGATTAAGTTTCCCATTTTATGTTTTTTTTTTTCTGATAGCTAAGTTGGGGTTTTACTTGGTAAGAAAGAATTCCTCTTCCTTGTTCAAAAAGGTCTTGGGCTCATACAAATGATTCCCAACTTATTAGTTGAGACTGATGAGAGATGAGCCTATAAGGGTTTCACATGGGTTTTAGAGTTGTGAAGGAGAAAGGGGAAGAACATCGAAATGCAGGAAAGCAGGGAATGCTCAGGGCTCAAATACCACAAGCACGGCAATGCTGTTTGCTTCAAGACTCAAGTATTGGTGAACTTTTGGATGTCATCAGTCTCTACCTTTTGTATTCCCTCTACAGTTAATAATGGATTATCTCCTCTCAACCGTGGACGTAGGTATGTTTTGCCAAAGTACGTTAAATATCATTTTGCTTGTTAACTTTTCTTTAATATCTAATAATCTAAAGCATTATATAGTTTCCTATTTTTTTTTCAAAAAAAAAAAGAAACGAAAGAAATAAAATATTATATACTAAAAGCAATCATATACCCAAAAATAAACATATGAGAATATAAAAAGGTTAAAAAGAAAGAAATAAATAAATAATTGCTTAATCACCCTGCCACATAGATTAAATTAAACAAATTTTAGCAAAAAACCAGAGACCACAATAACCTAAATACATGCATCAAATTCTAAAGCAAACCAACTATCAAAAAGAAAACAGACGCACGCACGCACACATTCACCAAAATCTAGAACCAATAGAAATGAATTCCCAAAACCCCCTGCATATCACAAGAAACATTGGAATTCCAACTGATCAGAGAAAGATAGCAGTGATCAATAAACGAAGAATTGAACTTTAACGAAAAACAAATACAAGAGAACTGATCGCCGATGTGAAAGTAAGGCGGTGGTGGGATTGAATCTGGAGGAATGAATTACCTAAATGGAAATCACCATGCCACAAAGATTGAATTAAACAAATTTTAGCAAAAAAAACGAGAGGCCACAATAACCTAAATATCTCAATATAACATCACATTTACCAGACATGCATCAAATTCTAAAGAAAACCAAATATCAGAAGGGAAAAAAAAGGCGCACACACACATACACGAGAAAACATTCACCAAAATCTAGAACCAATAGAAATGAATATCACAAGAAACATTTGAATTCCATTACATTAATAAATTCAAATTCCGCAAAAACAAAGAGACAACTGATCAGAGAAAGATGGCAGTGATCAATAAACGAAGAATTGAACTTTAATGAAAAACAAATACCAGAGAACTGATCGACGATGTGAAAGTAAGGCAATCCGGAAGAATGAAACAGAAAATTACCTGAAATGGAAGAGATGAGAGACCGTTTTGTGGCCCTTAAATTCGCTGGGAGTCGATAATGGATTGAAGAATTGGATCCAAAGCATTGGCGCTTCTTTTGTGCGTGAAAGAAAGGTTTGGACAAATTTTGCATTAAATTTGGTTTCTTTGGCTACTTATACACCTGAGGGAGTGGCACGTTTAGATGTGTTGGACCACTTGGTCTGGGCCGTTGATTTTTTGGATTTGGTCAGATGGTAACGTGATGGAGACGGAGGACCGTGTGATGGAACCGTAGGCCCCGCAGTCAGGTAGAGGTGGGTACATTTGGCCTACTGGAGGAAAGAATCGATGGAAGGCATGTGAAATGGCATATTCTCGAGGGAGGATACTTCGTTATGCTTTTCTTTTCTTTTCTTTTTTTCCTACCAAGTAATTTTATTATTGAAGTAATTACGCTTACCTTTTTTTAGTATTTTTCACCTTTATGGAATATTTATAAGATTTTTTGAGTGCTATGTATTAGTGCTATTGCATGGAATTCTATTAGAATTTCATAGTTAAGAGTGTTTGAGTGAGAGTTTTTTACGTCAGTACTATTACATTATATTTTATCAGAATTTTGTAGTTAAGCGTACTTGAATGATAGTGGCACTAGGATAGATACTATTACATCGGATTCCATCAGAATTTTACAGTTAAGCGTGCTAGGGTAAGAGTAATACTAGGATAGGTATTATTGCATCGAATTCCATCAGAGTTTTGCATTTAAGCGTATTTAGACAAGAATAGTACTAAGATGGATGACCTCCTGAAAAATTCTTGTGATGCATCCATTTTAAAAAATACCCACCTTTCCCTATCACCAAAAAAACAAAAAATAACACTAGTGGCCTTTCATTATATTTAAGGAGAAAGGGTGATAATCGCTTTTTTTTAAATATGTTAGGTCACTTGACTCAAACTAAATTGCTATCCTAATTGGTTAAATTAACAAACCAGCCCCGTTTAAGAGTAGGGGTCACTGATTCACCGGTTCAACAGGCCGGGCCGGGCCGATTATAATATCTATGGTTGAAAGCCTTTGAAATTATGAGAGAAAATTATAAGAAATGTTGCATCAGTTTTATTTGTTTATGTTTCAACTCACTTAATTAATCTTGTATGCTTAGCAAATATGAAACCTAAGAGCATTTTTTTAATATAAAATGCCATTTGAATCTTGTCAAATTTATATTTTGGTATTTTTTTTATTGTTAAACAAAAAGTGTATTATACAATCATTTATTATTTTACAAATTCATATGAATCTCATAATTTTGGACTCTGAAAAAACCAACAACTATAACAAATACAAAAATAAAATTTAATCCAAAATTAAAAGAAATAAATAAACTACATATTCCTTCTTGAGGAGCGGGAGTAGAACTCACGACCCCCCCTTGGGAGAAGTCGTGAATTATCTATCAGTTCAGTTTCAATTGACATATTTTAACAATATTACAATATCAAAATGTTATATTTTAACACTTTTAGTCTAATACTAAAATCTTATTTTTTTTAGCATAACAAGTATAGGCCCATCAAAGATAAGCTATGGTGGGGCTCTACTTGTTATGCTAAAAATAACATGACCAATTACGAAGTCATTAATTGATGTATTTATTGATGACAGTGATTATATAAATTTTGGGGTTTTATGTTGTATGTTGAGTAAACCAGCTATTTATGTTGCAAACTTCCCTTCTCTGTGGGAAGGGGAATGAGACAGTTAACATGTCCAATTAAGGGTGCAGGCCCACCAAATATGGGCTATGGCCTATGAGCTTTCCAATCCAATTGCCCAAATGTTGAATTTAATCTAAAGGCAACCACTTGGGCTTGCCTTTAATTATGGGTTGAGTTGATCTTATATCAAGTCCAACAAATACAATCATTATATTTCAAATTTCTCTCAAGTTGAAAAACTCTCATTAAACATGTGATTAACACAAATCTCTTGTATATAATGTTAGGCTTATGGGTTTCTCTAAAATCTACTCATGTCCAGCAAACAAAGAACTAGGAGATTTAGGTAAAATTCCACATTATCCTCACATTGGTCTCTTTTAGTAAGTTGGACCACTCTATTTGTTGACCATCCACCAAATATAGAGATTTAAGCTCACAATATCTTATTACCTTTAATATGATCAGTCTTATCAAGGGTCCGTTTGGGTGGGTTTTTACGGTAAACTTTTTGTGTAGAAGTTACTTTAGAAATGTATATCGGTCATTTGACCAAGTTTTTAAAATTATTTTTTTATTGGTTTTGTTTTTCAAAATATAATAAGATTTTGTTTTAAAAAACAGTTTTTTGATTGCTTGTCTCATAACACATTTTGTATGCATTTTTTACGCATTAGAATAAGTTTTCTTTTTTTTTTATAATTAAGACATGCACACCTATTTTGTTCCATTTGAGACACCAATTCTCAACTTCTTATTTAGGGTTCGGGAAATAAAAATAAGAGGATCGAACCATTTCTTTAGAGGTAAAACAACTCAAGTTAATCCTTTACAATTAGATTAGCTCTCTTAAACACCCAACAAATTGGGTTGGACCCAAATGTATACTGAAGAGGTTTCGAAGCTGTGGTTGGATAGTGATTTAGATATAATTTTTTAAACATTTTTTCTAAAAATTTTGTAATTAATCATTTAAAAGTTGTGAAAATACATTTGAATATGATAATCTAAATTATTAAAAAAATTAAAATTAATAACTTCTCAAACACGTATCTCGCGTTTTAAAATTTAAAATCTGTATTTAAAAACCTAACAAAACAATCAGTAATTCCTTTTTCATTCTAATATGAGAAAGGCATTAACAAAGTCTTTTCAAATTAGAATGAGTTTTGGTATGTAAGAATGGACAAAAATAAAAATAAAAAAATAGTTTTGTGATTCAAAATGGATAAGCCAAAACTTGTTACATGATTATACTCTCAAGGAAATTTTCACCTCACCGACTTTGTTTTTAACAGATTAATTTGGATACACAACTTTGAACTTATTTCCAAATTGTCTTTTTCACTTAAAAGTTTCATATAGTATGAAATCTTTGTTAAACTTGAAATCTTTCACAAAGTTATAACTGGCCAGAAGCGATGTGTGTATCGGCAGCGAAAAAGATTGAGTCTCGATTGGAGTGAGAAAATAGATAAAGAAATAACTATTTCGACGAGCTAGTGTGAGAGAGAGAGAACGAGAGAGACTCTTTTGTGAATATTATAAACTTCCCATAATGTTTATTTATTATTAAGGGAATTGCTGTTGGCACTCTTCAATATATCTATGTCTATATATATATATATATGTTGGTAT